>OX421501.1:22976939-23581939 GCA_949126835.1 Anisus vortex | reverse complement strand
TCATTTCGTTTTTCATATTTTCGTTTGTTTTTTTTTGTTTTACTTAGTAAGTTCGTTTTCTTGTCCCTAAAAGCTGTTGGCTTTCATGAAATAGTGCTGTGCTTCCAACAGGTAAGTTGGTTTCATTACTCGGGCCAACAATTGAAACAGAACAAAAGCTTTTGAAATCCGCAAGTTCAACTACATATTATAGTATTTCATAATTAATGGTATTAATAAATATTTAACAGAATAAATTGCTGCTGATATTAATGTTACATTTTTAATTTCTAATGTTACTTATAAGCAACCGCCTTCCCTTTTTTTCTCTCTTTCCCGCTTCCTCTTTCATTACACTTTAAAAATGAGAACTATTTTCTTTGTTTCTATTTATATGGCATAGATCTTATGTTATACATTAAAGACACTCCTTCTATAAAGAAGATTATTGAGTCCTACGTGTGATGGTGCGGGATAGTGTCGCCAGTACGATGCTCTCGTGACTGTAGTGCTCACACGTTGAGTTCCCTACCTCACATGGTTCGTTGGTCTAGAGGTCGATGGCAATATTTTAGACCAGGCAATGGGTTCTTCTTGATAGTCACGTGACTTGGCTCAGTCGGCCATTGTTGTGGTAAACCGTCTTTATCAACAATGGCTTCCACTAGCAGCGCTGTTAATGTTAAGGAGACTAAATCTTATATAGACACTTTGGATCCACGAAGTAAAAAAAGATATTTTGATAAGTTAAAAGAAATAAACAATGAAGACCCCTATCAGTTAAGTCCCAAATTGTGGAATAAAGACGCTAAGACCTTTCCTGTGATAGCCTATCCTGACGTCTACACGTACCTGGTTTTGACAGTGTCTGCCTATACCAATGAACAATTTAAGGTAAAATTTAATATCATTTTATAAATAATGGTGTATATTTTGTAGATCATATAGGCCTAGGCCTCTACCAAAAACATTTTAATGATTGATCTGATATTTTAAGTCCTAGAGCCTCAAAATGGGCCTAGCCTAGACTGGCCTAGGCTAGGCCTCTAGCCTCTGCCTCTAGTCTAGGACTTAGATAAAGTTAGACTCCTAGTCTTAGGCAGGCTTACCTCGGTTTAAATAATTTCAGGGTTAACTAAAGCTAAACTAGAATAGTAAATTTTACACAATACAACACCACAATACCAAATCTAATATATTTATTAAATTAACTGTTGTTTTTCACATGAATGCTTTTTTTTATTTAATACTGACATAGGCCTACTGATTTTTTTCCACCTTTTAGGCTTACAAGAGTTTGTCTGCATATAACCAGTTTGTCAATGGATGGGTGCAGGAGGTACTATCTTACAGACCAAGCAACTGCAATAATACTATTGTAAAGGCAAAGGTAAGATTTCTTTCATTATTTGATGTCACTTATTCAATATATTATTTTTTATTGTTCTATTCAGCCACAAATGACATTTAGGGTTTTGATGCAGGAAAATATGCCATGGAAAAACTTTATTTAAAAAAAAAGCACAGCCTTTAGTATACCAATTTTTAAAGTAATAAAAAATCTTAAGATTGATTTCATGACCTAATCATGTCTGATACTTATTATTTTTAAGGTAATGCATTCACAAAAGTTGAATGAAAAGCAGTTACAGCCATGGCTTGCCATAGACACAAATGGTACAGTATTGTCAGCTCACTGCACCTGTATGGCAGGGCTTGGAGAATCTTGCACTCATGTGGCAGCTGTGCTTTTCTTCCTGGAGGCCAACAGTAGGCTTTTAGAACACACAACCTGTACAGGGGTTCCTGCATACTGGGTGATGCCATCGCCTAAGGAATCGAAAGTTTCAAAAATTTCGGACATTGATTTTACTGCGGCACGCACGAAGAAGCGGAAGCTGGATGAAACAATCGATGGAAACATGGACAATGATCAAGAAAATTCTAAAGAGAATACTGTACACCTCCCGGATAACAGGTTTGCTTTGTTTTTAGATCGTGTTTATGCATCAGGTCGTAACCCAGCCGTATTTAGTGTAATGCAAAAATACCAGAATGTTTTAGGGAAAAAGAAATTACCCAAGTCATTGTCCTGTTTGAGGAATGAATCCCTAGTTGGTAAAGATATGTGTGAGGTTTTAAGATTTTGTTCAGAAATAAAATTAGTAATTTCGGATGAAGAAATAATGAATGTTGAGGAATTGACGAGAGAGCAGTCATTATCCTCACTGTGGTTTTCAATGAGAGAGGGACGCATAACAGCGTCTAAAATTTATGACGTTTGTAAAACAAAAATTTCCAAGCCGTCGATTTCCATTGTTAAAAACATATGTAACCCCAAATTGATTTTTAAATCTTATGCCATGAAACGAGGTATTGAGCTTGAACCTAAAGTAAAGCAGTCTTATGAGACCATTGTTAAGGCCAAGCATAGTGATTTTACCATTACCTCTTGTGGTCTTTTTCTACATAAGGATTTTCCTTTTATGGGGGCTTCTCCAGATGGAATAGTAAATTGTTCATGCTGTGGTAGGGGCTGTATTGAAATAAAATGTCCAGCTGTAGTTGAATTTATTTCTATTCAGGATGCCATTGTGCAAGATAAAGATTTTTTTATTGAAAATACAAACAATGGGTACCGATTAAAACATACACACAGATATTTTTACCAAATACAGGCCCAGATGTTTCTAGCTGACTGTAAATATTGTGACTTTATTGTTTGGTCACCTTTTGAAACATTTATTCAAAGAATAGAACCCGATCTTGTTTTCTGGCAATCTGCAATTCTTAAAAGCACAAATTTTTTTCAGAATGTTATTTTACCAGAACTAGTTGCTAAAGTATTTACAATGAAAATTGAAAATGCTTCTTCTTCTTCAAAGACTGATTCTTCCACTTCTTCTTCAAAGACTAATTCTTCCACTCCTTCTTCTTCAAAGACTGATTCTTCCACTCCTTCTTCTTCAAAGACTGATTCTTTATTACTTTCCCATGTTGTCACATCTTTAGACTCCAAGGAAACTACTTCTACTTCTAATACTTGTGAGGTATTAAAATGTATTTCGCCAAATAATAGTTCTACTTTACACGTGGTCACTCCTTTTAATACTGATACCCATGTTATGTCTCAAAAAGAAGTGTTTTGCATATGTAAAGGGGATGATGAAGGTTTAATGATATCATGTGATAACCACAAATGTCCCATAGAATGGTTTCATTATCAGTGTGTTGGAATCAAAAGAGCACCCAAAGGGACATGGTATTGTAGTGAATGTAAAAAGAATCCTGCATTACAAAAGGGTAAACAGTTAAAAATAAAAAATGAAAAAGACACAAGTAATTAATCATGTAATGTTTTATTTGAGAATGTTCATTTGTTGTACATCAGTCATTATCATATATTACATTTATTTACATTGATAAAATATCATTTAATATTTACATTGTCATGTCGTATGCTTGTATATTTTTAAACAACAAATTTAATCGCTTATTTTTAAATTTCCAAGAAACTTATGACCTGATGCATAAATATAATCTAGAAAAAGCACCTGAATGTAAATTTTAATTATATATATAATTTTTATTCTAATAATTTGTTATTCACAATTTTAACATGTTTAAAAATAAATGCAGCCCAGACCTTTTTACTCTGAAGGTTTTGGGTTTAAAAATGATTAAATTTTTTGCTTTGTTTTTAAAATGACTTAGTGTTTTTTTTACTTAACTTGATTTACTAATCTAGGGGTACAACTGATGGGCAATAATTCACAAGGCTAAAACAGAGAGTAACAATTTTATCCAAAGTTGGAATTTCATTGGGTTTTGATAAGATAAAATCAATGGGGATAGTGTCTTGTAATATTTTATACTTTTGCTGAGCATTACCCAAAACCCTTTCAACATTAATGCGTAAATGGGCTAATTTTCTCGTATCCTCAATTTCTACAGCCGACATTTGTTTTCTACCCTTGGTAAATGCTGGAAGTAGAACAGCAGCAAATTTAGTATTTACACTTTTAGAAATATCAAAACCTCTGTCAGCTAACACTAAATCACCATATCTTAATTTATCAAGAAACCCTGAGTCTTCAGTTACATGTTTATCACTGTATCTTCCCCCATAACCACTAGATAAAAAAGAAACAGATCCTTGGGGCGTTATGCCAATAAGATATTTGACAGTGTTGTGGTGCTTATAAGAAGAAAAGGTCTTAGATTGTGCCAGCACACCACTAGGTCGTTCAATGAACACCTCAAAACAATCTATAATTACAGTTACTTTTCTTCCATATTCCTTAATGAATTCCCTCGGCATGGTTTCTCGAATTTCTTCAGTTTCTGGCCAGTAAATAAAATCTTTTAACCTATGATACATAATATCTAAATTTTTTAGGAAAATAGCTGAAGCAGTGGATTGATGAATGTTAAACATGTCCCCTAAAACTTGAAATGATTAACTTAATTTAAGTTTAAATAGCACCAAAAGTAATTCTTGAAATTTTGAAAGCTTACTTCTACTTGTGTGAGTTATATATGGTTCAAGATACCAGTAGAGATCACTAAGAAAACCAAAATCAGATAGACCTGTATATGCTTTAACTTTTTCAATACTGTTTTCAAAATATTTCTCATCATAAATACATTGCTCCAACTTAGCCTTGACTTCTATTAAATTTGTTGAGAGTGTATACACTTCAGTTTCTAAGATATTAATATAGTCCATGGTCATATCAGTTTGAATTAGATGGCAGTTTTCTGATTCTGGGTTGTCATGGGTATTGTTTGGTTGTGAAGTACCATGTGAACTGTTGACTTCAGCTATTTATAAAAAAAATATAAACAAAAAAGATTTTTATTACACTTTTTATATACCGGTAGATCTAACTCATTTTAATACCTTTCAGTTATTTAAATGAAAATTTGATGAACTTGAGTAGCTTAAAGCGATAGTGTAGGCCTATAAAATAAACAAAATCTTACTAGATTCAACACATTGATCAGTGGCCTCATCAACTTGTTTTTGTTTTCTCCGCTTTCTTCTGGCAAAGGCATCTTTACCTTTTAATGGATTTGAATGTTTATATCCCAGATGAAGATTTGGCACCCAGTCAGGGTTGGAAAAGTCATGTCTGTAAGCTGGACTTCCTAAATTTTTAAAGTAAAAACACAATTTATTAACATTACATGGTATAACAGACACTCAGACACATTTAGCCTAAATTTAGGCCTACCAAGAATAGGACTACTATAAACTATAATCTTTCAAAGCAGAAATCATTTTTGATGTTAAATACGTATTAAAAGATTTAAAATGAGTTTTAAAAAAAAAGGAAACTATCCATTGTCGAATTTCTAATTAGCATCGACATTACTTTAGTTTTAAGTAGACTTAAAACTAAACTACCAGTGCAGTGGTCAGCAGGGCGCAGGGCACGCTGGAATACGCTAGGCCTAGCCCTAGGGCCTAGGCCCTATTTTCGTAATGAATATAAATAGTTTATGATTAATTCGATCAGTTCTATAAATTTAAATATTTTATTAATTTTTTTTTACTTACCAGAAATGAAATGATCACTGCAGACTCTTAGCCAGTCTTTGTCTTTTATACTCTTTTCTGTGAAGCCTTTGCGATTAATAGCTTTTAACCAACCTGCTAAACGAGTTTTACTAAGGTTTTCTGCTTCTTTTCCCTCATTCATACGAACTTTAGGTATAGAAAAATATTTTATTTTATTTTTTTCTGAATTATTTGTGCAATTTACAACACAGCAGTAAGAAGGCATGTTAATAACTTGAAATGCTTGTCGATTTGAAAGTAGTGAACGCGACCATGTAACGTTGTTTACATCGTTGATACCACAAAGATGGCGGTACACATAAACTGTCGCGTCATATCAAGAACAACCCATTCTCCGTGACAACGCTCGATATTTTTATTTGCATACTATCTGTCAAGCAGAATCTTCTTCTCACAATCACTCCAATGACAAACGAATTAAGAAAACAGACTATCAGCTTTAAGTGAATAGACCATACGTTTAATCCGTAATCACATGTAGATATCAACATATAAATCATCAGACACATCAATCCAAATGACAGCTGTATTCTGAAGAGTCTGCGTATAGGTTAAATATCCAAAGAGTGAACATGAATTAGTAAGAAATAATAAGTACACAGAATGATATTAGCACAGTATTCAAGATAATCCGAAATCAGTCACACGTCATAGCTAGCATGGCTTCCCGTGTGTCTGTCCGTGACTGCCCTTGTGTCTCTATAGTCAAGTCGACACAATCTATATACATAAAAAGACAGTGTTAAGCCCCGCGAGGATCCCCATTGGTCAATTTGAAAACACGTGTGTCACTGACCTATCTAGGCTTAGCCCAATATACTGTCTAATAATTTTTCACATCGGACATGTGTCTTCGATAGCACAGTGGTAAACGTAGTGGACTGCCATACGGGCGACCAGGGTTCGATTCTCCAGTTAGACTATACTTTTTTTTTCAAACTTTTAAAAACAAAAGACATTGTAAATCTATAGGCAATATAGATTTTGTTAAATAAAAATATTTGACTATTTTTTTTACCCTATTACAATATTTTTTTACTTTCCTAAAAGTATTCAGTAAGTGTAGTTTATAAATTTGTTATCTGCACCCCAGACAGTCCTTTTTTTTTTTCACCCGGGCAACGCCGGGCAATGTAGCTTGTATATATATATAGGAATACAATGGTAGTCAGGGTCGGTCCTTCGTGTCGTCATCAACCGCTGGTCCAATCAGTACAAATGTGCACGCCCACTCATCTGTCAATCACCACTATCTCAGGGGCGTGTCCGACTGACCACCGCTATTATGTCCCTTCGTCTTGTCTCCTATTCGGTCAGCATCTACAAACGCTCAGGTCACACCTCTTACCACATTTCCCCTATCTTTGTATATCTCGTGTGCTTCACGCGAGTCTTTCGCCCCCAGACATACCTAATGGTTTATCTGTAAGGTGTCTCTATATTCTACCCACCCAGATAAAGGCGCTTAATTGGTCCATGCGTAAGGGCAGGTAACTCTCTAAGATTAACAAAAGGAAATATGCAGTTGATAGCCCCGGCGCGAGGTCCGCCTCGAACAGAAACAGGGGAGCGGTACCCCATTGACCAGGGCCGTGTTGACACAAAGGGAAAACATGGGATAGTCCCGGTCCCGCCTCCGGGTGGGGAGGGAAGACGAGGGGGGGGGGAAGGGGAGAACTTCGCCCGGCCTTACTAATTACATACAATGGTCATAGCATTAAATTATAAGCTTTGAACTATGACGCTATATTAAATGTCACATCATGACACTACGCTCATCCGTGGTCCGAGTCTCTCTCTCTCTCTTAGTCCTCTCAGTACCGGCTGGCGCTTGAGGCGGAAGCCAAGGATCTCCATTTGTCTCGATCTGTTGCAGCTCGAGGTGCTGTATCAAAGTTCAGGCCTGAAGCTTTTAAGTCACTTTCCGCCGTCCTTCTCCAAGTTTCCTTTGGTCTGCCTTTCGACCTTTTTCCCTGGGGGTACATCTCAGGGCTGTCCTGGGGAGGGAGCCAGTTGACATTCTGCAGACGTGTCCTATCCATCTCCATATCCTTGCTGAGATTCTCTCTGCTAAAGGGATTACTCGGGTTTTGTCACGTAGATCCTCATTCGATATCGAATTTGGCCAGAAAATCTTGAGGATGCGGCGAAGGCTTTGTGTCTGGAACACCTCTAGTTTCCTTTCTATGGTATTTGTGGTTTTCCAGCACTCCGACCCATACAGCAGGACGCTGAGGACATTGCTCTTAAATATCCTATTTTTTGTTTGGAGGCCAAGGCTCGACTTCATCCATATGCGTCTGAGCAGTGCAAAGGCCTGTTTTGCCTTACTGATTCTGCTGTTGATTTCCAGATCACAGTCTCCATTTGTTGTCATTTTACTGCCTAGGTAGGTAAATTTCTTAACATCCTCTATTTCTTCCTCGTCTATTGTGACAATAGTGTTGATAGTCTTATTGTTTCTCATTATCTTTGTTTTTGTCTGTTTACCCTGAGTCTTATGGTGCTTGCTATCTCATTCAGACTGCTTGTTTTTGTTTGAATATTTTGATGTCTGCTGGATAGAAGGGCTATGTCGTCTGCGTAGTCAATGTCTTCTAGTATTGAGGAGAGAGACCATTGGATGCCTTGACGTTTGCCCTGTGTGGTCTGTTGAAGTATCCAGTCTATTGCAAGAGTAAAAAGGGTGGGTGATAGGGAGCATCTCTGCTCCACTCCCGTCTTTACATACAAGGGGTCTGAGAGTTCATTCTTGTGGATCAGTCTGCATTCAAAGTTTTCGTAAAGGGATTGCATGATCTTTACCAGTTTCTGTGGGATGCCATAGTGTCTTACAATTTTCCACAGTGAGTCTCTGTGTAGGCTGTCAAAGGCCTATTCGAAATCTAGTCTTGCTTTTTTATTAGTGTTTTAAGTGATGCTTAGTTACTGTTTTTTCTGGTTCGTTCAGGCAACCCACTCCATGACCGGATACCACTCGAGAAGAAAGAGTACTTATATGCACTTGTTCTCGTATAAGGGATAAGGAACGTTTTTTTTCCTTATGTTTATCTGAGCATTGCAACGGGTTGTTATTGTGTTTCTAAATTAGAGTTTAATGCCTTATGTATTATTACTACTTTACTCTTTGCCTTTGTGTCCTCTATGGTTTCTAGATTGAGTGATTGAACTATTGGTGTTACGTTACGTATGTCAGTTGAGAATAACCGCTAGTAATGAACCTTGCAGCTCTTTTCTAAATTAGTTCGGTTGGGTCCCATATAGATGATGCATATTCTAGTATTGGCCTAACTAATGTGAGATAGCATTTTAGTTTTATATTCTTATACATTTGTAAAAGATTTTTTTTATGAAGCCAAATGTTTTGTTATATTTTTTATTACTTTATCAATATGGTGGATTCCAAGATAATTTATCATTTATTATTACTCCTAAGTACTTTGCATTTTTAGTTTGGGTTAGGTCTTTACCATGAATGAAATAGTTTATAATTATTTGTTATTTTTAACAGTTGGACTTTTTATGTGTGAAAAGACATACTCCAGTAAGATTCCCATTTTTGTAGTTCATCTAGTTTTGTTTTGTAGGAGTTCACTATCTTTTTCTGTCTTAATTGTTCTATAAATTATACAATCATCTGCAAATAATCTTACTTGTGTTCCTGTCAATAATATAAATTAGAAATAGTAGAGGCCCTAGGACAGTTCCTTGTGGAACTCCTGAGTAATTGGTGGTGATTTAGAGCCATTAATTATTAAAGTTACCTATCAGAAAGTCTTGAATCCATTGATGTAAGGAACCAGAGATGCCAAACAAAATAATTTTTTAGTACACTTGTGTGGTGATAATTTCTAAATAATTTTCGATACAAAACTCTATATAGATCAAGTTATTATAATTGCATGTAAAATATCAGTAGTGTCTTAACATACAGTGCAATCTAAAAAAATATTGTATAACATTCACTAAAAAGTTTTTTTTCTAAACAATGATAGAACAACAAAACACTACATGATTTCTTATATTCTTTAATGCACAAAAGCCAGTAATATAGATCAGGGGTACACAACCTATGGCACGCGTGTCAGACTTGGCACGCATTGCGATTTTCAATGACGCGCGGAAGACTCGCAAAAAAAAGGCAATTCCAGTCTCTTCTTCAAGAAATCGAATGCTAAAGCAGATAATGTTTAGCTTATAAGTACGCTAAATGATTAAAAATTCAACTTTTGCTCACTATTATCGAAAAGCGGTCGACCTCTGAAATAGATTATATTATCATTTATTAATTAGGATTAATTTAATTATTATAATTATCAAATAACTACACAGTAACGAAGCTTATTTAAAATTTACACTTTAAATAATATTAAATAAAAGTTATTTTAAATCCAATATAGATCTACTTTGTATTGTTTTTTAAAATCATGGCGCAAAGCGTCAATATTATGAGCTTGTGGGCGTCTTTTCTAGACGTACTATCATTTTTTTTCAAATGTGCTTGCAAGGCGCTAAAAATAGGCTATTTCTCGCTACTGTATATATGTGTCATGAGCAAGCTTTACGCCGGTATAAATGGAGATATACGGTAATTAACGTTTGTGTGGACAATTCAACCCAGTAAATGAAAAAAAACAACAACAAAAAAACGTGCGAGCCCTTTTTTTTTATTACGCAGGCCTTTAGATACACAATAAATAAAGTACAAGAGACACAAATTCAAGATTCTGACGTGATTCAGCCCTGTACTTTAACTTTATAATATGCCTACTTTTTGTCCGCCTCGAATTGTCGCAATTCTGACAGCTGTGTCGTACCTTCAACGTATATTTACCCAGGGATCAAATGAGAGACCAGTTCTACATGCGCAACTTTTCCCCAGAAATAATCTCTACCCCCACAGCCTAAAAGAAATAAATTGCTTTAACACACAGAGTAATATATCTATGTCACGACACAGTGTGTTCACGAGGTATCTAGTATAGTATTTAACTTCCTAACAATGCTATTCAATTCTATTCAATCCTTTTTTTAAAGGGATTATTTTTTTACAAGAACGCTCTTGTTCTCTCCCGATAGTTTTACAACTTGTCCCTTTTCACAATACCATAGGAAATATAATATCTCTTCTGATATCTTTTGTTATTAACCATTCCGAGCCTAGAATAAGACTACTTTGTACAGCCCTTGTACATAGATCTTTTTCTACTATGTTACGTCACTCTTTATGTTAGACTCAGGGCTGCGGACTCCTCATTTTTTTTTCTTCCGACTCCGACTCCTCTGTAGGCCTATTAATATGCGAATGTATTCTGTACATTCATTGAAGGAAAAAAAGGCAACATACATCTACTTGTCATTACCACAGGACTACTGGCTGGAAAGGCAACAGTCTACTGTATTTTAAATATTCATGGGCCCCCTAAACTCTTGAGGGCCCCGGTACGGCGTACCGACTGTACCCCCCCCCCCTCGTGGGGTCTGATCAGTAGAGGTCACGATCGGCGACTCCAAGGGACAAACGGTTAATCCCTTACCAGTGAGAGGCTATGTTACACATGGGCGCTGCGTTCCCTTTAACATCAGAACTAGGGATGTTACAACCGGTTATCGGTTCTACAAAACCAGTTTAAAATCGGATTTCGGTTACCCCCCTCCCCCCCTCCCGATCAATGTCACAGTCACATGCCGGAACACCCAAATGTAAGTAGTTTTGTACGTATATTTGAAAAATACTTCAAATTTAATTAGTGTTTGCAGGGCATTCAAGGGGTTGATTTGTGTGAATACAATATGATTTTGTACTCTTTACCGTACAATTCTTTAGAACTAAAAAAATCTGGGCTAATAGATTAAAACCGATAATAGCTATAAATTTTTCAATAGTGATAGGGCCTAATCAAATTACCGATTATCGTTGACCATAATATTAAGAAGCATATAAAGAGGCATATATAATTTATGATAACTTGTAAAATAATGTGTTGAAAGAGAATGAAAAGAATATGTATTTAATAGTGCCGTTAATAATAAAGCACAGACGCGGTGTTTTGAAAATCAAAACCGGTTTTCGGTTTCAAAACCGGAATCCGGTATTCCGGTTTTCGTTTAACATCCCTAAGCTTGGCACACCATTAGTAAAAGGTTGACGACCCCTGCACTAGAGTGTTACCTTCACTTCATATCAAATTAAATTAAACTAAAATTAACTAGATCTAACAAGGTTCATTAATCATATTGTAACAAATTAAATTGTTTAAATACAATTTAAAAATAAAAAAATATTAGAAATAGTACAAATTGTGCTACATGGGTTGTTAAAATTATTAAACTATTTTTTCCCGAAAAGGCCCTTTTTTTTCGAAAATGTTCGTAGGGGGGGGGGCGCCGCTCCCCCTGCCCCCCCCCTTGCTACGCTACTGCTCTTCATCCTTCCCACTGTGTCTGCGCAGTATGTCAGTTGTACTTCGAATCCCCGATCCATTCGATTCTAGCCATGGTCCAATCAGTAGCTTAGCAAAGGATTGTTCAAATTGTTCAATGGACAAGAGCACCCCTAATGTCATGGGGCGGGGTGGGGGGGGGGGAAGGGCAATAGCAGGGAGCAGATTATATCTTCACTTTAAGACATATGGAAACAGGTCCATGGTCGATATTCTCTCTACACATGGGCCTTGCTCCGATACTAGGTCGATTGGTGACATTCGAGCTTAGCTTTTTCAGGCTAAAACGGTCCAGGGGGACTCCCCCCTCCCCCCACCCGAGGCTTACCAGAATATGCTTTCAGAATATTCAATTTAATGCTTTTCCATTAGCTTGTACATTACATGTTTTTTTAGTTATTCAAGTTATTATAGGTAATAGGATAAGCGTTCAAATAGTTTATGTGGCCACGGCATACAAGAGGGTTGTTTAACTAGCACAATGTTCATCAACCTTTGCTACTTTTACTCAACTTGGGGACACCCTCCAATAGAAATAGCCCTAGTCTTAACAACGACTCGAACCTGGCGTCTTACTGTACAGCAATACGCTGCTGGTAGACCACCGTGCACCTCAAATCGATACGTCTATTTCCGGTAGCGTGGAAATCGGTGGGCGGTCGACCTAGTTTGACAATTTCTTAACCTTAGCTTACTAATAAATCCAAACTAACATTCTTAATAGGCGCCAATTTTGACCGCTTTCCTGCCCCAGGCGCCTCGTGCGCCATTTACACTAGTTACGCCACATCTATTTATCTGATGTAATAGTAATCTTTAATGAAACATTTTATATCTTCAGGAAGTTTCGTCTAGTCAGACCTTGTACTTCCCCGGACAAGGTCTCATCCACTCAAGAACAAAGATGGCTGACGAATTCAAATCTTACGACAAAGCCCCCATCTTGGATGCGCTGAAGAACACGTGGTTCCGGTTAACTCTCAAGAACCTCATCTTTGCAGCCGTCGTTCTCGCCCTCGTTCTCGTCTGCGTCATCTTCGCCAGTCTGTTTGGCAAGACGAAACATGACTTGACGGAAGTTGAAGCTGCTACTTCGTCTGCAATGCTTGGTTAGATTTTGAGCTTTCTCGTCGATTTGTAGTTGTCAACCATTTTTGTCTGTGTGTGTGTTCCAGCGTGGTGTTTTCATGTGCTGACTGAAATGACATTTAGATACAATCAAGCGAGGACTTCAATCGACAGATTGATATGTTTGTAATATTATTGTATCGCTTGGATGGCACGCAGATATGGTCATTAGCATGCTTAAATGACATATAGTCCTACAGATTTAATTACCCGTAACACTTAAATAAGATATGGACATTTTCATAGATTGAGGTATGATATATATATATATATATAGTACTCTTAATATATTGGCATAAACCTAAATGACATTTAGACACTGTCACGGGTGGACTTGATGACATGCAGATACTGTTGTCGTGGGTGGATTGATATATTCCGGACGTAGCCCAGGTATATATAACATTGTTTTAGAAGTGAAGACACTCTCTGGCTTCATACCGTGTCTTGGCTGGATGTCTGGAAGTATGGCATGCGTAAGCTAAAACGACATACATATCTTAATCACACGTAACACTCAAATAAGTTGCAGACATTTTTAAAAGTAAACTTAATAGCATGTAGAAATAGCCACGTATAGACTTGAATTACCTCTTAAATGTCATGTAGGAATTGTAACGCTTATACTTTATTGTCATGTGAATATAGCTATGAACAGACATAGATGCCAAGTTTAATATTTCCACTTGTATCAACACCTTTTGCTATTACTACATGACATGTTGATTCTCTCCTGGTCTCAGGTAGCGGTCTGTGCTTGGATATAGGATGCATGGAGACAGCCACCCGCGCCATGGAGTACAGGAACGCCAGTGTAGATCCATGTGAGAACTTATGAGTACGCCTGTGGCAACTACCTGCAGGCCAGATCTTTCAAGCTAAACGGTGGTAGGTTTATACTTTGAGATACCTTTTAAGCTCCGTCGTAGTAGGTTTATCAATTGAGATACTTTTTAAGCTTAATGACCTCTCCTCACTCCGGTTTCCTTCCTTTCGCCCCTCCCCACACACGGTTTGTTATAGCCTGTTTGTAAAGCCGGCTAGTACTGCGGTTAGGTAACCGGACTGTCAACCAAAAACCTACTGACACGTCGCGGGTTCTATTCCTGCCACCGACCGATTCCTGCCGCCCTGCAGGAGTTTTGGGCCTAGAGGACGAAATGATCTTCTAGAGCGCACTGAGCATGCTAAAATAGCATGGATAGAAGCGCTATAAAAATAACCATTCTTATATAATATTATTATTGTTACAAAGTAGTGTAAGCAGCCTCTGATAACAACTCAATCATTTCACTGTTAATTCAAATCAAGTTTCTTTAAAATAACTTGATAACAGTTACGTTAAAAGAAGAAAAATGTATGTTTTTGTATGTTACATGTTATGTTATATCTTATGTTATTTTATATGTTATGTTCTATGTTTATTATTTCTTATGATATATGTTATATGTTACGTTATATCTTAGTTTTTTTTACATCATATGTTTTATCTTATGTTATTTTATAAAAGGTTTTCATATTTTATTATATGTTATATGTTTTTATGTTTATATATATCATGTTATTTTATATTTTATGTTATATCCTATGTTATGGTACCGACTTTGTTTGAAGTTAAAAATCCCAATTCGTAGAAAACATATTGGGGCACAGTGGGTCAGCAGGCTCAATTCGAACCTTGTTAAAGTCTAGAATTCTTAGGAACCTGACAGAATTGGCGGATAAGTAAGGTGGCTGAGCATTGTACTGTCCACATATTCTCTTGTTGGTCGTTTCCACAGAAACGTGTAAATGCTGCTTCACTTATCCTATATATCAACTTGATCTGAATTGGGCACTTACTTTTGTACTTTACTATAATGAAAACATATCATGTTTTTTTTAAAGAAGCAGATTAAAGTTAAAGATTCGATCATAAAATAATATATATATATATATATAGGAAGACAACAGGAGAAAAAAGGCACATGTCACACATTTCCACTTTTGAGATATATGAAAGTCTTTGAAAGTCGCTATGTTTGTTCTTACTTGCCTTTTCTTTGGGTGTTTCTGTAGCATTACATAGGCCTTTTTGGGTTGGATTTTACTATTTTGCTAACCTTCAGGCTTATGTTTACATAGTAGGGGACATAACTCAAATAATTGGAAAATGTAGCATGTGCCCTTTTTCCCCTGTGGTTTTCTATTATTATTACTTAAATTTATTTTGTATTTAATTATTTTATTTAATCATAAAATACAATAACTTTAATCACAGTTTAAAGAATAAAGGTATTTTGTTAAGTTCTTAAACGATTGCTTAAAAATATATAATTAAAAAAAAACATCAACATCAATAAATTACCAATAAATAACCAATAATTCTCTAATAAATAACAAATAATTTACCATAAGTCACCAATAATTCACCAATAATTCTCCAATAATTCTCCAATAATTCACCAATGATTTACCACAAATCACAAATAATTCACCAATAATTCACGAACGATTTACCATAAATCACCAATAAATCACCAATAAATCACCAATAAATCACCAATAGCTAAGTATTGGCAATGCTTCCTCCTAGTGCACAACAGTGTGCTGGGTGACAATTACGAGGATAATCTAGATAGGCTGACTGACCTGATGGAGCAGCCCATCTCACAGATGCATTACGCCGCCGAGAGGAAGCTGAAACAGCTGTTTCAGGCCTGCAACGACATGTTCACCAGGGACCAAAAGAAAGGTAAGGCCATCGGGGCACCAGGGCTCATTTCTTAGGGGCGGGGTTGGGAGTGAGAGGTTACATGAAAATACATAGAATGGGATTGTATTTTCCAAGGACTCTGATTCAAGCTCACACACGAACCACTTCTGTATCCATGGACCACTTTTGTACCCATGGACCACTTCTGTACCCATGGACCACTTTTGTACCCATGGACCACTTTTGTATTCATGTACCACTTTTGTACCCATGGACCACTTCTGTACCCATGGACCATTTTTGTACCCATGGACCACTTTTGTATTCATGTACCACTTTTTTACCCGTGGACCACTTCTGTACCCATGGACCACTTCTGTACCCATGGACCACTTTTGTACCCATGGACCACTTCTGTACCCATGGACCATTTTTGTACCCATGGACCACTTTTGTATTCATGTACCACTTTTTTACCCATGGACCACTTCTGTACCCATGGACCACTTCTGTACCCATGGACCACTTTTGTACGCATGGACCACTTCTGTACCCATGGACCACTTTTGTACCCATGGACCACTTCTGTACCCATTGACCACTTTTGTACCCATGGACCACTTCTGTACCCATGGACCATTTTTGTACCCATGGACCACTTTTGTATTCATGTACCGCTTTTTTACCCATGGACCACTTCTGTACCCATGGACCACTTCTGTACCCATGGACCACTTTTGTACCAATGGACCACTTTTGTACCCATGGACCACTTCTGTACCCATGGACCACTTTTGTACCCATGGACCACTTCTGTACCCATGGACCACTTTTGTACCCATGGACCACTTTTGTACCCGTGGACCACTTCTGTACCCATGGACCACTTCTGTACCCATGGACCACTTTTGTACCCATGGACCACTTCTGTACCCATGGACCATTTTTGTACCCATGGACCACTTTTGTATTCATGTACCAATTTTTTACCCATGGACCACTTCTGTACCCATGGACCACTTCTGTACCCATGGACCACTTTTGTACCCATGGACCACTTTTGTACCCATGAACCACTTCTGTACCTATGGACCACTTTTGTACCCATGGACCACTTTTGTACCCATGGACCACTTCTGTACCCATGGACCATTTTTGTACCCATGGACCACTTTTGTATTCATGTACCAATTTTTTACCCATGGACCACTTTTGTACCCATGGACCACTTCTGTACCCATGGACCACTTTTGTACCCATGGACCACTTTTGTACCCATGAACCACTTCTGTACCTATGGACCACTTTTGTACCCATGGACCACTTTTGTACCCATGGACCACTTCTGTACCCATGGACCACTTTTGTACCCATGGACCACTTCTGTACCCATGGACCACTTCTGTACCGATGGACCACTTCTGTACCCATTGACCACTTCTGTGAAGTGTGTAAACCACCGATACACTTCCATTAAGAGTACACTGGTGTGTTTACGCATGGGGAACTGCCCCTTTTGCAATTCCGAGATTTAATCGCACAGGCGAGATTCGCCGAGACTCGGTGGTGAGGCAGGATTCGGTACAACAATACCTCTATTGTCAAGACCGGTTTCCGGCATGCCCTATCGGCTTGTCATAGGATGGCGTGTGTCGGCGAGGATCAGGGTGTGTCCTTCTTGACCTACTCACCTGGACGTAGTCCGGATTTTATAGAAACATTTTAGATTGGTTCGAACCCACATACAAACGCCAGTTGTTTTTTTTGGATGATGACATTAAAATTTAGTCTACAGATCTAATTATTTACTCCCTATTATTTATTCTGTCAATATTTTTTTTTACACTTTTTATTTCGGGTCCAAGACTCTGGTCCTGTTATTACCTTCGGCCCCTTGGCTCACCCTGTATAGTCTTATTGATCCCATTCCGATATTAAACTCTACAAGTTTCAATCATGTCTACGTGTCAATGTTTCCCCCCCCCCCCCCCCCCCCCCCCAGGCCTGCCCCTATTGACCCAAGTGTTTCCCGAGCTCGGTGGCTGGAAGGTCATAGGTACCTGGCAGAACAACACCTGGGACTTCAACAGGGCGCTCAAGAAAGTCCAAACCGACTTTTGGGTGGAGGCTTTTTATACATTCCACGTGAGTACTTCCGCAAAGTGTTCGCTTACTGCTTTTGACGAAAATATTATACACTCCATTTCTACATTTCTACGTTTATGTCCGACTCTCTAAGTTTTTTTAAAACATAGACTCTAGTGCATTAGAAATCAAATGCATCGATTAGATTATTTAACTGTTCAATTTCCTTTTTGTTACGTTTGAAAAAAAAATGATTTGAGCTCAAGTTGTTAGGATTTCAATGGGTTCAACTCACCTTAAAGTATTAGTGTCTAGATGCTGGCGCCTCAGTTGATTATTTCTTGTCTATGGCTACTGATTCAATTACCGGTAATTAATAATATTTCAACTTTACTTCATGCATACGACTCTGCAAACGGTACACGTAGTTGGAAAAACAATTTGAACTTTAATCAAATGAAATAATAGTAATTGTACAAGTACAAAAAAACAACAACAACTCTAATGAACAAACGTCATATATCTGGACAAGAGCATCAAAAGTACTAACTGGACTTGACCCTGGACTCCACGAGGAAAACAATCTCCGATGAATTCTATTCGTCCCTCAAATTGGTCATCATACAATCCTATATTTTCATAGAGTTTTACATGGATGGACGTCAAAATTTAATTTTCGGAGGTCATTTTACCTCTCTCTCCTTAGACTCTAACGAACAGTGACCCTTTACAGTCTAGTACACTTTCTCTTTAATATAGTCTAACCTACAATCTTAGCAAGGTGAAAATAATTTTTCTGTGTCTGATGTGTGTCCATGTGTCTAGCCAGTACTAGTGAAAAACTACTTGGTATTAAAAGCACAACGGTTAACAAGTGTGCCTCCCTATGTCATGCTAAATCGTTGTTCTCAACGTTTTTTCCAATCCTAGGTCGATACAGATTGGTATGATGTCACTAAGCGAGTCATCCAGATGGCCCCTGCCGGTATGGGACGATGGATGTACACAATCTGGTCAGCTAGTGGTCAAGTCAACATTTCATTCACACCTATAATTGTTACATCGATATTTGTTATAATATTCTTTAAATAAATGTAACTCAATTCAACCCACTGAAGCCTTATCTAAATATTAAATAATTTACAATTATATCTATCTATGTACCTAACTATATATCTATGTATGAATTAATGTATCGATCTATACAGCCATTTAACTACATATCTATGTATGAATTAATGTATCGATCTATCCATACATTTAACTACATATCTATGTATGAATTAATGTATCGATATATCCAGCCATTTAACTACATATCTATGTATGAATTAATGTATCGATCTATACAGCCATTTAACTACATATCTATGTATGAATTAATGTATCGATCTATCCAGCCATTTAACTACATATCCATGTATGAATTAAGGTATCGATCTATACAGCCATTTAACTACATATCTATGTATGAATTAAGGTATCGATCTATCCAGCCATTTAACTACATATCTATGTATGAATTAAGGTATCGATCTATACAGCCATTTAACTACATATCTATGTATGAATTAAGGTATCGATCTATCCAGCCATTTAACTACATATCTATGTATGAATTAAGGTATCGATCTATCCAGCCATTTAACTACATATCTATGTATGAATTAATGTATCGATCTATACAGCCATTTAACTACATATCTATGTATGAATTCATGTATCGATCTATACAGCCATTTAACTACATATCTATGTATGAATTAATGTATCGATCTATCCAGCCATTTAACTACATATCTATGTATGAATTAATGTATCGATCTATCCAGCCATTTAACTACATATCTATGTATGAATTAATGTATCGATCTATCCAGCCATTTAACTACATATCTATGTATGAATTAATGTATCGATCTATCCAGCCATTTAACTACATATCTATGTATGAATTAATGTATCGATCTATCCAGCCATTTAACTACATATCTATGTATGAATTAATGTATCGATCTATCCAGCCATTTAACTACATATCTATGTATGAATTAATGTATCGATCTATCCAGCCATTTAACTATCTATTTATTTATTTGTGGCACTTTCTACGTCCATTTCTTTTTGTTTTCAGCTAAACTATATCCACAAGACCACGCAGCTATTCGTACAAATATCCATGCAATCATATAGAGATTCCTATCCACATAAATCTCTCACTGTATAGTTATTTTATCCATTCACGTAATCTATTTATCCATATAACTAATTATACAGATAACTTGTACAATGTACTACCCCCTCACAGTCCACGTTCTACTTGTACTCGATTTTTTAATTCCCAAGCTTTATCTACCAGGTACACTAACCCTACGTTTGAGAAAAATCGCCAGGACTACCGGAAATTCATTCGCCGGGTCGGCTCTATGCTGGCGAGGGACGCAGTTGACCTGAAAGTGATTCCCTACAGTATACAGTCGCTGGACACGCTCCTGGACGAGTTCGTGAACGACTCCTTTGCAATCGAATCCAAACTGGCGTCTGTCCTGTCTGACGCCGACTACACCACGGATCTCTATGCAGAGAGTAACAAGGTAATTTACTTACACCTGTTATCTCTTAACAAGGTAATTTATTTACACCTGTTGATTCTTAAGGTAATTTATTTACACCTGTTGTCTCTTAACAAGGTAATTTATTTACACCTGTTGTCTCTTAACAAGGCAATTTATTTACACCTGTTGTCTCTTAACAAGGCAATTTATTTACACTGGTTGTCTCTTAACAAGGTAATTTATTTACACCTGTTGTCTCTTAACAAGGCAATTTATTTACACCTGTTGTCTCTTAACAAGTTAGTTTATTTACACCTGTTGTCTCTTAACAAGGTAATTTATTTACACCTGTTGACTCTTTAGGTAATTTATTTACACCTGTTGTCTCTTAACAAGGTAGTTTATTTACACCTGTTGACTCTTAAGGTAATTTATTTACACCTGTGGTCTCTTAACAAGGTAATTTATTTACACCTGTTGTCTCTTAACAAGGCAATTTATTTACACCTGTTGTCTCTTAACAAGTTAGTTTATTTATACCTGTTGTCTCTTAACAAGGTAATTTATTTACACCTGTTGACTCTTAAGGTAATTTATTTACACCTGTTGACTCTTAACAAGGTAATTTATGAACACCTGTTGTCTCTTAACAAGGTAATTTGTTTACACATGTTGTCTCTTAACAAGGTAATTTATTTACACCTGTTGTCTCTTAACAAGGTAATTTATTTACACCTGTTGTCTCTTAACAAGGTAATTTATTTAGACCTGTTGTCTCTTAACAAGGTAGTTTATTTACACCTGTTGACTCTTAAGGTAATTTATTTACACCTGTTGACTCTTAACAAGGTAATTTATGAACACCTGTTGTCTCTTAACAAGGTAATTTGTTTACACATGTTGTCTCTTAACAAGGTAATTTATTTACACCTGTTGTCTCTTAACAAGGTAATTTATTTACACCTGTTGTCTCTTAACAAGGTAATTTATTTAGACCTGTTGTCTCTTAACAAGGTAATTTATTTACACCTGTTGATTATTAACAAGGTAATTTATTTACATCTGTTGTCTCTTAACAAGGTAATTTATTTACACCTGTTGACTATTAACAAGGTAATTTATTTACACCTGTTGACTATTAACAAGGTAATTTAATTACACCTGTTGTTCTTAGCAAGGTAATTTATTTACACCTGCTGACTATTAACAAGGTAATTAATTTTTACATTGCATATCTCCACATTTTTATGCTTTATTTCAAGAGATTGATCACTCCATGTATATATAGCTCAGTGAATCTACACATAAATGAAACGATACAATGATTAAATCTACATATAAATGAAACGATACAATGATTAAATCTACATATAAATGAAACGATACAATGATTAAATCTACATATAAATGAAACGATACAATGATTAAATCTACATATAAATGAAACGATACAATGATTAAATCTACATATAAATGAAACAATACAATGATTAAATCTACATATAAATGAAACAATACAATTATTAAAACTAGGTTTATATATAAATAAAACGTAACATGAAATTGGAAAAGAAACACTTGGGTATTTATTTTATTCTGAGGCAGTGACTTCTGTCTGTTTCAGCCCACACTGGCCGAAATGACCACCGATTCCAAAGGTATCATAGACTGGACGCAGCAGATGGCCTACACGTTCAACACTGCCAGGGTGTCCGGGCCAACCAAGGTCGTCGTGACCCACAAGGAGTACTTCAAGAACGTCACAGACATGATTGCATCACTTCCTGACGCAGACCGGAACCGGATGCTGCATAACTACTTGATATGGCGCGTTTCAGAGCGATACGTGCAGGTAGTTTACAGTCGAGCAGTTTAAAAAAAAACATTAATTTAATGGTCGAGATTTTAAATAAAAAAATTGTTTCTCGCCCCCTCACACCTCTGCCTAGATCTTACACATTCTCTTATCCTATAGAAAAACGTTTTACGATTGTGTCGGGCGACCGCCCCGATCTTCGGAGGACTGATTGCCCCACTTTCAATCATTGTATCAAGCTAAACCTTGACACATTGACGTGTTTTATTCAACGAAACCATCTTTTAAAATTTCAGCCACATACCTCGTAAACTAAACAAAATCAGTTTTTAACAGGGTTTATCCAATTAAATTTAAAGTGAGCAATGAGGTATATGCAGAATGATATCCCGGTCACGTGATGTTGACTAGATACACTTAGAAACATTAACAATGTTTTAATGCGCTGCTTGTTGGGTGCGCAAATTCTACCGCTTAATTATTATGTAAAGAATATAAAAATACAAAATATCTTTTCATAGATTTCCTTTGAAAGATCAACAAATAGGTGTTGTTCTTTAATAATTGAATGTCTATAATCATTGTTGCTTCCGTGAGCATCATTTATAATATCACACTATTCAAGGATATGTGGAAAATTTTTTTTTTAATAATCATAGGTGCCGATAAGATCAATGTAAGATCAGCCATTTTTTTTTAAGTTTAGACAACATCACGTGATATATTTTCTGTCTCTAAGGAATTGTGCATAGACCTCATTCAAAAATCCATATAACAGATAATGTGAAATCCTTATAGTACTGACTGACATACATTTGTCATTTCCCCCACTGAGCTATATATATATACATTATATAGCTAACTGGTGTCCAACTTATTTTCAGCATATTTATATATCTATTTTCTTTGTTTTTGTGTATTTCTTCCTTTGAAGAAATTGATTTCAGAAAGTGACGACGAAAAACAAAGTTTTGCGACAATGACGTTTTTTTTTATAAAAAAATAAACATCACACTTTGTTTGAGCCAATTTTTTTGCGCATGCTTCCGTTTTTTTCTGATACCCATTTAATTCCATAGTATAGAATCTACATTTTATATATTCTACATCTACGCATTCAGAAGAGTAGCGTTGCATGCAATCACCCAATTCTATAACAAGAAAACCATAAAAACACAGTTTTTATCATACTCCCTTCATTTGCAAACTAAGTTTACCATCATGTAATTAAATAATTGATTGACTACTGCAAATGAAACGTACAGAAAAAATATCTGTGTCGCAAATCTCAAAAATATCTCCTTACTCCGTATGAATTGTTCTAAAAATAATCGTAGCGCATCATTTTTTTTTTTTTCTAGCTTTGCGCCGAAAAAAGTATAAAAAGTTACACAGGCATTTTTAACGCGAAATCAATATATTTCTTATACTTTCCTTTTAAGAAATGAATATTGTCATAAGTGTAGTATTATTAAGTCGTTTTAACTGAAAATTTGATAGGATGTATTGTTAGGCGCCCCAAATCTGCTGTCCAAATTTCAGCTCGATCGGACCACGGGAAGTGGTCGAAAAATCGAAGCCAATTTTTGCACCATGCATTGACGATTGGCGGACGATTGCAGACATTGCAACTTAATATAAAGGGAGTAAAAATGCAACACTAGACTCGGACCACGGATGAACGTAGGACGCAATAATCTTCTGTATAGAAAGAGCGACTGTAATGTATAAGATAAGAAAAAAAATGCAAGATCCCATAGTAAGCAATCGCAACGAACGCACCCTACTCCGTCACTTTTCAACAAAATATCTAAAATAAATAACATACCGAACGAGCATTCCGGCTCTTGAGTCCAGTGTGTAACGATGTATAGAGGTGGATCAAGATCGTGTCCGAGACTAGCCAACACGCGGCACACTGATAAGACATGTCGTTTAACATTGGTTTGGTTAATTAAGGCGGGTATTAGACGGATTGTTGGACTCATTGCCTCCTCCCCTCGGAGTTTCGGAGCCTCTTGAAAGTGCAATGATCCTCGGACGCGCAATAGTTGCTTTCCCCTATGCGTTACCCGTCAGTTCGCTTTTAATGTAAGCGTGTCGGTTGCTTCCACACTTCGCCATCGATGAGGCCCATGAGTACAGAAGTGATCGAACCTACCAACGATATTTACTTTTAAATTCCTCACATTCAAATAAAAAATAAAAGAAACTTTCTTTCTCAAAACAATTCCCTCTTATTGTAGGAACTCTCCTGGGATTACGTCCACGCCAACAGAGAAATGTATGTAGATCTTTACAACCGACCAAACTTCATGGGGAACTTTTTGTATTGCTTCTCCGTGGCGGACACGTTCATGCAAGACGCCCTCAGCTCACTTTACATCAACCGCTATTTCAGTAAGGAGAGTAGAGTAACGGTAGGTCACTTTACATCAACCGCTATTTCAGTAAGGAGAGTAGAGTAACGGTAGGTCACTTTACATCAACCGCTATTTCAGTAAGGAGAGTAGAGTAACGGTAGGTCACTTTACATCAACCGCTATTTCAGTAAGGAGAGTAGAGTAACGGTAGGTCACTTTACATCAACCGCTATTTCAGTAAGGAGAGTAGAGTAACGGTAGGTCACTTTACATCAACCGCTATTTCAGTAAGAGAGTAGAGTAACGGTAGGTCATTTTATATCAACCGCTATTTCAGTAAGGAGAGTAGAGTAACGGTAGGTCATTTTATATCAACCGCTATTTCAGTAAGAGAGTAGAGTAACGGTAGGTCATTTTATATCAACCTCTATTTCAGTGAGAGAGTAGAGTAACGGTAGGTCACTTTACATCAACCTCTATTTCAGTGAGAGAGTAGAGTAACGGTAGATCTTACCTTATCTTATGCATTACAGACGCTTCTTCTGTGGGTATTTTTTCTTACATCAACCGCTATTTCAGCAAGGCTAATAGGGCACGTCATCACCAAAATATTACGATACGTCTACGAAAGTTGATTTATAATGTTTTTTGTAATATCTGTTGATTGCTTTAGAAAATATCTATAAAAGCAAATTTAAAAGGTCACTGCTTACACTTTAATGGGAAGTTTATACATATTTGGAAAGTTTTATGACAGCGTGCATTGTGTATCCACGCATAGTACATAATGAACAAGTCTTTCCATATAATTCACAGACAAGACATCCATGGGAAATATTTAAAGGCCTACGCTTATCCTTTTATGAGCCTAAGTCTTGCGTTTTTATAAATGTTTTAAAACAACGTTGTCTGTTTTCCCGAGTAGTTCACACAACCCATTTTCTGCTTGTGTAACAGAGGAAGTTAATTATTTTATAAAGTAAAACCTAATACACTGTGAAATTATATTGCTTAAAAGCAATTTATTGTCTTGTCACAGCGATCAGGAAACGTTATTAAAAAAGAGAGTAGGCTAAAGTATCCCGTCGGAATAAACGGATCCATAGCGCCAGTGAAGCAGCGTTCGTCTGGCGTACCGAAGGTCCTGGGTTTGAATCCTGGTGAAGGCTATGATTTGTTGACTTGTCTGGGAAGTAACACTGAGTCTGACCGCTCTATTGGTGGGTTTTTGACATTGCTACATCCTACGTATCCCGTAGTCTGTTGGACCGTTGGAGTGCCACAGATGACATGTGCACTAGCCTCCTCTATTCCTCCCGTCTCTTAGCCTTTCTCAATGCGTCGCACAGTTTTATTCCTGTCCAACTGACATTAGTTGGGGTAAAGCAAAGTCGGCTGGGCATTTTTCTGGCCACACAATTTCTTAGTATGCCGTGGCCACAGAAACGAGTGAACAGCGTACAGTAACTAGCTAGTTATCTTTGATCATACAACGTGTTCCAGGTTCATGATATAACAGACAACATTAGACAAGCTCTGAAGGAACAGCTGGAGAAAACTCCATGGATGGACGGACCTACCAAACAGTACGCCAGAGAGAAGCTGGACAAGCTGCTGGTCAAGATGGGCTATCCGGACTGGATGGACAACGTGGGATTCGTAAGTAGCCGACATTTGTTTTTATAGAAAATGACCATAGAAGCGGGGAACGGAAATTTCCGATTGTTGTTGGTCACTGGCTTGAATTGATGTATGGATCTATAAATAAAAATCCACTATAAGACAGGAAAGAACGACAAATGACAAAAGCAAGAACAATAGGTATGAAGGCAGCTAAACACAATATGTATAACAAAAAGTAAACAGATGCAGTAGTGAAGCAAATTAAAAATATGACGATTACGTTAACATGAAATAAGCTTAATAGTAACATTAATGAAAGGCGTCCTTTAACTCACAAATGTAAAGATCAAGAAAAGTTTTATTATGCAGCGTTCCAAAGGGATGAATTAGTTTCAGCTCCAAGGCTCCAAGTCCTGATCTAGTGTCCGGAAGAAAAGTATGTTGTTTTTTCGATAATAACTATTGAGGCTGTATCTGCAAAACATTTTGGGTCACTGTGTAGGCCAACAACTTGATATACAGAGATGGTTACATATGAGTCAGAATTTTTTTTATTGTAGGGTCCTGTGTTATACTCACACATTGTGCAGATATTTTGTATTATAAGGTCCTGTGTTATACTTACACATTGAGCGGATATTTTGTATTGTGGTGTCCTGTGTTATACTCACACATTGAGCGGATATTTTGTATTGTAGGGTCCTGTGTTATACTTACACATTGAGCGGATATTTTGTATTATAGGGTCCTGTGTTATACTTACACATTGAGCGGATATTTTGTATTGTGGTGTCCTGTGTTATACTCACACATTGTGCAGATATTTTGTATTGTAGGGTCCTGTGTTATACTAACACATTGGGCAGATATTTTGCATTGTAGGGTCCTGTGTTATAATTACACATTGGGCAGATATTATTTATGTAAGATCCTGTGTTATAATTACACATTGGGCGGATATTATTTATGTAAGATCCTGTGTTATAATTACACATTGGGCGGATATTATTTATGTAAGATCCTGTGTTATAATTACACATTGGGCGGATATTATTTATGTAAGATCCTGTGTTATAATTACACATTGGGCAGATATTATTTATGTAAGATCCTGTGTTATACTCACACATTGGGCAGATATTATTTATGTAAGATCCGGTGTTATAATTACACATTGGGCGGATATTATTTATGTAAGATCCTGTGTTATACTTACACATTGGGCGGATATTATTTATGTAAGATCCTTTGTTATAATTACACATTGGGCAGATATTATTTATGTAAGATACTGTGTTATAATTACACATTGGGCGGATATTATTTATGTAAGATCCTGTGTTATACATGCCGCTTTCTGTAGGGTACGGTCTCGTCAGTTACATACACTACAGCCCCCACCTCCTCTATTCTTAACAGAATTTCCTTTAGATAATTATCGTAGTCAGCTTTGCTCCTCTACCTGGTATACCTCGTATTTACAGGTCACTAGTAAGATGTTTAATTTTATAGATCAGTGATGGCATAGAAATAAGGCGAAAGTTTGGAATCAAGAATTTGTTTCTATGTCTAATCCGTTCAGTTCCTCTGTTCTACGTAACCAACACTTTAGAACACGAATATTGACACAACTAAAACATAATATAAGAGACATTTTATAGCCTACTATATCAAATGTTTGTTTGTTTAAAGCTCTTTATTCCTTGTAACTCTCCCCTGTCCAGATTGACCAAATGTACAATGGTCTGACCGTCAACGTTACTGACCACTTCAACAACATCCTGAGTGGCAACCAGTACCACAGGTTTTTGATGAACGAAGATTTGAACAAGGCCAACGACGAGAGGGAAGAATGGCTCCTGCCTGTTTACTCCGCCAGCTTATTCGTCTTTCTGGAGAGGAACGAAGTGGCGGCAGCCGCGGGTGAGCTATTGTTGCCCCTAATGATAATTTATGATAACTTATCTTGGTTTATCTTATAATATGTTAAAGACCTATACAGAAGGTTATTGCGTGTATCCGCAATTTTAGTCTAGCCTTGCATTTTGATTAGTGATTTAAATGATGTTAATTTGTTGGTTTTTCCTAGCTTGTTCAGGCAACCCATTCTATGTCTGTACTTCGCTTGGATAGAAATACAGCTCTTTGTTTTATGTTTAGGCGTTTTCCGTTTCTCTCCGCGAGTTACAATCACGATAAACTAGGAATTAGCGCCTACAAAACTTAGAAACAGCGTTTTAAGCATTTTAATGGTTACGGGGACATAACCAAGATATCTTAAATTCCATAACTAATTTTTGAGTTGTTTCCCTTGAATTAAAGTACTGTTAATTTTATAACTATTTAAGTAAAATAAATCTAAAATTGTCACTCATTGTTCAAGATCTATTTACATAAATTAGCAATGTTTATAATAATATATTCAAGCAGAGAATATATTGGACTATCAGTCAGGCTGTATAAAATTAATAATTTAATTATTTCAAGAGCAGACTTCTTATAATAAAATTCCAAATTCCAAACAAACATGATAACAAGGCCATTGGACATTTGCAGCACACACAGAATGCATTCATTCATAGTAATATATATCAAGGTAAAGATACACAATTTTTTTCAATCTGTGAAAAAAAAATAGCACAATGCATGATTCAACAGGTTTGTTGGATTTTGTAGCTTTTCTTAAATGCAAGCCCACCCTTGTACGTAGACTACATAATATAAATAAGTGTTTTTCATAAAATGTAATATTTTTTACAATGTCTGCTATCGATTATAATTACAATTGTCAAAGCTTATAGTTATTATTATGCATGGTGATATTTATAGCCTATGACAGAGGTCGGTAACCTGTAGACAATAATGTGCCGCATTTGAATTTCTAGTCCATTTTACGTGCCAGCATCCTGTGCTTTTCATTAAAGAAGGAATCGGATTATCCTTTTGGGTTTCTTCTGCGTGCCGCGTCAAGTCTGGCACGCGTTTTAAAGATTGTTGATCCCTGGTTTATGTAAAATATTAAATATGATTTTCCATATATTTTCTTATATGAAAAAAAATAATCTATGTAGTATATATATAATTAGTTATTTCAGAATTTTATAGTTAAATTTTAAAAAAAATATTCATAAATAAAGTATAAAATAGGGTTTAAATATCTTAAAAGGTCCACCTGTGACAAAATAGACCATAATAGGGTTATAGCTTGCAAAAGCACGATATTATGCCATTGCCATATACCACCATTGCTATACACCACCATTGCCATACACCGTCATTGCTTTACACCACCATTGCTTTAAACCACCATTGCTATAAACCACCATTGCTATATACCACCATTGCTATATACCACCATTGCTATATACCACCATTGCTAAACACCACTATTTTTATACACCACTACCCCTCACACAAATGAAACAGTAAAATTCAAATATGTCTTCTCTTGTCTTTATCCCATTAAGGTATCCTACAGTTTCCAATCTATTCCAAGAGACAACCCCACTCCGCCTCGTTCGGCGCTTTCGGCGCTATCCTGGCCCGCTACCTCCACCACTTCATCGACGGTTTCGGAAAGTCCTTCGACAAGGACGGGCAGATGCTGCCCAGGGGCACGTCCTGGTGGAGCAACAAGTCGCTGGAGGACTACAACGTCGTACAGAAGTGCGTCCAGGGCGTCTACAACGTCACGAGGACCTACCAGCTTCCGGATGGCACGAAGAAAGAGGTGAAGGTCAAAGGCCGCTACTTCCCTCCTGTCTCTATCGCCTGGACGAGCGGGATACGCCTGGCGGTCGTAGCCTACAGGGATTGGATGAAAAACTTGGGGGTCACGGAGGGAATCGTCCCGGGGCTCGGGCTGAGCAATGAGCAGATGCTATTCCTTGCGCATGCGCAAATGTTCTGTAATGACAAAACCAGCAGCTGGTACGTCAACCTACTCAACGCGGGTTATCCGACGGACGACCTGCGGATCAATATGGCGTTAGGCCAAATTTCGGAATTCGCTGAGGCGTATAAATGCAAGCCAGGAACACCGATGAACCACGAAACCAAATGCGACTACTTTTGAAAAATGTAGCAGTCAATCAAATTCTGAAAATGGCTACAAATACTTTTTTTTTATTGTTTTATTGCACACACGATTGTTTTTTGTTTTAGGTGTCATTTAGTGTGAGTAATAGCTTCTTCGTCTTCTTCATATTATTGTGGAGAGCCCGTTAGGACCGAGGAAAGAGTCCGCAATTTAACTACATATCAAATTTTAAAACATCACAAACAAGAATTACAAACAGATGACAGAGTTTCACTTTAGGTATTTAGTCGAGCCCTTCAGTGAATGTTTGAAAGCCGGCACAGAAGGGGCAGTGTGTTCCACAGTTTAATGGCTGACGGAAATCGGAAATATCAAGACCTTATAAACTAACGCGTCCTTTAGATCTTTGAAACTGCCAATAAACGAAACTACGTTGGCATATTTCATCCCTCCGCCCTTACAAACAATGTCTTACGTAATGAACACAGGGCGTCGCAAAAGTGACGCGCTTCCTCCTTCCGATGTCATCCACAAATTCAGAGCAAAATTCCCTTCTTATTCACTTAGGGACTAAACTATATTTTTCACGATAATAGTATCGACGCCTAGATAGCACAAAATCTACTATTTTCACGGCTTGTCTAAGCCTTTAAACATATATTTTTAAATACTTTTTAAATATTTAATACTTAATAATAATAATAATGATGACATTTGTATAGCGCTGCCAACAAAAATACTGTAAGCTCAGAGCGCATTTAACATAACAATTAAAGAACACAGATACAATCTATAGGCCAAGAGATAAGAAAAACAACTAAATGATGATTCAAAACATTACAAACATAGAACAAATCAAACAACTAAAACAAAATAACCGACCTAACATATAAGTAAGACAGTGGGGCTCTAAAGCATGTTAACTGAGATAAATATTGAAATAATGAGTTTTTAAGTTCTTCTTGAAGGAATCAATGGAGCTTGTTTGCTTGAGTTGAATGGGAAGAAGATTCCACACCTTCGGACCGGATACTGAGAAGGCTCTAAGGCCAACGGTCATCAGAGAGAAACGGGGCTCTTCCAGAATTGATGAGTTGGCAGAACGAAGTGTTCTTTGAGGGACATATGGTGTTATTAGTTCCTTGAGATAGGACGGAAACTCGTTATTAAAAATGCACTGATGGCAAAATAGCGCCACTTTATACTCGATTCTGGCTTTCACGGGGAGGCAATGGAGCTGACGCAGGAGAACTGTTACAGAATCTCGCCTTGACTTACTTAGGATTGTGTAACTTTGTGTCTGTCTTTATATTGCTGTCGAGTTTTTTTTATTCACATTTGCTGTGCGATTGCTGTACACCTTTTAAAATATTTACATTTTCTTATACTATATTTTATTTCGCAAATATTATTTAAAAAATAATTGTTTTAAATAATTTTATTCACTGATGTCATAAACGCATATAAATATAATAAAATGTGAAGATCAAGTTCAAGATAGTTTAAAGTTCAATATTAAATATTACATAATATTTCACACACCTATATATATTATATAATATATAATACATATATAATATATAATACGTATATACGTATATAAATATGGTTAAAGAGGGAGAGACTGACATAGAAATAGATACCACTGTGATTGCTTCAAAAATAAACCAAAAATAAAAACGAGTGAGAGTTGCTGCTCTTACCTCTAAAAAGTAACAATCTTAACTTAATAATGAATGTGTGAATTAGAGGCCCAAAACGAAACCATACCGAATGTTATAAATTGACTTTCGGTCGAAACCGAAGCCAAAAACAATAAATACTTGAGTTTGAAGAGTGAGGATTCGCAGAATAGCCCTGGGGGTCATGTTACTATATAGTGTACTGCATGTCCACATATGCCATGTTATAGAACGTGTGTCTACCATATGTGGGAAAGACAATTTATTGGATACGGTTTTGCCCATGTGAGTCTGTGTACATACCTGACATATACCTGGCATAATTTCATGTGCTGAACATTTACAGCCTTTTGTTGTCAGAGCTTTCATTTATTTCATTTTCTTTTTTTCAATCTGTCTTATTGTGTTGTTGTTTTTAATTTCTTTTTACACAACTCTTTACATTTTATTTATTACCTCCCCTGTGTATCATTATTACCTCCCTTCACGTACCCAGTAACACCACCTTTATAAACGGCGCAATAATGATTGTTTCTTCTGGGGCTGCTGTATATCCCTGACTGTATGAAACCAGAGGATGGCGACCTTGTATGAAACAATATGATGGCGACCTTGTGTGAAACAATATGATGGCGACCTTGTGTGAAACAATATGTTGGCGACCTTGTATGAAACAATATGTTGTGTACCTTGTATGAAACAATATGTTGGCGACCTTGTATGAAACAATATGATGGCGACCTTGTATGAAACAATATGATGGCGACCTTGTGTGAAACAATATGTTGGCGACCTTGTATGAAACAATATGTTGTGTACCTTGTATGAAACAATATGATGGCGACCTTGTATGAAACAATATGATGGCGACCTTGTATGAAACAATATGTTGTGTACCTTGTATGAAACAATATGATGGCGACCTTGTATGAAACAATATGATGGCGACCTTGTATGAAACAATATGTTGTGTACCTTGTATGAAACAATATGATGGCGACCTTGTATGAAACAATATGTTGTGTACCTTGTATGAAACAATATGTTGTGTACCTTGTATGAAACAATATGATGGCGACCTTGTATGAAACAATATGTTGGCGACCTTGTATGAAACAATATGTTGTGTACCTTGTATGAAACAATATGTTGGCGACCTTGTATGAAACAATATGTTGTGTACCTTGTATGAAACAATATGTTGTGTACCTTGTATGAAACAATATGATGGCGACCTTGTATGAAACAATATGATGGCGACCTTGTGTGAAACAATATGTTGGCGACCTTGTATGAAACAATATGTTGTGTACCTTGTATGAAACAATATGATGGCGACCTTGTATGAAACAATATGATGGCGACCTTGTGTAAAACAATATGTTGGCGACCTTGTGTGAAACAATATGTTGTGTACCTTGTATGAAACAATATGTTGGCGACCTTGTATGAAACAATATGTTGGCGACCTTGTATGAAACAATATGTTGTGTACCTTGTATGAAACAATATGTTGTGTACCTTGTATGAAACAATATGTTGTGTACCTTGTATGAAACAATATGTTGTGTACCTTGTATGAAACAATATGTTGGCGACCTTGTGTGAAACAATATGTTGGCGACCTTGTATGAAACAATATGTTGTGTACCTTGTATGAAACAATATGTTGGCGACCTTGTATGAAACAATATGTTGTGTACCTTGTATGAAACAATATGTTGGCGACCTTGTATGAAACAATATGTTGGCGACCTTGTATGAAACAATATGTTGGCGACCTTGTATGAAACAATATGTTGTGTACCTTGTATGAAACAATATGTTGTGTACCTTGTATGAAACAATATGTTGTGTACCTTGTATGAAACAATATGTTGTGTACCTTGTATGAAACAATATGTTGTGTACCTTGTATGAAACAATATGTTGGCGACCTTGTGTGAAACAATATGTTGGCGACCTTGTATGAAACAATATGTTGGCGACCTTGTATGAAACAATATGTTGTGTACCTTGTATGAAACAATATGTTGTGTACCTTGTATGAAACAATATGTTGTGTACCTTGTATGAAACAATATGTTGTGTACCTTGTATGAAACAATATGTTGTGTACCTTGTATGAAACAATATGTTGTGTACCTTGTATGAAACAATATGTTGTGTACCTTGTATGAAACAATATGTTGTGTACCTTGTATGAAACAATATGTTGTGTACCTTGTATGAAACAATATGTTGTGTACCTTGTATGAAACAATATGTTGGCGACCTTGTATGAAACAATATGTTGGCGACCTTGTGTGAAACAATATGTTGTGTACCTTGTATGAAACAATATGTTGTGTACCTTGTATGAAACAATATGTTGGCGACCTTGTATGAAACAATATGTTGTGTACCTTGTATGAAACAATATGTTGTGTACCTTGTATGAAACAATATGTTGTGTACCTTGTATGAAACAATATGTTGGCGACCTTGTATGAAACAATATGTTGTGTACCTTGTATGAAACAATATGTTGTGTACCTTGTATGAAACAATATGTTGGCGACCTTGTATGAAACAATATGTTGTGTACCTTGTATGAAACAATATGTTGTGTACCTTGTATGAAACAATATGTTGGCGACCTTGTATGAAACAATATGTTGTGTACCTTGTAAGAAACAATATGTTGTGTACCTTGTATGAAACAATATGTTGTGTACCTTGTATGAAACAATATGTTGGCGACCTTGTATGAAACAATATGTTGTGTACCTTGTATGAAACAATATGTTGTGTACCTTGTATGAAACAATATGTTGGCGACCTTGTATGAAACAATATGTTGTGTACCTTGTATGAAACAATATGTTGTGTACCTTGTATGAAACAATATGTTGTGTACCTTGTATGAAACAATATGTTGTGTACCTTTTATGAAACAATATGTTGTGTACCTTGTATGAAACAATATGTTGGCGACCTTGTATGAAACAATATGTTGTGTACCTTGTATGAAACAATATGTTGTGTACCTTGTATGAAACAATATGTTGTGTACCTTGTATGAAACAATATGTTGGCGACCTTGTGTGAAACAATATGTTGTGTACCTTGTATGAAACAATATGTTGTGTACCTTGTATGAAACAATATGTTGTGTACCTTGTATGAAACAATATGTTGTGTACCTTGTATGAAACAATATGTTGGCGACCTTGTGTGAAACAATATGTTGGCGACCTTGTATGAAACAATATGTTGTGTACCTTGTATGAAACAATATGATGGCGACCTTGTATGAAACAATATGATGGCGACCTTGTATGAAACAATATGTTGGCGACCTTGTATGAAACAATATGTTGTGTACCTTGTAAGAAACAATATGTTGTGTACCTTGTATGAAACAATATGTTGTGTACCTTGTATGAAACAATATGTTGGCGACCTTGTATGAAACAATATGTTGTGTACCTTGTATGAAACAATATGTTGTGTACCTTGTATGAAACAATATGTTGGCGACCTTGTATGAAACAATATGTTGTGTACCTTGTATGAAACAATATGTTGTGTACCTTGTATGAAACAATATGTTGTGTACCTTGTATGAAACAATATGTTGTGTACCTTGTATGAAACAATATGTTGGCGACCTTGTGTGAAACAATATGTTGTGTACCTTGTATGAAACAATATGTTGTGTACCTTGTATGAAACAATATGTTGTGTACCTTGTATGAAACAATATGTTGTGTACCTTGTATGAAACAATATGTTGTGTACCTTGTATGAAACAATATGTTGTGTACCTTGTATGAAACAATATGTTGTGTACCTTGTATGAAACAATATGTTGTGTACCTTGTATGAAACAATATGTTGTGTACCTTGTATGAAACAATATGTTGTGTACCTTGTATGAAACAATATGTTGTGTACCTTGTATGAAACAATATGTTGTGTACCTTGTATGAAACAATATGTTGGCGACCTTGTGTGAAACAATATGTTGTGTACCTTGTATGAAACAATATGTTGGCGACCTTGTATGAAACAATATGTTGTGTACCTTGTATGAAACAATATGTTGTGTACCTTGTATGAAACAATATGTTGTGTACCTTGTATGAAACAATATGTTGTGTACCTTGTATGAAACAATATGTTGTGTACCTTGTATGAAACAATATGTTGGCGACCTTGTATGAAACAATATGTTGGCGACCTTGTATGAAACAAAAATTCTCACCCCAATGGATCGAAAGCAATAAACTGTGGAGGAGAGAGTGAATATCGTGGAAGCATATTTGGAATTAAAATCGGTAACCGATTTTCTTGGTGATTCCTCTAATCTCTGTCTCACGGCCTCAGTGTTGATGTCTGTCTCAAGGTCTCAGTGTTGATGGCTGTCTCACGGTCTCGGTGTTGATGGCTGTCCTTGCAGACCTTGACCTACCACTATGTCCTTTTTTCGCATTGGTAACACGTCCTGTTACTCTGAACTTCTGCAGAAGACGTCTGATTGTGAGTCTACTTAGAGGAATTATTACCTAAAGTCAATTGTGAATCGTCGCCGAGTGTTGGTTACCCGATTTTAAATCCAAATATGCTTCCACGATCTTCACTCTCTCCTCCACAGTATATTGTTTTTAGTGCCGACCAGATTTTTGAAAGACCAACTGACACATTTCCCGCCAGTCTATCGAGCTGAAATTTGGTTCATATACGTGTTTTATTTCACTACACATTCTTTCACACATACAGACGATTACCTCCACCCTAGCCCACAGTTCAAACCTTTTTTTTTATTACACTTATGGTGCGCATTTTAAAATCCACATTAAACGCAAGTACCCTTATAACTTATTTTAAAGTCATCTATATAACTATTAATGACTAGTAACACCAGCGGCATCCACCACGCAAATCAAGATTGGGAACCAGAGTTTGGAAACCGTAGTCATCTTCAAACACCGGGAGCTATAATATCCGAAGAGGGCTCCAAGCCAGAAATAATGTCCAGGATTGTCCAGACCACAGCAGCACTAAAGAGGCTCAAGACAATATGGAAAGATGGAACCTTAGCCTCAAGCACAAAAGTCATACTGATGCGTTCAATGATCCTCTCATTTTCTTACATGTTTTTAAGCCCTGGACATTAACAGCCGAGCTAGGAAAGAAGATCAATGCCATGGAGTTGATATGATTTAGAAACTTTCTCGGCATCTACTATAAAAACCAATTCTCCAAGGAGCTGATACAAAAAATGGAACAATACAATGTCCTGCTGGCCACAGTCAAGAGTCAAAGGGCTTGCCAAAACTATTCTGCAGAACACCATCAGAGGGGGGGGGGGGAATGAAGACAAAAGAAACCATGGGAGGACAACATCAGGGAGTGAACGGGAGTAAAACTGTGTGACGCATTGAGAAGGGCTTAGAGACGGGAATAGAATGGAATGGTGTACATGTCATCTGTGGCGCCACAACCGTCCAACAGGCTTCGGGATTCGTAGGATGTAGGTAGGCAGGTGCGCATGTAAAAAAATCAAAATTGAAGGCATTTAAAAACCCTTATATCTTTATTTTAAAATCATTTATAGATCTTTTACCTTTGCTTTTTGTCTGTTTCTTTTGTAGTGAGTAGTGAAGAGTTAAGAACAAAGACTTTGGAAGGCTTTTGCATTACAAAAATGGAATATGAAATTAGCTTTTGTATTTCTCAGATATAATCAACAAACACTCACTGGATCATAGAGACTATAACACGGCATTTAGGACTATACTTATACTGAAAACTATGCACAGTGTCTTAATAAAAGCTTAAAATAATTTGTAAATCTTGTAGTTCAGGTCTAGTTGTTTAGATCATAATTGTGGCGCTGAATGTGATACTTAGCCTGTCCTGTGTTTGAACTTTTAAACCCAATACTATAATATTATTATAATCAAATTTAATCTATGGTTCCCGATTGGTGAAGAGTTTGATCTTGGTTTCTGTAACCGATTTGTAGGCTAGCTATAGCGGGCCAAAAGTGGGTGGGCTAGGCAGTGTGTTGTTCAAAATTTAACCATAGAGTTCACGTCTACCGTTAAAGACTGCACATACAATAGTACACTGAACGCTGACACTAATACGATTAACACTTGTACACGTACACAAGGCGATGCAGAGGCAGAGAATAAAGCCATGATGATAATAATTGCGTTATGACTAGAGGCGTAACACAGACCCGCCATCTTTTTTTTTTTCACAATAATTTTAAAGGCAGTTATAGAGCGTTAACAGATTTATAAACTTCGTTAACATTCACATTAATAATGCGAGAACAAATGCAACCCCACGAACCGGTACGGAAGTCGGTAAAACTGATTTTTCAATAAATGCAAAATAATGTGTAAAATGAGTCCTAGGTAATTTTTAAGGTTATTATTGATTTTTAATGTTGCATGCCTTAACTTGTAGCTGTGAAATGTTCAAACTAAAATTATTTTTGCAAGTTAAAAAAAAATTGTTTTTATGCAGCTTTTGTATAAAATTAAACGAAATATCTTCTAAAAATAAAATTGTTTTTAGGTCAACTCAATATTATTTAAAATCTTTAAAACTTTAACAGCTTGTGTATTGACTCATTATAAAAGTATTTGCCTAATTTCATGGCGATTGGTTAATATTTGTTCATCCTGGTAATATTTAATTATCTGTTACAATGCTAAACTGTGAAAAATCGGTAGTTTTTTATTTTTCTTTTTTCTCCAAAACGACTTTCTTTACCTTTACTTATATAATTTTGAATAACTTTTGAACTATTTAATCGATTTTAGAAATTTTTTCTTCACTGTATAGATAAATGAATTAGCTTTTATTGAACACCTTAAACTAAATATCTCATTTTGCCGACTTCAGTACCAACCATTCTGTGGGGTTGCATCACATAAGTAGTTTTTCTTCCCGAGTGGCATCCGGGCATGGAATGGGCTTCCTGATAAAACCAGGAAAACTATTAACTTTACATCATGAAAAAAAAGTAATAGAAATGCAGGCCTAGACTGAAACCACGGATGAGAGTAGGACGCAATAATCTTCTTTATAGAAGGAGTGTCTGTAATGTATAAGATAGAAGATAACAATTTATCTGTGTTTATTTTAATATAAATTGTTAGCGTTTTATGATGTTTTAAATTGTCATAACTTTGCCTCTTCATAGAAATATGCTGCTTCATTGTTTAGACATGCAGTCCATTGTGTCAGTGCTGTGTTCTTTTTGTAAAAATTCTTGAGAATAATTAAACCATTTGCAGCTTACTATTTTTTTTTTCGGAAAATGAAAATTAATGACTTTGAAATATTTTATTTCTTCTTCTGACTTTTCGTTATCGAGGAACAGCAGCCGATTATCGTCGACGTCTGTAGTTCTTCCTAAGAAATATGCCTCCAAAAAGGGTCATCTGGGCATTTGTATCCTGGGCCAGTCTCTCCAGCTTCCCCCAAGTAAATCCAAGTTCCTTAATATCTGCTTCCACCTCTCTGCGCCAAGTTGTCCTCGGCCAGCCTCTTTCTAGTTTTCTCTGATGGTTCCAGTTCAGGGCTCGCCCAGTTGTGCTGGATGCAGGTTTTCGGAGTGTGTGACCGATCTACCGCCATCGTCTCTGGAGAATCTCTTGTTCTACTGGCTTCTGCTTTGTCCTCTTTCACAGTTTCATGTTGTTGATTCTGTCTTATCTTATCTTATAAGTTTACAGACGTTCCTTCTAGGTAGAAGATTATTACGTCCACTAGGCCCAAAACTCCTGCAGGGCGACAGGGATCCGCCGGTGGCAGGGCTAGAACCCGCGACCTGTCAGTTGGTTTTTGGTTGACAGTCCGGTGATCTAACCGCTGGACCAGCCGGCTTCGCTGTCAGGCCAGTAAATCAAGGGAATCCTTCTTAGGCAGTTATTGGTATAAAGGACTGGAGTTTTTTTTTATATATTCACAGCCATGGTTCTTCATGTCTCAGCTCTATACAGTAGCACATGTTTCACCACGATATTGAAGGTCCTGATCTTTAGATTGTATCTCGTGTGTCTGGACAACCATACAATTTTGAGTTGGAAGGCTGTCCATGCCTTTTCCAGTCCTTGTTTTAACATAAGCATCCGTTTGCATCAGTATTACATTTACGCTTCGATAATTTTTTACATTTGAACTATGGATAATTAGATAAAAGTTTACTTTTTTTTTAGTAGTTGAGAGGGGAAATTGTACACAATTCCAAAAGTAGCCTGCTAGTGCCCCCTTCCCCACCCCATTTTTGTTTACCGTGCACTGTTTCCCTCATTATTTTTATCCCCCCTTTTACTTTATTTTATTTGCTCCCCTTCCCCAATCGCCCCTCCCCCTCCAGTTAGGTTTATCGCAATCCTGGCTACGCCACTGCTTATGACTACGTGTTACTACACAACGGCCTTGCATTATTTGTCCACTACAAGCCAGGCTGATATGGCCCGTGCCAAGCTCGGTTCTACTTTCTCAATTAGCGGGTCAGTTTCCGTTGACCAGAACCAATGACAAATCATTTGCAGACCCATGAAGGAGTTCTATTTTTTCAATCCTCTCAGCCACAGTTTCGTATATTTAAAATATAATCGCTGTAGATGTATTAATGATGTTTCAATCATTCAATCATTTACTGTAACCGAGATCGACCTTTAATTTAAGCAGATCGGGTCTTGAAGGGGTTAAATCACCAAAACAGTATTTATGTCGTATGATAATGGTATTTGTAATATTAATGAGTCAATTCAAATTCAATTTATTGTTTGTTTTTTTAAAATCCTTTTTTAGAAATATAAAATTAATATCACAATGGCATGAGAAGATAATTCAGCACTGAATTCTTACCAAAATTTAGTTTCATACAAAAATATTTAGGAATCGTTCACATATGTCGTCATGTGAGTGATTTAGGGTTGATATTGTTATATTTTTTTCTATTTCCATGGCGACAGAAGATGGTAGATAACAAATTATGGCGCATAATTATTATCTGTTGATTTTAATGTATCAATAGACGTTCCTTTCGATATAGTCTACGTTTCTTGTTAATGGAATAGAAAAAAAAACGGAACGCTAAGATTTACAAAAAAATGTTGACTTGTTCAACTAGGTTTCATGTCTTATTTACGTTTCATAAACATTAGATAGTATTTTTTGTACTATTAAACACACACTGATTTACACACACACATACACACATACACACACACACACAAACACACACACACAAACACACAAGCGCAAAGAGACTGTCCGTCTGTATACACTTTCACTTACCTATACAAGTTTGAAAATCTTGACTTGAAGATTAGACTAGTCAAAACTGTACATAGTTTAAAATGAAATATAAAACTTTATATAGATATAACTTTATTTTATTCCAGTTGTCTGAAACAAATTTTAATATTTTTTAATGTTCTCTAAATGCATGATTTTCTTTATTATCTTGTCTTTTCTGCTTTTATAGCAGAAAACTTCTTTCCGATTAGTTTTTAATAACAGTCCTTACTTTTACATAAGCGTAGCAAGTGCATGAAACTGACCAGTTGTTTCCTTACACACAATACGATGTAAAATAATATATTGTAACATTTAACTTGTTTCAAACAATAATAGAAGACGTTTTTTTTTAAATATATTATAAACATTAAAAAAAGATTATTCTCTATGCACGAGAACGCATGCGGACATTACATGCATTTTCTAGTCCACATACGTCATCGCAACCTATTCCACCAGAAATTGCGTGACAGGCTACAATTGTCCACTTTGGAACAAGACATTTGCAAATTGTGTCAACGAACAATCAACAAGCAGGACACGGACAGACCTAATACTGTATATCGTTCTTATCAGCGAATGGTCTTATTAGATTCGGTCACGTGATAATTGTAGGTGTTTGTTGAACTTTGTTTCGTTATTCCTATTTTTGTTGTTTAGTTTTTTTCTTGTCTCTAAAAGCTTGGGGCTTTTAGGAAATAGTGCTGTGCTTCCAACAGGTAAGTTGGTTTCATTACTTGGGCCAACAATTGAAATAGAACAAAAGCTTTTGAATCGAGAACATTCAACTACATATTATAGTTTATCTGATAATTAGTGGCATTAGTAAATATTTAATAGAATAAATTGCTGGCTAACTTGCTAGCTGATTTTAGTTTTAAATCTGTATTTTCTAATGTTAATCAAAAGCCCTCCCCCCCCCCCTTGTTTCCCTTCCCCGCATCCTCTTTCAGAAATTTCCTTAAAAAAAATAACAAGACCTTTTTACTTTTTTTTATTTATATGACATATATCTTATCCTATTATATAAATTACAGACGCTCCTTCTATAAAGATGATTATTGCGTCCTACGCCCTGCCAAGTCTATTCCTGCATTTTTATTAGTGTTTCAAGTGATGTTAAGTTACTGGTTTTCCTGGTTTGTTCAGGTAACCCATTCCATGCCCGGATGCCACTCGGGAAGAACGAGTACTTATATGCATTTGTTCTCACATTAGGGATAAAGAAAGTGTTTTTGTCTTTATGTTTATCTGAGCTTTGCAACAGGGTGTTATTGTGTTGTATTTCTAAATTAGAGTTTAATGACTTATGTATTATTACTACTTTACTATTAGTCCTTGTGTCCTCTAGTGTTTCAAGATTTAGTGATTTAACTATTAGTGTTACTCTTGTCAGTTGTGAATATTCGCTAGTAATGAACCTTGCAGCTCTTTTCTGGATTTTTTTTCAATTTGTTGATGTGTCCCATACAGATGATGCATAATTCTAGTATAGGTCTAACTAATGTGAGATAACATTTTAGTTGTATATTCTTATTTCATTTATACAAGTTCCTTTTTTATGAAGCCTATTTTTTTTTCGATTTTGTAAATTACTTCATCAATATGTGGATTTCAAGATAGCTTATCATTTATTATTACTCCTAGACATCTAAGTACTTTGCGTTTTTAGTTTGGGTTAGGTCTTGACCCATTGATGAAGTACATTGCACTTATTTGTTTCCTATTCTAACATATTTTTAACGGTTAGCGCTTTTCTGGGTGAAAAGACATATTCCAGTTAGACTCCCATTTTTGTAATTCATCTAGGTCTTTTTGTAAGAGTTCACTATCTTTTTTTATGTCTTTGTGGAATTCCTGAATTTACAGTTGTTGGTGATGATTTTGAGCCATTTATTTTGACAGTTTGTTCTCTACCTATCAGAAAGTCTTGTATTTACTGATATAAAAACAAGTGATGCGAAAAATAAAAACATTTTTTTTTTCTAGTAAACTAGTATGGTGATACTTTCCAAAATAATTTTCAAAACAAAATTATATAGGTCTATTGTTATTATAATTGCATGTAAAAGATCAGAAATGTCTTCACATACTGTGCAATCTAAAAGAAAATTGTATAGCATTCACTAGAACACGTTTCTATTTTAAACAATATAATACATGATTTTTTATGTTCTTTAATGCACAAGAACCTGTAATATAGATCAAGGGTCAACAACCTATGGCACGCTTGCCAGACTTGGCATGCTTTGCTATTTTCAAAAACGAGCTGAAGACTCATAAAAAAGGCAATGGTATAAGCATACTAAATGAATTTAAGTTGTGGGGGTAGAGAGAAATTTCTGGGGAAAGTTGCGACACACGTCAAATTCTTTTATCCCCACAACTAATAAAAATGCAGGAAGAGATAGCTCTAACACACAGAGTAATATATCTATGTCAGGACACAGTGTGTTAACGATTATCTAGTACAGTATATAACTTCCTGACATTGCTATTCATTCTATTCAATACTTTTTTTTTAAAGGATTATTTTGTTTACAAGAACGCTATTGTTCTCTCCCGATGGCTTTACAACTTCTCCCTTTTCACAATACAATTGGAAATGGGTCTCTTCTGTTATGTTTTGTGATTAACCATTCCGAGTCTAGAATATGACTACTTTGTAGTAACTTTGTACAGCCCTTGTGCATAGAGCTTTGTCTACTGTTACGTCAAAGCTTTGTGTTAGACTTAACCTCCCAGAATGCAGATCTTATTCAACGAATTACATAAGCTTATTTTGAAATAAACAACAGCTTTGGAAATAGACCTGCACTGTTACAAAACCGCGGGATCTTCTTTTGTATGTCTGGGATCCTGTTCGCTGTGAAATAATAAACTCAAGCCACTCGCTATATGTTAAAGAAGAATTTTAATGTTTGAACTTAGGCCTACGTACTATATTAACATACAACTTCACTGGTAAATAATAAGTAGCAGTCTTGTAGCTAAGCAAAAATCACCAACAACACTAAATACACAAAAGTACAACACTAAATACACAAATGTACAACACTAAATACACAAATGTACAACACTAAATACAGAAATGTACAACACTAAATACACACATGTACAACACTAAATACACAAATGTAAAACACTAAATACACAACTGTACAACACTAAATACAGAAATGTACAACACTATTAATACAAAAATGCCTGCTTTATTGACAAGTCTTAACGATTATGCATGCATAAAAGGTCAAAAAGATGAACATTTCCGTTTTTTTTCGATTATTTGCTTCGAACCATGTCTGTGTGCTACGATATTTGTTGTACGAAAATATGTAGTGAATTAAATTTTATTTCATTACCAAAAGATGGCGCCAAAAGAAAACGATGGATTGTGAATGTCAGATTTGAAGAATCACCTATTTATAATCCCAAACTAATTGCTTGATGCAAAAGAATTTTCGTGTTGTTGTTTTTTATAAATCTCCGCATTGTGTTTTTTTTTAATTACCAAGGACTCAACTCTTGACTTACTTATTTTATAAACAAAATGCTACATTTAGCTTAACGCGAGTAACACTTTGATAATTAATTATCGCCTACTCACTTTTGATGTTAAAAACGGATTCCTCATAACTAATCTTGTAGCCGTTGTATATTTCTAAAAGACCAGAACTGGCTGTCGATGTTGAAATCAATTGTCAAACAGCAACAAAAGCATGGTTTCTGTTTACGAAAATGGCGGTAAATTTCACCGGAAGTTCACGTTCATACCAGTAGTTTAAATGGTTACACCTAATGAAGACTTGTCAATAGAGATTTTGGTGGCAGAAAGTACTAAAACTAGATTTTGAAGCTTTCTGAATGCAAAATAAAAGATGTATTAGAAACTCAAAGAGACTACGAGAAAACCTAATTAATTGTCTATTACGTCATGATAAATAAATATATACACAAATACTCTTGCGCCCAAATAATCCTGAATACATAAATGACTCTACAAGCGCGAAACAATCTCAAATACAATATAGATCTAGAAACTATTATTACATGCTATACACACCTAATAACAGTGAGAAGTTTATATTATCACTCTAGGACTTAGAATGGAGAAAAGTCGAAGATCGACACATGGGTCCCTAAATATCGTACTCTGTCATTGGGTTGATTGACGACATGTGAGCTTCGCCTTTTCATGCTAAAACTATATAGTGGGAACTCACCGCACTACGAGTCTCACCAGAATATGCTATAAAAATACGAACAATAAGATGTATTCAATTTAATGCATTTCCATTAGCTAGTATAATGTTCATATAAGTATTCAATGTATTTAGCTAGTAGACTATATGTTCACAGAGATATTCAATGTATTAAGAAAAAAAAATTTTAAAAGTAATGTGTCATTTTCGGGTCATATCTGTCCTCATAATGCAATTGAAGAAGCTTTCAAATTGATCCCGTGGCAACGGCATACAAGAGGATTGTTTGGCTAGCACAATGCTCAGCGGCCTTTGGTACTTTTGCTCAACGTGAGGAGGGCTCCCTCAAAGCAAATAGCCCTAGCCTTAACAATGATTTGAAGACTCGAACCTGGCGTCTTACGGTACAGCAATACGCCACCGGTACACCACCGTGTACCTCCAATCTATTCACCTACATCCGGTAGCTAACGGTGGGCGGACGACCTAGGCGCTAAAGTTTGTAGGCCTAAAGGCGCTAAACTGAAGCTTTCTCAAACTTAGCTTTTTAATAGATCAAAAATAACATTTTTATAGGTGCCAATTTTGACCCGCTTCCTGTTTCAGGAACCTCAGGCGCCATTTACCCTAGTGACGCCATTTACCCTAGTTACGCCACATCTATTTATCTGATGTAATAGTAATCTTTAATGAAACATTTTATATCTGCAGGAAGTTTCGTCTAGGCAGACCTTGTACTTCCCCGGACAAGGTCTCATCCACTCATGAACAAAGATGGCTGACGAATTCAAATCTTACGACAAAGCCCCCATCTTGGATGCGCTGAAGAACACGTGGTTCCGGTTAACTCTCAAGAACCTCATCTTTGCAGCCGTCGTTCTCGCCCTCGTTCTCGTCTGCGTCATCTTCGCCAGTCTGTTTGGCAAGACGAAACATGACCTGACGGAAGTTGAAGCTGCTACTTCGTCTGCATTGCTTGGTTAGATTTTGAGCTTTCTCTTCGATTTGTAGTTGTCAACCATTTGTGTCTCTGAGTGTGTGTTCCAACGTGGTGACTGAAATTACATCTAGATACAATCACGCGAGGACTTTAAACGACAGATTGAAATTTTTTTAAAAATATTATTGTCTCGCGTGGATGGCACGCAGATATTGTAATGTGCATTATTAAATTACATATACATATTTAATCACCCGTAACTCTTAAATAAGCTATGGACATTTTCATAGATTAAGATATGACATGTATAATATATATATATAGTCAAGCATAAACCTAAATGACATGTAGACACTGTCACGCGTGGACTTGATGACATGCAGATACTATTGTCGTAAGTGGATTGATATATTCCGGACGTAACCCAAAAATATATAACAGTGTTTTAGAAGTGAATACACTATCTGGTTTTATACCATGTATTGACTGGTTTTCTGGAAGTATGGCATGCTTTTGTTTAAATGACATACATATTATTATTCTTAACGCTCAAATAAGATGAAGACATCTTCAAAAGCAAACTTTATAGCATGTAGAAACAGCCACGCTTAGACTTGAATTACCCTTAAACCTTATGTAGGGTATGTAGCGCGTAGACTTTGTCTATTTGTCATGTAAATATAAATAAGAACATACATAAATGCCAAGTTCAATATTTCCACGTGTATAAACACTCTTTTGCTATTTATATTTACGGGTTTATATGACATGTTGATTCTCTCCTGGTCTCAGGCGGCGGTTTGTGCATGGATATAGGATGCATGGAGACAGCCACCCGCGCCATGGAGTACAGGAACGCCAGTGTAGATCCATGTGAGAACTTCTATGAGTACGCCTGTGGCAACTACCTGCAGGCCAGACCTTTCAAGCTAAACGGTGGTAGGTTTATAATTTGAGATACCTTTTAAGCTAAATAGTAGTAGGTTGAACATTTGAGAGCTAAGTATTGGCAATGCTTCTTCCCAGTGTACTACAATGTGCTGGGTGACATGTACCAGGATAATCAGGACAAGCTGACTGACCTGATGGAGCAGCCCATCTCACAGATGCATGACTACGCCGCCGAGAGGAAGCTGAAACAGCTGTTTCAGGCTTGCAACGACATGTTCACCAGGGACCAAAAAAAAGGTAAGGTAATCGGGGTACCAGGGCTCATGAGCTCATTTTTTTTATGGGAGGGGTTGGGAGTGAGATGTTACATGCACATAAATAGAATCAGATTGCCTTTTCCAAGGTCTCTGTTTGAAGCTCACACACGAACCACTTTTGTACCCATGAACCACTTCTGTACCCATGGACCACTTCTGTACCCATGAACCACTTTTGTACCCATGAACCACTTTTGTACCCATGAACCACTTTTGTACCCATGAACCACTTCTGTACCCATGGACCACTTTTGTACCCATGAATCACTTTTGTACCCATGAATCACTTTTGTACCCATGGACCACTTTTGTACCCATGAACCACTTTTGTACCCATGAACCACTTCTGTACCCATTCGCCACTTCTGTGCCAATGGACCACTTCTGTACCCATGGACCATTTTTGTACCCATGGAACACTTTTGTACCCATTGACCACTTCTGAACCCATTGACCACTTCTGTACCCATTGACCACTTCTGAACCCATTGACCACTTCTGTACCCATTGACCTCTTCTGTAACCATTGACCACTTCTGTACCCATTGACCACTTCTGTACCCATTGACCACTTCTGTACCCATTGACCACTTCTGTACCCATTGACCACTTCTGTACCCATTGACCACTTCTGTACCCATTGACCACTTCTGTACCCATTGACCACTTCTGTACCCATTGACCACTTCTGTACCCATTGACCACTTCTGTACCCATTGACCACTTCTGTGAAGTGTGTAAACCACCGATACACTTCCATTAAGAGTACACTGATGTGTTTACGCATGGGGGACGGCCCCTTTTGCGCTTCCGAGATTTAATCGCACAGGCGAGATTCGCCGAGACTCGGTGGGGAGGAAGGAATGGTTACAACAATACAAGTCTCGCCAAGACCGGTTCCCTGGACGATTAGGCCTATAGTCTGGTATTTGTACTACCTGGCGACAGTGCCAGGTATATAAACAATACCAGCACGTTGATGAACCGAGGGGAATTCCATAGAGGTGAAAAAATGTAGTACATGTGATTACGTAGCCTATGTTTTGCGGCATGTCCGATCGGCTTGTCACAGGATGGCATGTCTCGGACAGGGGTCATGGTGTGTCCCACCAGCAGGTAGTCCAGATTTTATTGAGACATTATAGACATTCATTTGTTTCGAACCCACATACAAGTGCCAAATGTTGTGGGTTTTTTTGGAAGATGACATTTAGTCTACACATCTAATTATTTACTCCCAATTATTTATTCTGTCAATATATTTTTTACACTTTTTTTTTCGGGTCCAAGACTCTGGTCCAGTTTTTACCTTCGGTCCCCTAGCTCGCCCTCTAGAGTCTTATTCAACTTATTGATCCCATTCCGATATTAAACTCTACAAGTTTCAATCATGTCTACGTGTCAATGTTTTCCCCCCCAGGCCTGCCCCTATTGACCCAAGTGTTTGCCGAGCTCGGTGGCTGGAAGGTCATAGGTACCTGGCAGAACAACACCTGGGACTTCAACACGGCGCTCAAGAAAGTCCAAACCGACTTTTGGGTGGAGGCTTTTTATACATTCCACGTGAGTACTCCTGCTATTTGTTCGCCTACAGCTTTTGAGGAAAATATTATACACTCCATTTCTACATCGTTTATTCACGTCCGAACATCTAAATTTTTAAAACATAGACTCTAATATTATTTATGCATTAGAAATAGAATGCATCGATTAGATTATTTATCTGTTCAATTTACTTTATTTTTCGTTTGGAGAGAATGATTTGAGCCCAAGTTTTTAGGATTTCCGTGTGTTCAATTCACCATTTATGTATATAGAGTCTAGAAGCTGGGGCCTCAGTTGATTTTAACTTGTATATGGCTACTGATTCATTTACTGGTAATTACTAATATGTCAACTTCACTGCGTGCATAAGTCTCTGCACTACGAACACGTAGTTGGAAAAAAAACTTTAATAAAATGAAATGGTAGTATATATACAAGTAAAAAACAACAACTCTAATGAACAAACGTCATATATCTGGTCAAGAGCATCAAAAGTACTAACTGGACTTGACCCTGGACCCCACGAGGAAAACAATCTCCGATGAATTCTATTGGTCCCTCAAACTGGTCATCATAAAATCCTGTATTTTCAGAGAGTTTCACATGGGCGGACGTCAAAATTTAATTTTTGGAGGTCATTACACCTACCTCTCCTTAGACTCTAACGAACAGTGACCCTTTACTGTCTAGTACACTTTCTCTTTAATATAGTCTAACCTACATTCGTAACTAATGCGTATGTGTGGGACAGAATATCCTCAGTTGCAGGCCCTCAAGAAAACATTATGGCAACAATCAAACGGCGCAAACTGACATGGTTCGGTCAAGTAACAGTGACCCTTTACTTAGTACACTTTCTCTTTAATATAGTCTAACCTACATTCGTAACAAGGTGAAAACAATATTAATTATTAATATTAGTGTGTGTTCGTTAGTCTAGCTAGTTCTAGTGAAAATTACTTGTTAATAAAAGAACAATTGTTAACAAATGTACCTCAGACGTCATGCTACATCATTGTTCTCAACTATTTTTCCAATCCCAGGTCGATACAGATTGGTATGATGTCACTAAGCGAGTCATCCAGATGGCCCCTGCGGGTATGGGACGATGGATGTACACAATCTGGTCAGCTAGTGGCCAAGTCCACATTTCACTCTCAACTATAAATGTTACATCGCTATTTGTTATTCTATTCTTTAAATCAATGTAACTAAATTCAACCCACTGAAGCTAAATATTAAATAATATACAATTATATCTATCTATTTACCATGCTACATATCTATGTATGAATGAATGTATCCAGCCATCTAACTAACTCTCTATCTCTCCATCGATTTATCAATATAGTTATCTGTGGCACTTTCTACATCCATTTCTTTTTTGTTTTCAGCTAAACTATATCTACAAGTATTATTCACGCAACCATTCGTATTCGTAAAATTATCTCTGCAGTCATATAGAGATTCCTATCCACATAAATGTCTCACTGTATAGTTTTTTTTTATCCATTCACGCCATCTATTTATCCATATAACTAATAATAAAGATAACATGTGCGCAATTTACTATCCCCTCTCAGTCCACGTTATATTTGTACTCGATAACTTAGGGAAATAAATAATTCCCAAGCTTTATCTACCAGGTACACTAACCCTAGATTTGAGAAAAATCGCCAGGACTACCGAAAATTCATTCGCCGAGTCGGCTCCATGCTGGTGAGGGACGCAGTTGACTTGAAAGTGATTCCCTCCAGCATACAGTCGCTGGACACGCTCCTGGACGAGTTCGTGAACGACTCCTTTGCAATCGAATCCAAACTGGCGTCTGTCCTGTCTGACGCCGACTACACCACGGATCTCTATGCAGAGAGTAATAAGGTAAATTATTTACACCTTTTGTCTCTTAACAAGGTAATTTATGTACACCTGTTGTCTCTTAACAAGGTAGTTTATTTACACCTGTTGTCTCTTAACAAGGTAATTTATTTACACCTGTTGACTCTTAAGGTAATTTAATTACACCTGTTGTCTCTTAACAAGGTAATTTATTTATATCTGTTGTCTCTTAACAAGGTAATTTATTTACACCTGTTGTCTCTTAACAAGGCAATTAATTTACACCTGTTGTCTCTTAACAAGGTAGTTTATTTACACCTGTTGACTCTTAACAAGGTAATTTATGAACATCTGTTGTCTCTTAACAAGGTTATTTATTTAAACCTGTTGTCTCTTAACAAGGCAATTAATTTACACCTGTTGTCTCTTAACAAGGTAGTTTATTTACACCTGTTGACTCTTAACAAGGTAATTTATGAACATCTGTTGTCTCTTAACAAGGTTATTTATTTAAACCTGTTGTCTCTTAACAAGGTAATTTATTTAAACCTGTTGTGTCTTAACAAGGTAATTTATTTACACCTGTTGTCTCTTAACAAGGTAATTTATTTACATTGCATTATCTCTAGATTTGTATGCCTGATTTTAAGAGATTGAGCACTTTACGTACCTATGTATTGCTCCTGGAATCTACACATACCTGAAACGATACAATTATTAAATTTACATATAAATTAAATGTAACAATTATGCAAGTGGAAAAGAAACACTTGGGTATTTATTTATTCTGAGGCAGTCACTTCTGTCTGTTTCAGCCAACACTGGCCGAGATGACCACCGATTCCAAAGGCATCATAGACTGGACGCAGCAGATGGCCTACACGTTCAACACTGCCAGGGTGACCGGGGCAACTAAGGTCGTCGTGACCCACAAGGAGTACTTCAAGAACGTCACGGACATGATTGCGTCACTTCCTGACGCTGACCGGAATCGGATGCTGCACAACTACTTGATATGGCGCGTTGCAGAGAGATACGGGCAGGTAGCTTACAGTCGAGCAGTTTAACTTTGGCAAAACTATCTACGATTGTGTCCGGCCCCGATCTTCGGAAGACTAAATGACCCACTTTCAATCATTGTATCAAACTGATAAACCTTGACACATTGACGGGTTTTATTAGACGAAAGACGAAACCATCTTTCAAAATTTCAGCCACATACCTCCACATCTTAAACCCACCAAAAATCAAATTTTATATGGGTTTATCCAATTAAATTTTATAGTGCGCGATTTAAAATCCCTATTAAACCAATTTTTAAATCCTCATAGAAAGCAACTGACTGACATGCATGTATATTTCCCACCATTGAGATATATATATATATATATATATATATATATATATATAGCTAACTAGTGTCCATCTTATTTTCATCATATTTATAAATCTATTATTCACTTAGCTTTTTGTGTATTTCTTAATGCTTTCACAAGCATCTGCCCGAGACTAGCCTCCACGCGGCACACTGATAAGGCATGTCGTGTAGCTTAGGGTTGGTTACCCACGGCGAGTATTAAACGGATTGTTGCACTCATTGCTTCCTCCCCCTCGGAGTTTCGGAGCCTCTTGAAAGTGCAACGATCCTCGGATGCGCAATAGTTGCTCTCCCAAGCTTTATCCCGTCAGTTCGCTCGTAATGTAATCCTGTCGGTTGCTTCCACACTTATGAGTACAGAAATGATCAAACTTACCAACGATATTTATTTTTCAATTCCTGACATTTAAACATACAAAAAGAAAAAGAAATGTTCTTTCTTTCAAAACGATTCTCATTTCTTGTAGGAACTCTCCTGGGACTACGTCCATGCCAACAGAGAAATGTATGTAGATCTTTACAACAGACCAAACTTCATGGGGACCTTCAAGTATTGCTTCTATGTGACGACAACGTACATGCAAGACGCCCTCAGCTCACTTTACATCAACCGCTATTTCAGTAAGGAGAGTAGAGTAACGGTATGTAACTTTATATCAACCGCTATTTTAGTAAGAAGAGTAGGTCACGTCATCACCAAAATATTACGATTCGTCTACAAAAGTTGATCTATAATGTCTTTTGTAACATCTGTTGATTGCTTTAGTAAATAAATATCTATAAAAGCAAATTTTAAAAGTCTTTGCTCACACTTTAATAGGAAGATTATAGAATCTCTTATTTGGATAGTTTTATGATGGTTACATGGTGTTTGTATCCACGCAATTTACATAATGAACAAGTCTATACATATAATTCACAGACAAGACATCCATGGGAAATATTTAAAGGCCTGCTCTTATCCTTGTATGAGCCTAAGTCTTCAATTTCAATAAGGGTTTTAAATGGACGTTTACTTGTCTGTTTTTCCATAGACTATAATATACATGGACCGCTTGCTTTAGTATTTCTGCTATATGATGACTTGAAACACTGATTTTCGGAATTCCCGATTCTAAATAACGTAATTGCTATACGGGAAATAAAGTTATTGATATACAACTTCCGTTTTATTTAATCGTTATGATTTTCTCAATGAAAAATTAAAATCCAAAGTGGTACAGAGCGGAAACATTTATAGATCAGTGTTGTGTGCGCACGGAAAAAGAACATAAGCTCTAAAAATAGAGCAGGCGGTCCATCCTATTATAGTCAATGATAATAGGATTAATAGGCCTACAAGTATTCATTTAAAGTCGAAAAAAAATGCGATTTAATAAAACGGAACTTGTATAACAATTACTTCATTAAGAATCGGGAATTGCAACAAAAAAAAAAGAAGATAATAGGCTAAAATAGCATAAAAAACTAAAGCAAGCGGTCCATGTATATTATAGTCTATGGTTTTTCCGAGTAGTTCACGCAACCCATTCTATGCTTGTGCAACAGAGGAAGATAGTTAATTATTTTAAAAAGTAATATCTAATACATTGTGAAATTTTATCGCTTAGTCACAGCGAACAGTAAAAGTAAAAAAAAATTAAAGTATCCCGTCGGGCTAAACGGATCCATAGCGCCGGTGAAGTAGCGTTCGGCTGGCGTACCGAAGGTCCTGGGTTCGAATCCTGGTGAAGGCTAGGATTTGTTTTCTGGACTGAAGGGTGTCCCTGAGTCTAACCCGCTCTGATGGGTACCTGACATTAGTTGGTGTAAAGCAAAGGCGGCTGGGCATTGCATTTTTCTGGCCACACAATCCCTTAGTAGGCCGTACAGTAACTAGCTAGTTATCTTTGATCATACAACGTGTTCCAGGTTCATGATATAACAGACAACATTAGACAAGCTCTGAAGGAACAGCTGGAGAAAACTCCATGGATGGACGGACCTACCAAACAGTACGCCAGGGAGAAGTTGGACAAGCTGCTGGTCAAGATGGGCTATCCAGACTGGATGGACAACGTGGGATTCGTAAGTAACCGAATTTTTTTTTTATAGAAAATGACCATAGAAGCGGGGAACGGAGATTTCCCATTGTTGTTGGTCACTGGCTTGAATTGATGTATGGATCTATAAATAAATATCCACTATAAGACAGGAAAGAACGACAAATGACGACAAAAGCAAGAACAATTGGTATAAAAACAGATATGCACAATATAGATAACACAATAAATGGGCAGGTGCAGTAGCGAAGCAAATTAAAAAGGCTACACAAAATTACGACGATTACGTTAACATTAAATTGCAGTACATCAAAAAGCAATAACATCAATGAAAGGTGTCCTTTAAACCACAAATGTAAAGAACAACAAAAGACACATTATGCAGCTTTCTAAGAGATGAATTAATTTCAGCTCCAAGTCCTGATTTATTGTCCGGAAGAAAAGTAGACTCTATGTTGTTATTTCGATAATAACGATTTTGGCTTTATCTACAAAATCTTAGGGTGACAGTGGAGGCCAAAAACTTGATATACAGAGAGGGTTACATGAGGCAGAAATTTTGTATGGTAGGGTCCTGTGGTATACTTACATATGAGGCAGAAATTTTGTATTGTAGGGTCCTGTGGTATACTTACATATGAGGCAGAAATTTTGTATTGTAGGGTCCTGTGGTATACTTACATGTGAGGCAGAAATTTTGTATTGTAGGGTCCTGTGGTATACTTACATATGAGGCAGAAATTTTGTATTGTAGGGTCCTGTGGTATACTTACATATGAGGCAGAAATTTTGTATTGTAGGGTCCTGTGGTATACTTACATATGAGGCAGAAATTTTGTATTGTAGGGTCCTGTGGTATACTTACATATGAGGCAGAAATTTTGTATTGTAGGGTCCTGTGGTATACTTACATATGAGGCAGACATTTTGTATTGTAGGGTCCTGTGGTATACTTACATATGAGGCAGAAATTTTGTATTGTAGGGTCCTGTGGTATACTTACATATGAGGCAGAAATTTTGTATTGTAGGGTCCTGTGGTATACTTACATATGAGGCAGAAATTTTGTATTGTAGGGGCCTGTGGTATACTTACATATGAGGCAGAAATTTTGTATTGTAGGGTCCTGTGGTATACTTACATATGAGGCAGAATTTTTGTATTGTAGGGTCCTGTGGTATACTTACATATGAGGCAGAAATTTAGTATTGTAGGTTCCTGTGGTATACTTACATATGAGGCAGAAATTTTGTATTGTAGGGTCCTGTGGTATACTTACATATGAGGCAGAAATTTTGTATTGTAGGGTCCTGTGGTATACTTACATATGAGGCAGAAATTTTGTATTGTAGGGTCCTGTGGTATACTTACATATGAGGCAGATATTTTGTATTGTAGGGTCCTGTGTTATTCTTGGATATGAGGCAGATATTTTGTATTGTAGGGTCCTGTGTTATTCTTGCATATGAGGCAGATATTTTGTATTGTAGAGTCCTGTGTTATTCTTACATATGAGGCAGATATTTTGTCTTGTGGGGTCCTGTGTTATACATGCCAATACGGGATGCCGCTTGCTGTAGGGTACGGTCTCCGCAGTTACATACACCACACTCCGCCACCCACCTTCCTCTTAACGGTATTCCCCTTAGTTCATTAACGTAGTCAGCTTTGCTAGTCTACCTGCACCGTGACCCGATAGCACAAATACAAGGCCTTGTCACCCAGAAGTGATAGTCACATTGATTGTATTTACAGGTCACTTGTAAGATGTTTAATTTTATAGATCAGTGATGGCATAAAAATAAGGCGAAAGTTTGGAATCAAGAATTTGTTTCTATGTCTTATCCATTCAGTTTCTCTGTTCTACGTAACCAACACTTTAGAACAAGACTATTGACACAACTAAAACATAATATAAGCGACATTTTATAGCCTACTATATCAAATGTTTGTTTGTTTAAAGCTTTTTATTCCTTGTAACTCTCCCCTCTCCCCTGTCCAGATTGACCAAATGTACAATGGTCTGACCGTCAATGTGACTGACCACTTCAACAACCTCCTAAGTGGCAACCAGTACCACAGGTTTTTGATGAACGAAGATTTGAGCAAGAACAACAACGAGAAGGAAGAATGGTTCCTGCCTGCTTACTCCACCAGTCTATACGTCTATCTGCAGTGGAACGAAGTAGCGGCACCCGCGGGTGAGTTATTGTTGCCCTTACTGATAACTTATGATAACTTATCTGCTTTAATTGCATATGTTACAGACCTTCTATACGGAAGTTTATTGCGTTTATCCGCAGGTTTTAGTCAATTCTTGCATTTTGATTAGTAATTTAAATGATGTTAATTTATTGGTTTTTCCTTTGTTCGGGCAACCTATTCCATGTCCACACGTCGTTCTGATAGAAATACAGTTCTTTGTTTAATGGTTCGGCGTTTTCCGTTTCTCTCCTCGAGTTACATTCACGGTGAACTAGGAATTAGCGCCTACGAAAATTAAAAACAGCGTTTAAATAATTACGGGGACGTAACCGGAATTTCAAAATTCCATCACTAATTTTTGAGTTGTTTTCCTTGAATTAAAGTCCTGTAAATTTTAAAACTATTTAAGTTTAAGTACAACAAATCTAAAATTGTCACTCACTATTCAAGAGCTATTTACATAAATAAGCAATTTTTATAATAATATATTCAAGCAGAGAATGTTTTAGACTATCAGTCAGGCTATATAAACCTAAAAATTGAATTATTTCGAGAGCTGACTTCTTATAATAAAATTCCAAAATAAACAAGATAACAATGGCCATTTAAAATTTTCAGCACACAAAAAAATTATTCATTCATAGTAATATAGGCCCATACAAAGGTAAACTTACTAACTTTATTCATTCAAAATAATATATAAAAAGTTAAACATAAAAAAAAATTTCATTCATAGTAATATATACCAAGTTATACACAATTTTTCTCAGAGTAATATATACAAAGTCTTTTCTTCCTTATTTTTTAACATACACAATTTGTACAATCTGCGAACAAAACAATAGCAATACGCGTTATTCAACAGGTTTGTTGGATTTTGTAACTTTTCTTAAAAGACTACTATAATTAATATAAATCAGTGTTTTAGTACTTCGGATCAAAGTGATCATAGGGCTGGTGAAGCAGACACGGCATACTAGGGGATGTGTGGCCAGCACAATGCCCAGCCGCCTTTACTTTACCCCAACTAATGTCAGAGCTAGGTGGACTCAGGGACACCGTCAAGTCCTGGGAAAAAATCCCGGCGCCACCAGGATTCGAACCCAGGACCTTCGGATCGCCAGTCGAACGCGCTGCCGCTCGACTACCGTGCCCCATAAAAATCAGTGTTTTACATAAAGTTTAATATTATTTGCAATTATAATTACAATTGTCAAAGCGTATAACTTTATAAGTAACTTTATAATTACATAGTTTATAAAAACATTTAGATGTGTGTGTGCGTTCTTTGAACTTGTGTTGTTCGTATCCTGGTTATTATTATATACAATCCTTCATAGAAAAATCAAAAAGTAAAATTAAAAGATGTCTTCTCTTGTCTTTCTCCCATTAAGGTATCCTACAGTTTCCAATCTATTCCAAGAGACAACCCCACTCAGCCACGTTCGGCTCTTTCGGCGCCATCCTGGCCCGCTACCTCCACCACTTCATCGACGGCTTCGGAAAGTCCTTCGACAAGGACGGGCAGATGCTGCCGAGGGGCACGTCCTGGTGGAGCAACAAGTCACTGGAGGACTACGACACCGTACAAAAGTGCGTCCAGGGCGTCTACAACGTCACGAGGACCTACCAGCTTCCGGACGGCACGACGAAAGAGGTGAAGGTCAAAAGCCGCTACTTCCCTCCTGTCTCTATCGCCTGGACGAGCGGGATACGCCTGGCGGTCGTGGCCTACAGGGATTGGATGAAAAACTTGGGGGTCACGGAGGGAATCGTCCCGGGGCTCGGGCTGAGCAATGAGCAGATGCTCTTCCTGGCGCATGCGCAAACGTTCTGTTATGACAAAACCAGCAGCTGGTACGTCAACCTACTCAACGCGGGTTATCCGACGAACGACCTGCGGATCAATATGGCTTTAGGCCAAATTCCGGAATTCGCTGAGGCGTATAAATGCAAGCCAGGAACACCGATGAACCACGAAACCAAATGCGACTACTTTTGAAAAATGTAGCAGTCAATCAAATTCTGAATATGTCTACAAATACTTTTTTTTTTAAAACTTACGCGAGTGTGTTTTTTGTTGTGGTTTTTTTGTGTGAGTTTGTGTGAGTAATATCAAATTAGAAATATCAAGACCATATAAACTAACGCGTCCTTTTAGATCTTTGAAACTGACAATAAACGAAGCTAAGCTTCTATGGCATATTTCATCCCCCCGACCCCGCCCAACCTCTTACCCTTACAACCAATTTCTACGTAATGAACACAGGGCGTCGCTGAAGTGACGCCCTTCCTCCTTCCGATGTTGTCCACAAATTCAAAGCTTGCATTCACCGAAGAGTCTGCCCTCCCTCTTTCCGCCTATCCCTAACACGCACTAGTATTCAAATGTAATATGTAAATAATATAAGGTCATTTATTCCATGATTATTAAAATACACATACACAGTAATTGTCACTGAAAAACTTAAAGGAACAATACAGGAAAAGGTGGATGGAATGAAACGCAGAGGAAGCCAGAGAATGAAGATATAGATGATCTAACGGAATGGCATCGCATGGCACAAAACAACAGAAATGCTAGAGTTTGCCAGAACAAAAGATACTTGGAAAGACATGATCGCTTACGCCATCCGGCAGGGCACCTTATGATGATCATGACTTCGTTCATGAAATAGTTCTGTTTCTGGAAGTAATAGACAAAGTTTTGGTTCATTTCTTTTTTCCTTGTATAAATTCGTAGAAACATCACAACGGAGTTACAAATTAATGGGATATCACAACATCTCTCCGGCACACCTCCCCAGATATCTCTTACATAGACACACTCAAAATTGAACCCCCATGCCTCCACCTCCAAGCTCTTATGATCCCAACCCTTTTCCCAATTGGGTACGTGGCCCCCCTTATTTGATCAATAGGTAAGGGTTAGTATATAACTCAAGCCCCTTTAAACAAAATACTATGTGCGGTTATTTTCCCTTGTTTAAGTATTGTTTCCCTTTTTCAAACAAAACAAAAACAACTCTTCAGAAATAACACCAGACAGCTAGACATCTAGAAGCGATCAAAATATCCTACTTATTCATTTAAGGACTAGTCTATTATTTTAAAAGACACTTAGATAGCACACCCCTACTATTTTTACGGCTAGTCTATTTTTTAAAATACTATTTTCACAAGGATTTTGATAGTTTGAGCATACACTTTGATAAGATGGACCGCTTGCTCTATTTTTAGAGCTTATATCAACGTTTTATCCGTGCGCAACCAATAAGGCTGTCTTAAATTACTTCTACGCTTCTCGTTGTTTACAGCTTTCATCATATAGCAGAAATACTAAAGCAAGCGGTCCATGTATATTATAGTCTATGGAGTCATCATATAGCAGAAATACTAAAGCAAGCGGTCCATGTATATTATAGTCTATGGAGTCATCATATAGCAGTAATACTAAAGCAAGCGGTCCATGTATATTATAGTCTATGGAGTCATCATATAGCAGAAATACTAAAGCAAGCGGTCCATGTATATTATAGTCTATGGAGTCATCATATAGCAGAAATACTAAAGCAAGCGGTCCATGTATATTATAGTCTATGGAGTCATCATATAGCAGAAATACTAAAGCAAGCGGTCCATGTATATTATAGTCTATGGCTTGAGTCTGTCTTTATATTGCTGTTGATTTTTTTTGTTTCACATATGTTGTTCGATTGTTGTACACCTTTTAAAATATATAAAAAAAATATTTACTTTTTCTTTTACTATATTTTGTTTCGCAAATAGTATTTAAATGTATTTTTTTTTATAATTTCATTCAATGATGTTATATGAATATATTAAAATGTGAAGATCAAGTTCAAGTTCGTTTTAAGCTCAATATTAAATATTTACATAATATTTTGCACAACTATATATATATATATATATATATATATATATATATATATATATATATATATATATATAAGGTAAAAAAGGAGAGACAGGCAGAGAAAAAGATACCAGTATAATACTATAATTCCGGCTCTTACACCCAATGCGTAACGATGTTTACTTAATAATGAATGAATATATGAGTGCGTTGGATGAATGCAATGAAGGAATGTATGAAAATGTGTTCATTTAAAACTATTTAGGCCTAAATAAAAATTGTTCTGTCTTTGATAGAATCTTTGTTCATGTATTGATGGAAAATAAATTTCTTTGGAAAAGAACTGGTGGTTGCCAAATTTTGCTGACAAGGAGGCCCGTGGGTACAGAAACGAGAGAAAAAGATAAACACACAAAGAGAGGCGACTAATGTACATTAATAAAACATGTATATATATATATGCCACTAGATATATCGTATTTTCAGTTTACTATTGAATGGCATTAAATCGAAAATCGTTGAAGTCTGTCTTAATGCATTAGAGTATTAGAGTAATCAAAATTTCACCCCATCTTTGTCTCTATCTTTCTGTCAAGTTAGTTCTTATTATCGTTTCTGTGTCTTTGTTCTCGCTTCCGCGGAATAATGTTTTTTTATATTCATATTTGTAACATCTTATTGATGACATATTAGTTCTATGTGGTCAGGCTGGCTTCCTTATTCTTTAATTGACTCAACATTGATTCACTAATAGCACAAGTTGACATATATTACTCATTATCATTCAATTCACAAAACAGTATTGCTATTTGTGTATAGCATACAATAATAGTTCCTATATTGTAGTTGAAATGGGCCGTATTGCTGCTGAGAGTTAACACCCTTGCCCATTTTACAATTACGGTATATAAGATTGATTTGTATAAGGGGCATGGATGTTAACTCTCAGCAGCAATCTTTACAATTACGGTATATAAGATTGACATGTATAAGGGGCAAGGGTGTTAACTCTCAGCAGCAATACGGCCCATTGTCTCGCTAGTTCATGTAGAGTTATTTATATACATTTCATTTGGTGCAGAGAATAATTCCGTAGATAGTTATTTATTATGACGTAAATACATACATATTATTTTCGTCGTCTCTACCACTTTCTAGTAAAATTTTTCTTTTGCATTCGATAAACATCGGGAAAATCCATTCTAGTACTTTCTGCACCTAAATCTATATATAGCCCGAAGTTTTGGCTTTACTACAAGGAAGCTACTTTTCAACCAGTGAAGTTGAATTTTATTATTGTGCAAAATATGTTCAAGAGCATTAAATTCTTCTTTAAACATTCATCGAGTGGCTTGAGTGTATTATTTCATAGTGAACAATATCCTAGACAAATAACATAAGACCAGTATTTGTAACAGTATATAACAAAACCTATATAATAAGATATAAAAGTGCTATACGAATCGTTGATAGTACACTGTTCTTTAACTATAGCCCTTTACGTCATACAAGTATATCAAGTCCACTGTAACAACTGGACTATCACTGTATAACTGAACATTTAACCTTCTCTTACTGTCCATTTAAACTACGATTGACTAAAGACGCACTATCACCATCCTCTTTTACTAGTTTTCTCTCATGAGTTGACGAGTCAGTATAGTTTACCTGTCATTTATTTAGCCTAATGAACAAAAGCTTTAATCTGTCAAGAAATGGTCTATACACATTCATATTTCTGCTTGGATGATTACTAACAATTCTTTAAACATATGTGTGAATCCTAAGGTGTTTTTGTTTAACGCTTAAGGTCTTCATTCGTACATATTCCAAAATAAACGTATTTAGCCCGTTGTACTGATTTACGACTAGATATTATATCACAAGGGATTTCAGTGATAACTATTGTGTCTAGATCGTCCACTGAATTTTTTTCTAAACCCTTACATTTACATTGACCCAGACTCCAGATAGCTCTAGGATTCCTTTCGCTGAATTCCAATTTAATTACACTCAAAACGTCTCTCCCATGACGAGCTCTCGCGCACAAGGGTAATAACTCTATGTAGTTCAAACAATTGAACATCTTTTTGGGTTGCATTATTCCCCTTAGTCATGTTTTGTCCATGTCCTGGCAACATAGAATAATAAAAAAAAATTGTTGCCAAATAAAAGAAAAGCCAAAATGTAAAATCTGATTGGCCATCTGGCCTCAAGGGACATCTACTCGTGTAAGGCAAAGTGTGAAAACTGATTTGGTTACCAAATGAAATGTAACAAGTCCTGGACAAGCGGTGGCGGTCATTTGACATGAGTCGGACATTCTGATTTAGCCCCATGACAGACTTGACAATGATTTGCTTTGTGAGTGACCGGACTGTGTGTGGGTGCAAGACTATGTTCTGTGGAGAAATCTCTAGTGTGCTTATGCTGGAAGTGACTAATTAAACATTCGTGGAATCAGATGAGACTTTAGTTACCTGCTGTGATGGTATAGACTTATACTATAGACTCTCTTAATCCATTTATCCATACATCTTTCCATTTACACATTTTTCCAGCTATCCATTTATCCATACATCTTTCCATTTACACATTTTTCCAGCTATCCATTTATCCATACATCTTTCCATTTACACATTTTTCCAGCTATCCATTTATCCATACAGCTTTCCATATATTCATATATCCATAATCTTTCAAGGCTATCCAGCTATCCATCTTTCCAGATATCCATCTTTCCCGTTATCCATCTTTCCAGCTATTCATCTGTACAACTACATTATCTACACATCATACATCTATTCATCTGTACAACTACATTATCTACACATCATACATCTATTCATCTGTACAACTACATTATCTACACATCATACATCTATTCATCTGTACAACTACATTATCTACACATCATACATCTATTCATCTGTACAACTACATTATCTACACATCATACATCTATCCATCTGTACAACTACATTATCTACACATCATACATCTATTCATCTGTACAACTACATATCTACACATCATACATCTATTCATCTGTACAACTACATATCTACACATCATACATCTATGCAACTATCTAACACAGTTTTGTTTTCTCCAATATTTTGTACATTACAATTTTTTGTAGAGGTCATTAACTCTAGATCTGATAATATATCTTTAAAGAATTAAACGATTTTAAATTATAGTTCGCATTTTTGTTATTATTCCTGAACAAGCATTCCAATAAACGTCCTTTTTTTTAAACAGTATTAATCAGACTATTTATTTTTTGCTGTTCGAAATTGTTATAACTTTGGCTTTTCATAGAAATGTTTTTAAAATGTTGCTGCATTGTTTCAATCAGTCGTCTACTGCGTTAGTGCTGTATTCATTTCTAAAACCTTCATTGTCTTTATTCTTGAGAATAGTTATATATTTGGCTCAAATTTGTTTAACAACACGAGAACTTAATCAAATCTAGTATTCAACTATTGATAAACTATGGATAAAATATTAGTTGTTGAATAGTTTAGGGCTTAGGGTGACATTGTTCACTCTTTCAAAATTAACCTGCTATTGAACTCACAACCGTTCACTTCCCCTCTACAATAACTTTCAATATTAGCCACCTCTCACTTTGCTCTATTTCCCCTCCCCATCCATTGAACAACATACATTACAATCCTGGCTACGTCACTGTGAACTGTAAATCCACCAATCCACTAAACTATACATTTATCCATGTATCCATCGTCTATGTATATGTTCATCTATGCATCTGTCCTTTTAGCCATTTATCCATATACCCATCCATCTACCGATCTAATTAGCGTTCACTCTAACCAGCTCTCTATCTATCTATTCATTTATCCACATTCTAACGTTACTTCTATAAGTAATCTATCCATCTATACATCCACCTTCTTATCATCTACCTAATCTATCGTTCTTTTTTTTATATTACTTCTGGAAGATATCAGTGGAACACAATGTAATGTCCAGTAACACTATTTTAAATCCCCATTGTCCCTCACAGAACCAACAGACACCCAGTCCTAGGTCAATATATCATGCATCCATTCATATGTTTCCATAGTGTTTATTATAACTCTCACCAACTGCAGTTCTATCACTCAAGGGAGATAAGAAACCATACTGATCAAATAGATTTTTTTGTTGGCACGCCAGAAATAAAACAGATATATAATAATCACAGTTTTAACCCTTACAGTCCCGGGCGCGTATATAGCGGAACTGAAGGCAGCTTTGATAGAAGTAGGTCGGTACAGGAAGGGTTAATATTTCAATGTACACAGCGTGTACGATAATATTTGGGTACACGTACAGGCTGTCACGAGACTCTCTGCAATACCCAACAATAAATAAATCTATATTCCTAACATGACCTATATAAAAAGCATTTTAACTATTCGAATATTTATATTCTTCTTCTATTAACTAGTCTGCAGAGCTGTTAGCTCTCTCGCAGTCAATGCCAGACAAACATATTTACATGTCTTTTTCAGTTGTTCAATACTGCTATATAGTGTGTTGTTAAAGGTGGGTTGAAGGGGGGGGGAGCAGAGTTTATCTGAGGTAGTTTAGCTCAGGGCATTCAAGCAGGTGGTCCACAGTTTCTTGTGAGGAATATTTACATATATTTATTTTATTTTTTTATGAAAAGGGAAGAAACTATAAAAGCTTACACATATGGGTGTATTACATTTATTTAAATACTTGTGTTAATTGTTTTTAAAATAAATGATACGGATCTGTAGTGCAACTGGTGCGTTTTGGGGAAAATAAGGGGTATGTCTACTCGTAAATACAAACTATGTTGAAAGTGTCCGAGGAAAACATGTTGAGAACCATTGCTTTAGTAGAACTATAGATAGATCTGTAGTCTTGTTTATTGTAAAAGAATAATTTCACTTGGCAACAAAACAACAATATGAAATCTGTTTCTACATTATATTTGCACGGTCAATAATAACACGTCATTTATAATGCACGCCTTGGTGCGCTATTAACACGCTCGGGAATAATGCACCGAGTGGCACCCGAGTGAATTAGATCACGTCCGACGTAACGGCGCGCTGTGCGAACTTCCGTGGCTTGCGCTAAGGTGAGAGAAATCACCAAGTGTATGCCGGGACTGTTTTATTGACGTCACACCAACTCTCCTGACGCCCAAACCGCACAGGCCTGACGGGATTTCTTCTGCCACTTCCGCTGATTGGCCATTTTTAATGTCCTCACTTCTGCTCTGTATGACAATCGAGCGGGGTTTTTGTCTGATGGGGGGGGGGGGGCGGAGAAGGATCGGGTCGGGGGAGGGGGGAGAGAAAAAAACACTCCGCACGCAAGTCTGGAGTCTGGTGCACAAGCGCACTCAATTGATCCAATCGGAAAAATGTGGCGTACAAATCTCTGAGGGCGCTCTCTAACCAAAGTTCTCTCCCCGAGGGTCGTGTGAAATGTATTATTCTTTTTGAAAATCTGGCCAATTTGATGGGACGGTAGAGCGAGTCCATCTCCCCCCCCCCCTCCCCCTTTGTTTTATTGTGTTGTTGTTCTGGCTCTGTTCACTTTTACCGATGATAATCTAACTAATGATGTCTGTTTCCAATAATTCTTAATTAGACAAATGAAAGGGGAGCGGGGGGCGCTTGATATAGCGTTAAATAGGACTAGGAAACTGGTGTGTGTGTGTGGGGGGGGGTGTTGTTCATAGTTCGTATGTGTGTGTGTGACTGTGTGATCACCACTAACCCTTATTTTATTGTAGTTTGGGCTTTAATCTTCATAATGTTTCTGGTCACAATTTCAGCAATAGATAGACAGTGTTTTCTATGAGGATTTTATAACGTACTGGAGGCTTCAACAACCAAACGATTGTTTTCTCAAATTATAAGATATAGAATGAGAGAAGGAGTGTAGTTGAGATAAAGGAATAAGTCGCTGAAATAGACATGGGGTGGGGGGGGGTAGACATAAACTGGCAGAAAGAGAAACGGAGAATATTAAATAGAAACAAAGTTGGATAAATAAATAGATAGATGATTAGATAGATAGAAAAAATGGATGGATGGATAGATACATAGATATTTAGATATATATATATATATATATATATATATATATATAGATAGATAGATAGATATATAGATAGATGGATAGATACATAGATAGATAGAGATTATCGAAATGGTTGTTTGTAAATATACAAACATAGCAAAATAAACGTTATTTATTAGTATTTGAAACAGGTTTGTGAAACTAAAAAAATAATATGAACAAAAAAGTATTTTCAACCAACATTTTTTATTAATTTACAAAGTGCTTTATAAGTAATGAAAAAATAATAAATAAACGACAAGTGTATTATTATATTTTTAAATATTTGCTTTTTCATGTGTTAAGTGAATCGAGTGAATTCATTCCACACTCCTAACACCCATACTTACAATAAATTATAATTTTACTTGTTAGATGGATGTGTTAGCATATTTTAAGGTTGAGAAAATATTGTCTGAATTCTAACATCGATAATTTGCAATAATTCAAAAAGTGTTTTTCTTTATATAACAACAAGTTTTTATCTTTTCACTATAGCATAAATATATTTTAACATACAAAAAGTGTAACTAAGCATGAAATGGCTCCAAAGCCCGAACTGGGTGAATATATAGTACAAAAACCATTACTAAATAATGAAATCCTACTACATTGTCACTGTAAAAAGAAAGAACAGTGGTTTATACAACCATATTGTGCTCGAAGAAATGTTTTTTCTACAATTCTAGGATGTGTACATACCATACACTTAAGACTTAAAACAGTTTATATTGTTTATTTGCTAAGGCCCATTTGCAAAGCTCTCAGACTTAATGTATCGTCCTGTAGATGATTTTTTGGGGGACCTCGTCATTAAAAATAGAATTTTTTCGCCATAGGCATTATAACAATAAAAAAAAAATTATATCTTTGGGTCACAATCCAATTACTTTAAGTATGAAAACGACCATTATATTTTTTTCCTATTGCTTGGCTTGTGATCTCATATGGACATTTCCATGAACTTTCTTTCATGATCACGTTATTTTTAGCGCTGAATCTGCTTTCCGCCGAATATAAAGATGGGTACGCCATTTCCTTAGGAGCGACATGGAAATGTATGCTTAAGTTAACCCTTACAGTCCCGGGCGCGTATATAGCGGTACTGAATGCAGCAAAGATAGAAGTCGGTCGGTACAGGAAGGGTTAAGAATACTTCTTCATATACATTTATGGTTTAAATTTCAAATACAGGATTACGATTTTTGGAATGTTTACTAAATTGTAATAATCGCTTTGATGTATTCATTGAAAGGCAATTCCTGGGAACTCTTATCAAAAGCAGCCAATTTGGTGGCATTATTGATGTGGTTTTTTTTTTCTTTAAAAATTGCCATTTTGGATTGAAGTAGAATGTTTCCATATTTTGACGGCCACTTGATCACGTGATTGTTCTGGTGGCTCACCCGGAAATATCTTCATCGTCGTTGGAGCTGACCACGTCAATGACCGGCGACGGGACGTCGGTCTCAAGATCACAGCCTTTCTCAGCGTCATCGGCTACTCCGTTTTCACCCGCTTCTTCCTCCTCCTCCTCCTCATCATCCGTGTCTCCGATACTGCCTCCGTCGTCCGGGAGAATGTCACGGTGTGGGCGCCACATCGTCACGCCCTGTCTGATTGACCGCCCTGCTAGGGTGACGACCTGGCGAGGTAGCGCCTTGAAGACCTGCTGGTCGCCCACGCTGCTGGTGTTGTTGTTGATCTCCGCGGGGGGAGACCCGCGCCCGACTTCCGGTAACACCACACCGTCTTGAAGTCGCTTGGTGAGGCTGTAGGAGTCATGCGCCTGAAAACTCTCCTCCGCCCACTCGTAAGAAGTGTTCGATGACCTCGGGCTGGCGGAAACCAGGTCGACACCAGAGTCCGGGCTGATCGAGTTCGGCTCCAGCCATGCGCGGTGACCTAGATTCGGCATCGGGCTTTCCCGAATCGGGGAAGCGAAACGACTTCCCGCGTCATCTCTGAAAATATCTCCGGCGCTTTTCCTAGAGGAGGACAGCAAATCTATGACGCGGTGACCCACGGTCTGGAGGTCGCGCTCGGACAGGTGCGCGTGAAGGTCCACGCCGTCCTGCACCTTCTTCTCCGGGGAAAGCAGCATGACGATGTTGCCCGACCCTGGCTTGACGTCGCCATCGACGTGCTGGGTCTCCACGTGGCGCCGGAGGTCGACCTTCCTCTGGAAGGCTCTGCCGCACCTGTCGCATGTGAACGGTTTAAACCCTGTGTGCTTGCGACAGTGGGTGATTAGGTTGGAAGACTGGCTGAAGGCCTTGTTGCAGTGACTGCATTTGTACGGCTTCTCACCTGTAAGATTAGAATATAAAATAGTTAGTAACAAAATTTAATAACATCACTGATTGATTTATCAAAATCACTGATTTCTTTAGTAACAACATTGATTTATCTAGAAATAGCACTGATTTGTATAGCAATACCACTGATTTCTTAGTAAAATCATTGATTTATTTAGTAATATCACTAATTTGTATAGAAATATCACTGATTTCTGTAGTAACATCTTTGATTTAACTGATCTATATATATAGCAATATCAATGACATAAAGAAAATATAAAGCAATCCACTGGCTTATATCACACACAATGATCTGGAACAACATAACCAGGTTATTGAATGGGCTGTATTGTACACACAATCATCTGGCACAACATAACCAGGTTATTGAATGGGCTGTATTGTAGTCTTCACTTGAGTCCGTATATAAAAATAAAACCACGCTAAATGGTATCATAAGCTAGTGAGCTTGCGCTTTGTGGTTGGAAGGGGAAAGGCGGGAAGCAGAAAGGGGAGTGTCTAGACTCTAGAGCAGAAGTGTGCAACATTTTTCTTTATTGATCCTTATATAACAAAAAAATAATTGAAACAACTAGACATGCCATCGGTGCCAAACATATTGAAAATGTAATACAAAGAATTAGAAAAAACTGCCGTTAGAAGCCATGTTAAATTTACAGTTAAAGACTTAACGGGGAATGTTATGGCCGCAGGCTGTCTGTTGCATGCCCTTCCTCCTGGTCTTGTCTAGAGGAGAGAGAGACACTGACAAAGGAGAGAATTGGACAGAGGCATAATCACAAATTATCCCCCCTTGTTGATTAACCCAAGAGGAGATAATGACGCCGTGTTAAACACGAGAAATTATTCAAGAGAGATGAGGAGTGAGAGAGCATTGGAGAGAAAATTATTGTGCGAAGATTCAATAAGTCTGCTCTCCCCTTTTTTTCAACAAGAACAGCCTCACAAATAAGCGAAATATTTTCTTTTTTTTTTTTTTGCTTGGAAACTTCTTCTGCCTCCATGTTGGTTGTATCTTGGCAGCTGGAGGTGGCAGGGTTTGTAAGGAGGTGTGAGGAGAGAGAGAGAGAGAGAGAGAGAGAGAGAGAGAGAGAATTAATGAGGTATGAGCGGGTGGAAGAAAGATCAAGAGTGGGGGGGGGGGAGTGGAAGAAGAGGGTGGATGCTGACACTTAGAAAAGTGAATCCTAATAAAAAACTAAATTAACAAAAACACTTTCACAATCGATTGCGCTTTAAAATGTTTAATCGAGTCCCCCTCTTCACCTTTTCTAAACTGTCTCTAAACCGTTTCATCATTTCACGTGTAGCCTATCCAGATTCTAGACACATGTGTAAGGTAAGATGATCATTAAAAAAAAAAAAAAAAAAAAAAAAAAAAAATTTAATAAGGCTCGGTAGGGGAGGAAATATCACTATCCTTGTTGAGTTTGGGGTTTTAGGATTAAGTAAACATAAACATGTAATTGTAACATTATGTCTTTAAAGTTTCGGAATCAGTTTTACCGGTACCGGATCTAAATGTAGAGAGAAAGGAAGAGATAAATAGAGAGCGGAAAGAGGGAGAGTAGATTGGAAGTAAAGATCAAAAAGCGCAAATAAAGCAGAGAGAAAAGGAGATGGAGAGAGAAGAGAAAGAAATTTAGAGCGATGGAGAGAGAGAGTTGATTCAGGAAAGAGAGGGGCAGCAGAGAGAACACTGAGATTGTGATAGAGAGACCGGAGATAAAGGGATATAGACAGATGGAGAGAGTGGAAAGAGGAAAGAGCAGAGAGAGAGAGTAGAGAGGAAGAGCTAGAGAAAAATAAAGAGGGAGAGAGAGAAATGGCGAGAGGAAGAGGGAGACTAAAGTGAGATAGAGAGAGAGAGAGAGAGAGAGTAATCGATTAGGCCTATTTCCGGAAAAGAGACAAAACTCGAGGAGTCCCCGAGGATGAGCTGCCTTTAATCTACTTTACCAGTTCCTTCTGCTACAATAAAAGTCAAGCCGAAGTGGCAAAGTTGGAGAAATAACATCATTGCGCCCCCCTCCCCATTCCTTCCCCGCCCGCCTCTACCCCCCCCCCCTTAGTCCCCCACCCTCCCATTGATTGGCTGCTTTTGATCAAAGTTTCCCAGAGTTGTATCCCTTGCCCCTGTTCTTGTTGAAAAAGAATTAGGTAACGGCAAAAGGAAGCGAGATTACATCCCGCCATCTTGAATTTCAGACGAAGGCCACTCCCCACCACCCCCACCCCTCCCTTTCCATCGACGCTCCCGGTCACAAATTGAATTCCCCCCCCCCCTTCCAGCCTCCACCCCCCGTCCCTCCACCGAAAATAAAAACCGATTTAAACCTGGTTGAAACTTTAGGCATGTTTCCTTTTTTTTTTTTAATTACTTAAATTACTTCACGGAATACGGAATTGTTGGATGCGATGAAAGTTTTAAATGTTTAATACTTTCTTTATTTAGCCGTAGACTCATTCTTGCTACTTGGTTGAATATTTTAGAGTTTTGGGATTAAATGAAGTTAATCGCACAAGTTTGATTTTAAAATGGACTTCAAGAAAAAATAAACATTAAAAAAATTGAATCTTTTTCTTTTGTGGTAATGAGACATTTAGAAAGTTAAAGAGAAGAATAGAAAAAGAGAGACAGACAGACAGACAGAAAAAGAGACAGAACGAAGAACAGAAAGATAATTGGAGAGAGAGGGAAAAGATAATAGATTCACACACAGACAAATACAGAGACATAGAGAAAGAGAGAAAAACTTAAATAATATAGTTTATATTTTTATTGGTTTCGTAAAAGTCTGCTTATCAGTATTTTTATCTTCATCAACTTTTATCTATCTATCTATCTATGTATCTGTCATTCTATCTATCTATGTATCTATCTATCTCCCTATCTATCTATCTATCTATCTATCTATATATATATATATATATATATCATTGGCTCCATAGTCTCGAAAGACGATTAGATTTGTGCTCCTGTGATTTGGCCAGCCCTGCAAAATTGACTAAACAGCAAAGCTGGAGTGTCCTCTCCAGATCGCAAGCCTGGGCAGTGTGTTAAGTGTTAAGGAGAGGCTGATGTTGCCCATGCATCAGTTCCCCTCTCTCCACGCATCAGATGTGTACAAGGGAAAGGCTTAGCCGATACAGCTTGGCATCTTTTGCGTCGCAGGAGTTGCCAGTATGCTACGTGACGAGGAGAAAGCGTACTGCCTAAGGGACTCCGGCTCCTGATTTGTTTTTGAGGTTTACTCCCCTAGTATTTCCCGTACATGGGTTTAGCCATATATATCTATATATATATTTCTATCTATCTATCCATCTATCTATCGCAACTTTTCTCTAAAATTATCTAATCAAGCTATCATTCTGACCATCCGTCTGCCCTTATAAATGTGTACATTTCTAGAACCACTACACCCCATGCCCCATACATAAGTATCGTTTACAGAAGAAAGTTAGCAAACTATAGAATGAGCCATTCTATATTAGCAACCTATAGAAGAGCCAATGAGCCATTCTATATGTTGGCTGAAAGCCACTTACGGCTAATATGCCGCGGCCTCCAAAGATCGGCCCAGACTTCGGCCGGAACATAGTGGACAGTAGCAAGAAAGCCAATCGCTTCTATTACAAACGACAGGACCAATTGACTAGATGAACATCATGAACTATTACTGCCCCCCCCTCCTCCTGTTCGTGCTCCCTCCCCCTCCCTCCCCTATTTGTACTCCCCCTTCCCAACGTTGCCCCTCATGGGTCAGCTCGTAAATGAAAGAGCTGGCGGATATGTGCCCTGCTGGGATAACTGTATGCGCGCGCACACACGGGGGTTCTGTTTACCGCTCTTTGGAGGCCAAGTGACAATTAGATTATAGGGGGGGGGGATGTTGGAGGAGAGGGTGACCAAGGAGAGGAGCAATTAGAGAGGAGGATGGGCCGACGAGTGGACGAATCTCTCTGTCTTTCTCTTTCTACCCCTCATCCCCTCATCTCTCTTGCCCCCACCCCTTTTTTATTTAGCACTTTCTTCGGGGCCTTTTTGAGTTGTTGTTTTTTTTGTCTCGTGGAACTGATGCGGGAAACGCTACATGATTGTCCGAGCAAAGGGAACCTGGCTGTTATCCCTGATCCCCCAAGGTGGCTTCCAACCTTCATCCTTGATCCCGAACTGTTGGCCCGACTTGTTGAAGTGAGATCGAAAACTCCAGCTCCAGGGGATGAGAAGTAGCCTCGGAGATTAAGCTCGTCATAGTCGTTATGAAGGATATGATTTATACCATCCCATTCAATAGTTTATAACTAGTTTAGACCTCAGGCCCGCAATGCGTAGGCTGGAAGGGATTAAGTAAAAGTGAAATTTAATCTAGCCGATTCATACAAATAAAGAGTGTATTGAATTAGGAAGTCGATTCGTTATACCCCTTCTGTGGTCGGTCGGTGTGTGTGTGGGGGGGGGGGGCTGGAGGCTACTTTCCCCCGATGTATTGGGTTCGAATACAGCAAGAACCCTGCTTTGATGCTACCTGATATCTTCAAAAGGATGGGGTGTAAAGTAGGATGGGATTAGTGATGTTCATTGTGGTGGGTATTGTGATAAGCATTGTGATGGGCATTGTGATGAGTATTGTCATGGTTTTTGTGATGAGTATTGTGAAGAGAGTTGTGATGGGCATTGTGATGGGCATTGATAGGCATTATTTATATAACTAAGTTCTGCTTCCCCAACCCTATTCTCTCCGATTGCAGTGTCCGTATCAAACCTTTTATTTTAATGTCGCAAATACTTATTTTTCGTTTTGTTGGACAAAGTGTTCTTTAAAAGAAATTGGTTAAAAACAAACAAACAAATCACTTTTTGAAGAAGGAAATCAATGTAAGTTTCGATACCAGAATATGATTTCTAAACAATAAAAGTAGATTACTGTTGGAATAAAGTAAATCATTATTACTCTTGTTACAAGTAAGCTCATAACCAGACATGCAAGAGGGGGAGGGGCAGACTTTACAAGATTATAACTGTTGCACATAATGATATTCCAAACTCTTACTACTCCGTTCGTACCCGGATTCAGTAAATGGTAAGTCTAAATACTCGGACTCATCAAAATCGTCTGCCCGATATGATAAGGCCCTAGATTGAATGTATCATTTAAAAGTGGCATCATCCGGTGTTTGTGCTCGGAATATTTTCCCTTTGCAATTTCGACAACAAAAAAAAAGAAAAGAAAAATGCCTGTTATAAAATTTGAAAATCAAAATAATAATATGTTCCGCGAAGTTAAAACTTTTTTTTATAAAAGTTCGAATATTTAGAATAATTCACTTCCAGGGTTGATCTAAGAGTTCTAATTTATGAATTCCCAGCCTGATTCTCAAATCATTTGACTACTTTGGCCCTGGAAGCGAAGATGCAGCGGGGGGGGGGGGGGGGGGGGGGAGCCTTGTTAATTTCAATTAGCTCTAAATATTGTCCACATCTTCTCTATTACGGGCGAGGCAAAACTTCCACCAACGTGCGTCCCCCCCCCCCCCCTTCCCCCCTCACGACCACCCCACCGGCTTTATCCTCCCGAAATTTCCAAAATGTAACAATAATCATAGTTATTTTCCCCGTCCCTCCCTCTTCTATTAAACAACAAAAAAATAAAAATAAAAACCACCCCAACAACAACTCCAGAAAACATTAATTAATATTAAATTCCCCCGGCCAATGCTAATGCCAGTGAGTTGGACAGACTCTACTCCTGGTCTCCTGAGAGGGCACAAGCTCATTTAAAGGGTAGCTAATTCAATTTCTTTTTTCGGAGCCTCGTCCTCACGCAAGGGAAACCAACAAAGATTTATGGGATATCTGCAGTGCTTAGCTCCCTTTTCCATTTCTAGCGACGCTGAGGCCTGGTCCTATCTTCGAAACAACAACATTCGCTACATAAATAAAATTCAATTTTTAGTGATTTTATTTTCTACACAAGCCCAGGTTGTTTACCAGTTTTTCAAGAGTTCTCTATTTACTTTGAATGAATAATGATACGACAGATTGAAAAAAAAACAACTTTTTTGCACATTTTAAAGAAGTATCTTATCTAATATGTTACAGACGCTCTTTCTATATAAAAGATTATTGCTTGCTACGCGTGACCGAGGTTTGAGTCTAGTCTTGTATTTTGATTAGTGTTTTAAATGATGTTATTTCACAGGTTTTCCTGCTTTGTTCAGGCAAACCGTTCAATTCCGGAGTTTTTTATGCATTTGTTCTCGCATATGGGATAAGAAAAGTGTTGTTTTTTTGTCTTTATGTTTATCTCACCAATATAATAGATTGTTACTGTGTTGTAATTTGGTTTTGTATAAAGAATAATGCTGCTCTTTCTTTCTTTCAATGTGGTTCTTAGTTCTGACACTTGCTTACGTTTTTCTAATGAGACCATATTAAAATAATTCTTAACTGGAGACGACGTGGAAAAAAATCGACAGAAATCATCATTTAACAGGAGGCAATGTCTATAATTAAATAGCGTTGAATCCATGTTTTAAAAAAGTTATATTATTGTTATCGGTATTTTTATCTTACGTTGTCAGTCTAGTGTTGACATGAGTTGTTGGTATTGTTGTGATATTGAAAAATGATCTCTAGCTAATCATTTAAGATTTTTTGTTATGGTCCATTCTCGACGGCAGTTTACATGTCTGGAGAGAGCTTGTGCAACGGTTCTATTCTATTTTCTAACATACATACACGTGTATTGTACTGGTTAAGAATAGCGTGGTGTTTTACTGGCATCGCAATCTCCTGGTGTTTTAATGTTAAAATATGTACTGAATTTGTTTAGAAATATATAGACAAGGAAGTGATTAATTAAAAAATAACTGTTTTGTGATTAACGTTTAGAACTATTAATGTGTATATAGGCTACAACAGATTAATATTTATATTCAAAATAGATCTTTCATTTCTTTCATTTTTTAAAAACTTAATTTCTTTCCAAGATTATGGTACCACTGTTTCTCTATGTATTATATTGTTTCAATTTTGTTTCAAATCATCATCAAATCTATACAAGACAAATTCTCTTTGAAATAAATCATTATGATCTACTTTTGTTCTTTGTTTGTTGTTTGATTATAACAATAATAATGTTTTCTTTTTTCGTGAAATGCTACAAAAACAACGTCTCGACCGTAATATTGATTTGTGGAAACTTTGAGAACCAACTATATGTATCAAGTTGTTGTTTTTAATACACTTATATTAACACAGATTAAAAGTAGCCTATACCTATAGTTTCACTTGTCTATAAAAATGAAAGCGAGAAGTTTATATTTTTATATTTTTCAACGCCCCACCCAAAAACATCCCTCCCCCCACTCCCTAAATAGAATTACCAGAAGCGGCTCTAAGTTGACATGATTTTGGAAATCTGTACCGGACATCTGTAATTGAATCTCGACTGAACGACGGTCACTGCGGAGGCTACCACTGTCCAGTCGTGTCCACCAACAGGTCTATCAGTATGCAGGACACGCAAGGAGAACTTTAGTCCAGATAGTTTTTAGTCCTCGTGGGAAAATCACTCGCAGAAATTCGTGAATACATTTTGGCGTTCTGTGGCGCTGTACCCTTTGTCCCGAGGTGGGTAGGGCGCCAGTTGAACTTGTCACCATGTTAAATGTATAGCGCCGAGCAAGGTTAAAGATTCGGCAGTGATCGATAAAAAAAAAGTAGGGCCTATAATAGCGCCATGATCAAAGATGGATTAGTCACCGAATTAAAAGTATGGAAGTGATTTAATCAAAAACATAGTAGCAACCAATAAGCTTATACAAGTACATTAGAGAACTAACTAAAAGTACAGTGCTGACCTAATTAAAAGTACATTAGTGACCTATTTTAAAGTATAATAGCGATCTAGTTAAAAGAAACAGTAGTGATCTAATTAAACCTACATTAGTGAACTATTTAAAATTAAAGGTGGAACCTTATAATAAGTATATTAGTGACCTATACAAACTATAGAAATGATTAGCAGTAGACATAACACAAAAGTATACTAGCTACCGAAAAAAAATCTAAGTATAAAAGTAACCAGAGTAAAATAAAGTATAGTATTCATGAAGTTAAGGTATTCAAGTATCAGAGACCTTAGACATTTTTAGATTGTGGTGGCCCAGCCAACATTTTGTCAAGGAAACTAATAAAGAAATGAAGGCTTTGATAGACTAATATTGTACACAGTCAAGAAATACACTGGAGTCATTGGTCATTTTCAAATAATCTAATTTACAAGAGTACGCTTTTTGTTATATAGTTTTCAACTAGTTTTGATGAAGTTTTAGCCATAGCATTTAGCATTGGTATTACCACACATAGAAAGAATGCATGTGTGTTTGTTTGAGAAGGAGATAGAGACAGTAAATATGTGCGATTTATTGTACATTATCAAATTGCTCGAGTTTTTCATTTTCAGAGAAAATAGCTTCATTGCGTGGCAGTCTTGAAGCTTGAAGTTGTGCCCAAATATTGCCCCACTATATAGAATTTGCCTTGCCCCGTGGTGTCACAGTTAACCGCCTCGGCTTAAGGTGAGCAAAAGGGGACAGTTGTCAATACGGCAATCAGCCTGAGCTGAACCTTTCGTTTGTAATGGGGCGACCCCTATCTAGATTATCCCGGGGAAACCCTCCTGTAGTATGCGTGCTACACTGAAGTCTGTGGGAAGAGATCATTCGCCAATAAGGATGGTCACTGGAATACCCCCCTAGCCGAACATAAGCGCCGATCTGTCAAACACTTAACCGACATTTCCCGCAATGAATTCAGGGGCATGACCCTCGGGGCGCTCGGGGTCATCTGGGGACCGAATGGATGCGGCCGAACTAATTGAATCACATCGACTTAATTTCCTAGTATCCTGCTGATGGATAAAATGATGCTGGACATTGGTTTTGCCTGTTCTGGGCACTGGGGTTCAGTAAATAACCGTCCATTCCAGAGACTCTAAACTCATGTCGATGTTTAGAAGGATCTGAAAACTTCCAACGAAAGCTAAAACTGGCACAAGTTCGATTACAATTTCTTCTGATATTATTGAAAACATCGCTTGTGAGATATTTAATCAGGGGTCGGCAACCTATGAAACACGTGTCAGACTTGGCACGCAGAGCGATTTTTAACGTCACGCTGAAGAATCCCAAAATAACAAATGAAGATATTGAGTGCTAGATTGGGGTGACTTTTAGGGTATTGGCATGCTGAATGAATTAGAAATCCTACTTTGGCGCACTATGATCAAAAGGTTGCCGATCCCTGAACTAAATAAGGGAAGTACCCCGTTCTTATTGTCTTATTCTACTATTGTGTAATTAAAAAGTCTAATCACCTTATTTTTCTCAATGATTCAAATTATGGAAGAAAGTTTCGCTAGTTGTTTATTGTTTTTTTTTAAAGTATTAGTCTCTTAACTCTTTATAATGTCTTATAATGACATTGTAACACGCTGCTGGTGAATTCATGTATACGTAAGCGAGGTAATCGCGACGGACCAAATTGATTCAACGGGCCGATGAGGCTTTTTTCACTAGAATTCAACAGTGTCTAAGAAAACCCATACTAGGAGATTGTGTGGCCAGCATTGTATGCCAGGTTGCATTGTCAGGTACTTTTCAGAGCTGAGTATACTCAAGGACTACCCTCCAGACCGGGGGGCAGAAATGTTAACCTTCAACAATGATTCAAACTCTGGACCGGCGGTACACCAGCCGAAACAACGGTACGGTCTACTTCTTCTTCACCAACCTAGGGGAAGAGCTCTTTGCTCACCTCCAGTCAATGCCAGGCAAACAAATCATATTAGTTAGAAACATTGGACTTTATAATATTACATCGCTCGGTTTTAACATTTCATGTGAACACATTTAAAAACATTTAAAAACACTTGGCTTGTTAAATCCAAACAATATCATAAGATGGACCTCTTGCTTTATTATTTATTGTGCTATTTGATGACTCGAAGAACTTCTTTTCGGAATTCCCGATTCCCTTTTGTATTGTACACTTCCGTTTTTTTAATCGCTTTGATTTTCTAAATGAAAAATAATTAAAATTAAAATCAAAAGTTGTATGCAGCGGGAACATTTAATCAGACGTTAGAGAGTAGAAGTAATTTAAGACAGCGTTAGTGGATGCGCACGAAAAAACAACAACATAAAAGCTCTTAAAATAGAGCAAGCGGTCCACTTATTATAGTCTTTGTAAAATCAAAATCTAATATAGCGTGGAGTGACAAGTGTACAATTTATGTTTCAATTCTCTAGAGTTTGTACTCTAAACCAATAAACATTCAACTTGTGGAAATTGTTTGTGTGCGTATATTTAAGACTCGCTAAATCAGGATTCCAAGATAGTGGTATTTTTTATTAGAAACCTCCAATTCTGCATTGCTGTAGTCAGGGCTAGGGGTCACTTAACAACAGAATTCTGCAGTAATATATTTAGAATCATTCTTCCAACTACTTTCATCCAACGATAGATGAAATAACGTCAGTTGTTGACTAAACAATTTTATTTAAATTGTAGACTCAAGATCAATGCAACTTAAATAGTATTTACAAAAAGGCGAGAAAAACTGGAGTTCCATAAGATATGTACAATTAACAAATATAGCGAACTGCTCTCTACCAGATCTCAAACTGAACTGATTAAATTAGATAGGGGACTTTACGATGTAAAGTAAAAAAAAACACAAGAATCAAGATTTCCATATAGTTCAGGATCATCGTCAGAATTGTTGTTGTTGTTTTTTTTTAAATACCTTTTCACATTTTGTAAACGATTATATTTGAATTGAGTCTGAATAAGTTGCATATGAGTTAAAAATGTAACAACAATGAGAAGAGAAATTCATATTTATGTAACTGTAAACTCACTTGAAAACATATGGGGTCCATATGCGCATCTTAATTCAAACTGCGACATAGAATAAGTGCGACAGATGATCTAACTCTCAACTATAACGGGGTAGACTAAATATTTACATCTCAATCTGTACTCATAACTTAAAGGTCATAACTTCCACCTCGCCTTAAAAATTCAATACGCACTTAGGAAGGGTCAATATACCATACGATCATCTAATTCGAATTCAAATTCTTAATAGTATATGATATATGTACAAACGTTATACACCATACATTATTGTGTATATAATAAAATAAAACCTACCTGTGTGTATGTATGTATGCTTCTTCATATCGGACTTTTGGTGGAAGCGTTTACCACAGTATGGGCATGGGTACGGTCTGGTGTCACTGTGAATGAGGAGGTGTGTGGAGAGTGTAGAGGACCTCTTGAAGCTCTTGCCGCACTGCTGACACTGTGGATTTAATGTGAATTGGTTGAGATTATATATATATATAGAATATGTCTACCTATTTACATGTCTGTGTATGCATATCTGTTAATCCACCAGTATATTCGTGTATCTGTTTTTCGTTTATGCTGTCTTTCTTTCTGTCTTTCCCTTCATTTCTTTCTGTTTTCCGCCTTTCTGTTTATTTGTCTTTCTGTCTTTATGACGATCTGTTTTTTTTTCTGACTTTCTATCTAATTTTCTATCCGTCTATTGACAAGTCTTAACGTGTATGTATGCATAAAAGTTCACAAGAAAAAACATTTCCGGTCGAATTCGATCATTTTATTCGAAACATGTCTGTGTGCTGGGTTACTGGTTGTTCGAACATTTGTTGGGGATTAAAATTTCTTTCATTTCCAAAACATGTTTACAAAAGAAAACAATGCATTGTGAAAGTCAGAAGGGAATAATCACCTTTGTATAATATCAAACCTTTTGCTTAATGCAAAATAATTTTTGTTATTCGTTTTTATGAATCTACGAATTTTGTTTTTTAATAACCAAGAAAACGCAACTCTTGACTAATTTATTTTATAAACAAGCTACATGCGACTAACACTTGAGTATTAATTATCGCCTACTCACTTTCGATGTTAAAAACGGATTCCTCATAACAAATATTGTATCCTTTGTATAATTCTAAAAGACTAGAACTAGCCGTAGAGGTTGAAATCAACTGTCAATAACCAGCAAAAGCATGCTTTTTTGTTTACGGAAATGCCTAAAATAATTAAACATTTAAAAATAGAACCGGAAGTTCACGATCATACCAGTTCAAAAGGTCACGCCTAATTAAGACTTGTCAATTTGTGCCAAAATGACTGGTACTTTATGCGATATTGTTATTCAAATGAGTAAAATAGAATTATTATTATGCAAACAATATTTTAAATAATTAATATATTAATATATTATTTTGTTAAGAAATATTTTCGGTGAAGTCAAACTAATCAAAACCATAATATAGTCTAGGCAAGGTTTGGTCACGTGTTTATTTAATGTTTTTTTTTAGAATTACTAATCGTACCTGGAATGACCTCTCCTGTGTGTGGACTGAGCGGTGCTGGGTCAAGCTGACCGCGTGCCCGAACGTCTTGTTGCAAATGTCACAAGCGTAAGGTCTACGCCCACTGTGCGTCCGTCTAACGTGGACCTCCAACCCATGGGGAGTGCTGAACTGCTTACAGCACTTGACGCACTCAAAGTTGCCCTTATGCTCGTAATGGGCGTTTCCGGTTGGGCAAGAGTGGGCGGGGCTTAAAAGTGGCAAGGATGAGCTCGCGGGCGGGGCTATGTTCTGGCGGGAAAGTCCCATAGAGGAGGACGACTGGGGGCTGAGGCTGGAATGATTTCTGGACAATTGCGTTGTATTGGCTCCTGAACCTTGGTGGTGTCGGGCGTGCTGTTTGTGGATTGTAGGATCTTGTCCGACGTCTACCCTAGGACGGGGTGACACCAACCCAAGGCTAGCAGTTTTTGGCGCGGTGTTCGAAACCCACTGAGACAAGATCCCTTTGCCGACTTTTTCCATGGGATGCACGCCAAAGCCAAGACCGGGCCATCCGCGTTGGACGCCGTACGCGGCAATGTCCGGGCTCAGGTGGCGAAAATAAGCCGTGAGGAAATGATGAGGGAGACAACTCTGTGGCATTTCGAAAGACTTGGTCCACGACTGATTGTTCCTGGGGTCGTATAGAGGGGCGAATCCGAACTCTGAACTATTGTTGGTGAAACGAGTTTCTGGTGACTTTGGTTTAGAGTTACCGCCCTTAGCTTGAGCTGAAATACAACAAAAATCAATCAATGACAAAAAAAAATGTTTCTTTATAAAATCAAGTTGACCTACAACTAAAATCTCCCATCTTGATCAAATCTATATTTTGATTTTTAATGTCTGACATTTACGATCTTTTGAATACGTTTTTTAAATACGAATTTTTATGAACTCATTTCAACTGTTTTTTTTAATAGTTAGAACAGACGCATACAGATAAAGCTGTAGCTAGAAATCTGTTGTCATATCCTGCGCTTAGTTAGGATATTAGGATAAGAATAATCCAATCACCTTTGTGTAGGCATACATTATCCTGTTTAGGCGTCTCCGTCAGCCAGGGGCGGAAGGCACAGAAGCTGGTCTTACTCTCTGTGGGTTTGTCTGGAGAGAGGTGGCTCATCCGTACAGTGTCCGTTTCCATGGTTGCGACTAAGGACGCTTTCACCTCTCGTCAATGTTATTATCTAGATATTTAACAAACATAAATGAATGTAAAAACAAAAGAGTTATTTGTTTTACAGTTGAAAAAAAATTCAGTAAAAGTCTAACAATGAATTTTAACTTTATCACACAATTTCATGAAATGCTAAAAAAATAAATTTACATTTAGATTTATAATGTTCTTATCTTTAATTTATATTATATGGTCACTGATTCTATTTGACCTGTTTAAAGCTTGTATGCAACAGCAATTTATAATATAGTGTCATTGAATTTAATTGACCTACTGTTAATCCTTAGTACTTGTTTCGTTATTGTCTTTTGTTGTTTTAAAACAAAACAGTTGATTACTACTAGGCTTTTAGGCTACATTGTCACTGTAAGCTATTATTATATTTTTTGCTCAACCCTTAAACGCTTCTCCCTCGAAAGCCCCCTTGAACGCCCCACCCCAAACCTTCAACTTTCCCTCCCTAAAACGCCGCTACCTCCAACGCCCTATCAAAGGCCCCACTCCCCCCCCCCAAACTTATTGTCCCTCAAACGCCCCGCTCAAGCGCCCCTCCTCTCAATTTTTTTCAATTTTTTTTTTGGCACTCGACTTATGCATGTTTAGTTAGGCTGAACTTATTAAATTAATACTATAATATCTTCTGAAGAAGAGTTCCAGTATTTATATTATGTTTATTCTTATTAAACTAAGACATAGAGGGGAAAAAACAACAACAAGAAACGGGTTAAAAAATAATCCTTGTACACCTGAGTTCACCTGAGACCCTTAAAGTGGGCAACAACCCACGAATAACACCTGTTAGATTTACAGAGTTATCTTCGCATTGTCGCGGATCCTCCTCATAATTTGAGCTTCTTGAGAGAAAGAAAAATAAAAAAAATAAAAACTACACGCATCCAGAAACTTGTAAATTTTCTCATAAACCCTGGTCGACTTTTTATCTCTGCATGATAAGGGCTAGAAGACCCCTAGATACCCCCCACTCTACATCTAGACCACGATATTAACCACGCGGGCCACACACACACAGACCCCTACACACACACCCCCACACACATCCAGACACACACAAACAAGCCGGCTTGAAGTGACTCTTTTAATTCAGATTTAAGAGATAATTAGCCTCGATGGGAAATTGGTTGAGAACGAGGCTGTGTTTTGTTTATTAGAAAAGGAAGAAGCATGTGATGAAGTGACTGTTGATAGTTCAGGATCGTCGTCAGATTTGTTGATGTTGTTCTTTTTTAAATACCTTTTCACATTTTGTAAACGATTATATTTGACTTGAGTCTCAAAAAGTTGCATATGAGTTAAAAATGTAACAACAATGAGAAAAGAAATTCATATTTATGTAACTGTAAACTCACTTGAAAACACTTTACGTCTAGAGTAAAGGAAGGAAAGTACCCGTCGGACCAAATTGATTATAGGGCCGTTGAAGCAGCATTCACTAGTTTCTGTGGCCATGGCAAACAAACGGATGTGTGGCCAGCAAAATGCCCAGCCGTCTTTACTTTACCCCAACTAATGTCAGGTACCCATCAGAGCTGGGTAGACTCATGGACACCCTAGGGTCCCGGGGAAAAATAAATCCTAGCCTTCACAAAGATTCGAACCCAGGACTTTCGGTAAGCCAGCCATTTTATGTCTATAAGCAGAGGAAAAGAGAGAGAGAGAGAGAGAGCGAGATATATGCAGAGAGTGAGCTACAGACAGATAGACAGAGAGAGAGAGAGAGACAGGGAGACAGACAATGTACCAGAAAGAAGGATGGAGATACAACCAACTTAAGAGACAAAGAGAGAAGATAGAGAGAGAGAGAAAGAGAGAGAGAGAGAGAGAGAGAGAGAGAGAAAGATCGACGTGTTACTTAATACTAAGGACTTATTCAACCAACTGATTTATAAATTGAAAGTGCTTACAGCTCAGTCCTTCAACCATTGGTATAAGTGTTTTCTTTAGTGTTCTAGTTCTTATATTAATTGGAAATCAAGCATGTAAGAACACTGAAAAATTGAATTTTATGGACATATAGTTAAGACACAAGAAATAAAAAAATAAAGATATCAATGATTTTAAAATCAATCCGCTATAATCCTGAAAAAGGAATAAAAAAAAATATTTATAATTTATATGTTTTTTAAGGTATATTGTTTTTTATGACAGCGGAGAAGAAAAATATCTTTTTAAAAGTATTAAATATTTGATTCGTTCAGTTGTTGTTGCTTTTTTTTTATTTTCAAAAACATAAAGTTTTGATTGGCTGTTTTTATTAACAATAAAATTTTGATTGGTTGAGAGTAACTTTCAAACTAGGTTGTCCATTATGATTGAGTAAAGTTAAAAAAAATAGAATCAAATTTTATTGCGTAAATTGACAATTAAAATATCGTTGTTTTTTTTCCTAAATATTTTTTATAGTCCTGTCTTCATGTCGAATTGGAGTTTTAGGGACAGTATTAAGTATAGGTTTGTGGTTTTATTATGGCGCGCGCCACGTGATTAGTACAGTGTATAATTTAAACCCCATGACCTTAAGCCGATTGATTAATGTAACAGCGCCAGATTCAGAAAAAAGGGCGGGGGTGATCTAATCCCTTCCTTTTAGCGTAGTTTAAAAACCATAATATATCTAATGAGACAAAGGATGTTTTACAATTTAGCCCAATAAAAAAATATAATGACAAACATACTACTAAACAGGTAGTCCCTATGACGAATTGGTACACTCCTAACATGAAAACACTTGTCTTGCACCTACCATCTATACATATTCCGACAACATTTTCATTGCTGACGTACTACAGTATAAACGCCAAGATAACATCATGAAATCAACGAGAAAACTACAAAATAAATTGATAGTTGCAAAGTACATTCCAATCTAACTAGACATTTAGTAAAAAGGTATTTGAGCATTTGTAATAAGGCTGGCTTAGGTTTCTTGGTGACGTAATTATGTAAATAGTTGCCATGGTGGTGGTAATGGTGAATAACATTGTTCTTTACCATGTGTATTTTACACCAAAAATATAAGGAATTTGTTTGCATAAATCTTTATATTTAATATTGATACTAGTCCTTAGTAGTCCGTCCACGAAATAAACAAGATTTGAGCTTTTTTTAGTTTTTTAATATCTCCCGTTAAACAGTTCACAGTCTGACTTATGCTTTACTTTTAGATAGTATGGCTAACTTTCGACAATCGACATCTTCAATAAAATATTCTGCACTTACGGAACCTATTTTAAATAGTTCAAATTTTAGTTTTGAATGTTAATTTCCATCGCATGACAGTGTTTCATATATTTTTTACGTCATATTGTTGAAATGATGATATTTAAAAATAAAACCTTTTTACGCCTATTGTAATACGGTTGCCATTTTTGTCACCACTAGGCAAAGTAAACAAACAGCACATGCTTTTTTTTAACGTGATTGCAACTGCTCTATTGTTTTAAAAGACAAGTTCAGTTGTATTAAACACACACCAAAAAAATATATACATAAAATTTAACAAAAATGGCCGAAAACTTAAAATTAATTATAAAAAATATTTTTTTGCAAAGGAAATAAAAAAAAATAGATCTTTTTTTTTTCTATATCACTTTATCTAATTTTGTTGTCGAGGTAAACTGGAGATTGTGTTGCCAACCCGACAGCCATCGTTAGTTTTACCGTTCAGCGACACGTAACAAGGTATATAGACTTATAAGTAAAGTAAGGAAAAAAAAAACCATAAAAAACGAGCTAACGCATTTTGTTTCTTTATAAAACCAGAATTTGAATTTACAACTTCCACACGTTGCCATGGAGAACTACGAAATTATTAACTGTTTGGTCTGACTCCCAATTGTATTTTCAGAAAATTTAGCCCAGTAAAAGGGGTACAAAATAAAAATAAACTAACTTAGAAAAATCATAAATAAAAACACGAAACTTCAGGATTTTAAAGGGAGACAATTGGACAATTAGTTTAAAGATTTTTTTTTTAGCCATTTAACAATCGACTTAGACGACAAAAAAGCTGATTTAAGTTTTTAGCTCCCCTTGAGAAGGCAAGGTCCTCGGTGAAACCAGCTTGAAAATTAATTAAACAGGATCTTGATTTTTTGTGTTTGTTCTAATTGAAAAACTTTCGCTGCCCCCCCCCCCTCCCCCCGCCCCCGCCTCTGCTTTTCTTGGTTACATTTACCTCATCAGATTTAAGATTTACACGCAACGGGGTGGGGCGCGGGAAGGGAGGGAGAGACAAAAGCCGTTACTCCGTCTTGTTGAACAGTTATTGTGTACGTTGCCCTTTTACCCCCCCCCCCCCCACACACACACCCTCGGTTCACACACACACACAGACAATCCCACAAATCAGAAGTATAGAACCTGCCTGTCGTGATTGGCTAATACTGTACATTTATTTCGTCTCAGAGTCTCAGACGACAATTTTATTGAATGTCTTCTCGTTGGGTAAAATTCACAGAACATGTAGACAACTAAAGTACATACTAATTGGTCTAAAGATATAGCATTGCATTGCATGTCTGAAGGTCTCGAGTTCAAATAGTAATCGGACCCATTTCAATCTCTAGGTTTTGTGGAAAGGGTGGCTACAAATCGTTGTATTTTAAGTGCCAAAAGGATCGTTCCCGAAAATTGAGGATTAAAAAATGGTGGGTTCGAATCATACATCAGGAGTCTTGACAACAGTGTGGATAATGTTGGCCACACGATCCCCTGGCAACGCTAAGTCCACAGTTCTTCTTGCCCGTAAACACAAAATGCAATGCTATAAATACCATAATTACCAGTATGTCACTATAGGGTAACCTAACATTAACAAATGGATTTAGTTTTGCAATATGCCTCATCGTAACTGCTAGAAAATCATAATTTTCTCATTATTTATGATAATTTCGTTAATGTATAACTTTCTCAAGAGACGCATCAACAGTGATAGGATTTTATTTTAAACGTTAACTTGAATTGTAGGTCGGGACTTTATATAGTCCACATTTTTTACAAGTTTATTTTTAACCTATCAAAATTTTAGTGATGGTTTTTAAAGAGAGAAAAAAATATATCACAAATTTAAGTTAGTAGAAGGAGCCAATGAAGAATTTATGGTAAATAGAAATAGAGAAACATAATGTTTTTAACCCTTACAGTCCCGGGCGCGTATATAGCGGAACTGTAGGCAGCATAGATAGAAGTAGGTCGGTACGGGAAGGGCTAATAGAGATGTAGAAAGGTGGATATTGAATGGTGGAAATAAAAACATATACAGCGGTATATATACAAAGGTAAATCTACAAAAGTGACAAAATATACATATAATTTGATATGATAGTGATGGACAACGAAAATTGGATATTAAAACGTGGATTTTGGACGGTGCCATGAAAATGTGGATATTTAATGGTGGCCATAAAAGAGTGAATACATAAAAATGGCTTTAGAAAAGGTTAAAATATCTAAATCTAAAATTAAATATAGTCTATAAAAGCTCTAATATTTCAATATTCTTTGCAATCGGTTGAACTTAAATTCATAAATGTAAAAATACATTATTTAGATCTAATTGCCCCTCCCCTTCTTTCCCCGCCTCCTTGTCGTAGCTCTGACATGTTAAACTGTGATCATACCTTTAATAAAAATTAAACATAGAATGTGTGGGGAAAAACTTAGGAATGCCAGTCCTGTTGATGACTGGTGACAAGAGCAAATATTTCATTTTCTTATAACAACATTCGCTAACTTGATGCCTATAATAAACCCATCCTATTGTAACCACCGTATTCCATCATCACAGGTGTCCCACCTAAGTAGTGGACAATAGAAAGAAGTCCATTGAGCGTTCAGGGGTTAATTTGTGTTGTCCCCTGAACTGCAAGAATCTGACACCATTCAGGTATCTCGATATTTCGGGTGTGTTTATTCAGCGCCCCTCCCCCTCCCTCGCCATTAACCTCTATTCTTAATATTCTTACAACCGCTCTTCCCCCGCCCCTCCTCCCTAGGCATATAGACTGGTCGAATGAGTTCAGTGGTTTGGCAATAGTGGCTTTTGTCTCCCCCCTTCCTCATTTTGTGATTGTTTCCAGTGTAAAACTTTGAAAGAGTGGGGGGCAGAGTTATGGAGCTTTATTGCTCCCCCTAAAACCCATACATACAACCCCTCGCGGTCTCAATGTTCTGTTATTGTTGTTCTGTATAGATATTTTTATTACAGCCACAGCTGACATGTGAACAATACACTCACACACACACACACACACACACATGTAAGCATACAAACAAACACACACATGTACGTACACAAAACACATACATAGACAATCCAACAGTTGTAGGTTGTCGTGGAAAGTTGTTGTTTTTTTCCTTTCTTTTTAAAAGCTGGTTTGATTGGAGGAAATTGGGGCTACAGTATTCATTGCTTCTATTGTTTGTTTGTTTATTTCCTTGTTGTTGCCCCTAACTCCCCTTCCTCCATTTTTGTTTCTTCTCTCGTGATCAATTGTCGAGATGTCATCGAGTGGCTAGAAACGTTCGGGGCGCATTTCAAATCACGAGGGTTAGGGATGGTGGGACGTGGCATGGGACAATAGACTCGCTAGCCATCAAGGTATCCTATAGTCCGGCACTAATCGCAGTGCATATACCAAAACCTTTCTTAGGTCCATCCGTTGTCACCAAAACCCTGCAGTGACCACATACCTGAAATAATATTAACCAATACTTGTTGCTATGTTTGTTTTTTCCGTTCGTGTCTTATAAAATGGGGGGGGGGGGGGTCAATATTGAAATGTTGATCAACGAGCGCACTGACCATGCACCACAATGAAAGAGAAAGAGAAAGAGAGAGAAGAGGGGAGGTGGGGCGCTAAGATTTCTATTACCCATGTACATTTTCTTTTTTTTTTTGTTTCTTTTTTAGTGTACTACTTATTGCCCTCGGCCTCGCCTCCAATAAATGTCTGTTTTGTAATGGTTAATGTATGTCTATTGGGTTAAGGGGGAGGGGGTGGAAGAAGGAGGGACACAGGAGTCAAACGTAAATAAACGTTAAGCATAAATATTTGTACATACAGTCAACTATCCAAGAAAGAAGTAAGGGTTTCGGAATTGGTGGATTTAAGGGACCTTGTGGGATAGTTGAGATTTGGGCTAAGGATGGGGACCGTACTTTTGTTTGTTTGTTTGGGTTTTACTGTACTGCCACAAGCTACTGACATCGTCTGTCACTCGTGTCAGTGTTAGTGCGAGACGACTGTCAATGGAAAGAATGCCCCCCACCCCCTCTCCCAATTTTCCTGTTACAATTTGTGTCGCAACAACCTTAACAAGCAAACAAAAGCAAATATTAGCTCCCTTTACTCAGCTCTTCTACCAGTTGTCCTCCCTTTTACCCCCCTCCAACCCCACCCCATGGTTTTCCCTCAAGTGATATATGTCTTGCAACGGTTGTTATTTTTAATGTATATAAGAAAAAAAAATCAAGTAGCACTTATCAACATATTAATGCGAAAGTTAATTGGTTTTAAAATATAAGCCCGATTTGTTTTTGGTTTAAGGATAAATTGGATAGGATATACAAGATTCACCCGATAGGCTAATTGTTACACTGTATAGCAGAATAGAGCGAACATAAATATAATAATTAGTTAGAAATCGTATTTTTTCTAAACTGAAATAGGCCGATAATTTTTGCCTTTTTTTTTATAACGTATTAAATGTTTCTACAAATATCGAAAACATTTTAACAAACAGTAAACAAACAGGCACTCTATAGGTATACATGTGTCCTAGTTCAATAGTACATGTGTCCTAGTTCAATAGTACACGTGACTTAGTTCAATAGTACAAGTGACCTAGTTTAATAGTAATTTAGGAGCAAAAAGAGCGAATGCTATGGGTGGGGGTGGAAGAGGTGAGCGTGCTATTGTTTCATCTTCTGGAATATTGCATGTATGTAAACACTATTGAGTAACAAATTCGATCCCCCAATATTTCTCCTGAACACAAAAATTAATAATTGTTTACGCAACTTATTATGGCATACACACACACAGGCCTACACACACTCATTCACACACATAAAAAATAACAAAGATCTGGCGTTTATAGAGACACTTAAACTATAACCAACAAATTCTATGCCAAAATTAGCAAACGTTATTATTTGTAAGCGTTGGTACTCATAAAAGCGAAAAGTCACGTTTTTATAAATAGATCCTAGATCTATAACATTTTAAATAGAGGCTAGATCTACAACATTTTAAATAGATCCTAAATCTATAACATTTTATAAAAGATCCTACATCTATAGGCCTATCATCTGCCCCATACTTTTAATACGCACGCTGTGAGTCAACCGAAAAATCTTTGATATGTGTTCATATTATTAAGACATTCTTTATAACTCTTGTTATTATTGCTTCTCTTACGGTTCTAGACTACATAACGGTAACTGGCAGGATCAGCTGTGAAGCGATCAAATATGTTTCTTATAATGAACTATTCTACCATACGCAAACGCTCACGGGTTCATTCTCACCCACATAGACATGCAAACATACACACATATAAACATACAACATACACACATATAAACATACAACATACACACATATAAACATACAACATACACACATATAAACATACAACATACACACATATAAACATACAACATACACACATATAAACATGCAACATACACACATATAAACATACAACATACACACATAGAAACATACAACATACACACATATAAACATACAATAAACACACATATAAACATACAACATACACACATATAAACATATAACATACACACATATAAACATACAACATACACACATATAAACATACGACATACACACATATAAACATACAACATACACACATATAAACGTACAACATACACACATATAAACATACAACATACACACATATAAACATACAACATACACACATATAAACAAACAACATACACACATATAAACATACAACATACACACATATAAACATACAACATACACACAGACTAATTTATATTTGTAACATGGTGTCCTTCTAGTGAATATAAAAGTCAAAGAGCGGGGCATTGTCTTTAGATGCAAATTGTGTTGTTTTTTTTTTTTGGATTTTGTTATAATTTTTTTTTATAAAGAAATGCTGAGACGGAAGTAATGCTTGTGTTTATGTGTGTGAGAGAGAGAGAGAGAGAAAGAGAGAAAGAGGAATAATGTGTATGTGGGTTTGCCTGTTACAAGTGTCTAGGCTTGCGTCCAGTGAGTACAGTATCTTTGATTTTAATGACCAGTCATATGACATGTCTGGAGGTTGAATGAGTACACGACGTACAAGACTGACAGGACAGACAAGGTAAAGAATTCTTTCAACGGTTCGGCACTTTGTGTGTGTGTGTGTACATGTATACACAAGTTTGGAAGGGAGGGTAGGGGTGCGTACTTTAGACAGAGCGTCGCGTTGTCATTTTTAAGGCCTTAACGATCAAAAGTTCATTATTTAAAAGAACAATAACGTAGCGGGTAGAGTTATTTTCAGGGTTTGATTGTGCCCCCCTTCCCCTTGAATCTACATAGCTTTGAAAAGGTGTCCCGCACTGTTTACGGCACAGAATAGGTATAGAACAGAATGCGCAATCCCTATTTGCGCAGTCACTAAAAGTGAAGCTTGCTGCTTCCGCCATTTGTTTTTCACGCAAGACAGCGGTCGCTAGAGACGCTACTATAGTAAAATGAGAAAGGATATGTAGGTCTACCATAAATATATACAATATAGGCTATATAGGGCCTATATTACCTTTCATTATAGGCTTACTTTTATATACATTTGACTTAATTACGCATTTTCTTTTCAACATTATAGGATTAGGCCAATAAGATGTAAAAACGTAGGTCCTATTACCCGGTCCCTATACCCTCCAGAATAGCGAAATAGAAATCATAGCATTCACCATGATTAAAAAATGACAGCTTCAGTACGGAAATCTGAGCGTGCTGTTGTTAGATCTCTGTGCTACATTCAACCCTGAATAATGATATCTGAGGCAGGAGCATTGTATTAATCCCTGAAAAAAAAAATCAAGGAAAACTAGAATTCCTCTAATGCGCTGAAATCCCCCAAAGCGATAAATAGAAAGTGGGCTGTTCGACTTGATCATATTAAGCCCATCATGCCGGGCTCATTACGTTTTGTGTTTACCCGGCCTGCCACTGTCCACAATGACGCAGTCTACACTGGATTCTGTTTATTACTTGTGCAATCATAAGTCGATATTCTGCACATTAAGTCTTAAGACAGCATCGGCAAACAAGGCGTTGCATTGGAGCCGGTGAAGATTGCCAGTGAGGAACACAAAACATATTCTCCAGCTCACAACAAGTTCTGGCCAGAGAAGACCTCCACCGAAATAAAACTGTTTGTAAAATCCTGAAATCCAGACCTGAAAATCACTGTGCTATATAATTCACCTTTAAAACAAGCCTTCTTGTTTAAAACACCTCCATTGATCAATATTGAGAAACGAAATAGAAGAAATAAAGGCTGGACCCCAACACTGCCTGTGGGACGGTGAAGTTATCAATACAATTTTGAGGACCATTGCTCTAAAAAACAAATATATCACTAACTACACCAACCGACAGAAGTATTTCAACGAGCTATGATCTCCCATTTTTGTGTCCACCGAGTAACCTCTCCCCCACCTGATCGTTTCCTCCCCTTTATCCACGCCACGAGGACAAGTCGCCATCAAAAGAAATCGAGTGCTCTCTCCCATAGAAATTCAAATAAATATCTTCTTCACTCTGCCGCGAGAGATAAACGTTGGATATCCAACAAATGTACAAAATCTCAGGGAGAAAAAAGTCAACAACAACAACACCACAAAGGTAACTATCACATCAGTTGACGACTTTACTTAATCTGACGAGCTCTTGTTGTGTGTGTATATGTGAGTGTGTGTGTGTGAATGTGTGTGTGTGTATGTATGTGTTTGCTTTTGTATGTTTTATTTCCTGAAGAAGCTCGCCTTGGGTGAGATAGCAATATGTTCAAGGACACTCTCTTCATTCTGAACATCTTTATACGACCCTCCCCTCCCCCTCCCCTCCCCTCTCCTCCTCCTCCCCCTTCTCGTTCTGCGATTAGTTCAACAAGTTCCTGAACTACCTCCTCAAGTGCAATCACACATGAACATTTATTCCTTTTTACCATTTTTTTTGCTGTTGTTTTTGTTTTGTTTTCTGTATTGTAATTTTATTCAATATTAGTTTCTGCACTGCCCATACAGAAGACTATAATAAGATGGACCACTTGCTTTGATATTTCTGCTATTTCATAGCTTAAAGCCCTTATTTTCTGAATTTCTTATCGCACTAAGTCCTCTAGACTTCCGGTTTAGTAATTAAAATAGAAAGTTGTAGTATACCTTTAATGCGATCTTAGGAGCGTAGAAGTCATCCAAGACAGCCTTATTGGTTGCGCACGGAAAAAAAAATAACATGTAAGCACTAAAAATATAGCAAGCGGTCCATCTTATTATAGTCTTTGGCCATACTTTTGTCGAAAGTGTTCGAGCGATACTGTATTACAAGACAAATCCTAAGAACTCGTTCCAGACAAAGAACTTGGTAACCACCGGTAGATATTGTCTACGATCCCGAACCAAGGGGACTTCATTAGTAGAAGAGCCAATGGCGTCTAGCCGTGGTGCCGACGACACACAATATCCTTAAAATGTACCTCTGCTTCACTAGACCCCCCCCCCCTCCCTCACCCCCGAATACTAGAATATTGTAAAAGAAAAACGTAACCGGTGTTTTATTTCACTTTCCTTATTTCCCAAAAGAAAACGCAAAATAATTCCACCATATGCATTCGACTTAATTGCGTACGTCTGTTCGACCCAAATTAGTTAACTAGTCATTACTTAACTGACGGGGCTGGCTGTCGTTTATTATTAATAGCCAAATATCGCAACAAAAAAAAAACAGAAATAAATAATAAGAAGGCGATATGCTTTGGCTTGTACCCCTCCTAATTTCAAATCTATAATTAATAATTATGCTATAGGGTTAATTAAATTGGATCCATGTATTAAGGGTATATGTGAAAAAGCCAAAAAATACCCCACCCCCGAACAAAAAACTAGCTATCCAGAAACGTTCAGCTGTTTTTTATTTGTTGATGACGATAATTTTGTAAAAGAGATAATAAATGGATGACTTTTGTTAATGCGATGAACCAGGAAGGCCACAAAATAATTTGATGATACGTCGTTAAGATATTGTCGGCCATTATCCGTCATATCAATTCAACCGCTCTGTATGTTTGAATGTCATCGACTTCTTGACGCTAATGCTTAATGCCATAATATGTCCGCCTGAGGTCCCAAATAATTGGTTTTTTTATTTGTGTCTGTGGTCATCTAGGTTGATTAACTTGCTGATCTCTAGTTCCAGAGGGCTCGGCTAGCTTTAGACCTGTTGCTCTTAAAAACCTCTCTTGGGCTCTTACTCTCAACTCACTCAATGCTTAATTAAAAGTGAGGGTCCATATTTTTTTGTAGTTGTTTATTTTTTGGAGCCCATACTTATCCTTGAACAAATCATGTTGATGTCCCCATTCTTCGTCCCTATAACCAACCACACTGATCAATAAAAATAATGTCTGGAGCCCATCTTTTTATAAAGTAGATATAATATATAATAGCTGTACCTTATCTTATCATATCTTATATATTACAGACGCTCCTTCTATAAAGAAGATTATTGCGTCCTACGTTCATCCGTGGTCCGAGTCTATTATAGTCTTGCATTTTTATTAATGTTTTAAATGATGTTAGGTTAGTGGTTTTACTGATTTGTTCAGGCAACCCATTCCATGCCCGAATGCCACTCGGGAAGAAAGAGTACTTATATGCATTGGTTCTCGCATAAGGGATAAGCAAAGTGTTTCTATCCTTACGTTTGTCTGAGCATTGTAGCCAACTACAATGATCTAATGATCTATAAAAAGAATAGATAGAGCTCATCTTTTTATGAAGTAGATACACTATATACTGTCTGTATCGTAAGTTTAAATCTGATATTATAAGTAAGAAGAGGCAATTGCCATGCTCTAAGAAGTAGAAAATTGAAGTTAATAATAAACAGATTATTCAATCACCCCGAAGAATGTCGAAAAATTGAGTGTGGCTTAATAAAATGGCTTTGTGTTAAGCACTTTTTTTTCTTTCATTGCTTTGTGTTTTTTAGTCTAATTTTTAAAAAAATTATGTTATACTATTTAGATAAAAAAAAATCGTATATAAAGTTTATATTGCGTTTAAAGTTATTAAATCTTAAAGAGTATTCAATTCTTAATACAATTTTACCTTATACATGTTTAATATACAACTATATATTAAATTTCCATGGTTTACTTAAATAGAGTACCCATAAACTAGTTACACAGTCCTATTGCAGTCTTTTGAAATCTTTTGTTTGGCAATTTCGATTTATCATTCGGTTTCGGCAGAAAATGTAGTGAAACTTACGATTTCGGCTTTGGTTAAGTCCGAACGTCAATTAAAAACTTTCGGTATGGTTTCGTTTTCGGCCGAAACCAAATATTTGGTTTCGATCGGCCTCTAATCTGTTTGCATATCATCTGAGGTGGCCCAAAAGTCCACATATATATATTATATATATATATTTATAAATTATATTTGTCAATTTGCGCTTAAAAAGAAAGTCTCAAATAGTACAAATAGTAAATAACTAATGATCAATGTTTTCTTCTTATTTTAGAATGTGTTGATCAATACATTTTATTGTATTGATTACTGAATATTTTGTTTAACGGTTATATAAGAATCCCTTGCATTACTTTGTTAAATGCATAAAAAATATATAATATGAATTATATAATATAAATTTATATTATTTACATATATATATTAAATACACGACGAACAATTTTTTTTTAATAAAAGACTCTGTAATCGATTTTCGTAGTATCTATCCTTGTAAGTTAAACTCCGTTTATTTGCATCCAGACCACTAATACCAGCGATGTTAAATATTAGACTAGAGTGTGCTGCATACTTTTAAACTGCATTAAATTAAGAATAAAAAACACTACTAAAACTTATAAAAACATTTAAAAAAAAAACAACTCTCACACGGGCAATTTATTTTTATACCCGTGCAGAAAAAAAATAATTAAATATATAGTCCAGTCGCTCCTATTGAATGAAGTGGGGGGGGGGGGGGGGGTATTTGGTGAGTTTATTGTTCATTGATTAGGTCGTAAAGAGTTTTAGTTGTTTTTTTTTTTGTTATTGTTTCAAACCACGAACGCTATTATTTTCAATCGTAAACGTCAGTTTTGACACTGTTTTAATATACCGGTATTTTATAGTGGAAGTGGGGAAGGAAGGTGGGGGTGGGGGGGGTGGGGGGGATGTTATACCGATATCGAGAGATTGAAAACAAAAAAAAGAAGGGGAGGATTATGGTCTCAATTCAAAGTGTAGTCTAGAAACGGATAAAGACATAATTAGGAATGTAGCTTATAGCATATAGCATATAGCATATAGCATATAGCATATAGCATATAGCATATAGCATATAGCAAGGTTTTGAAAAATAAAATGTCGGAATAATTTTTAAATGATTTTGAATCGAGCGGTAGTGCGTTGACTCTGATTTTCCGTATGTCTATGGTTCAGATCCTAAAAAATGCGACGGGGACTTTTTTTTTTTTACTCGGGAAGGAAAGTTGAGCTTTGATGGGTAGCAGACATGAGGTTGTGAAAAGTATAGAGAGTACGTTTGTGGTGTTGTGCTGGCGACACAATCACCGTGTATGCCGTAGTTTGCATTGTTGTTTTTTTTAACGATTTATGTGCTGTAGCTATTAAGAAACTTTATGCAATGAATGACGAATGGAAAAATAAACATCTCTATCTATCTATCTATCTATCTATCTATCTATCTATCTATCTATCTATCTATCTATCTATCTATCTATTTATCTATCTATTTATCTATCTATCTATCTATCTATCTATCTATCTATCTATCTTATACATCTATTTATATACATATGTCTCTCTATCTATTTATTTATGTATGTATGTATGTATCTATCTATTTATATACATATCTAACTATCTTTCTATCTATTTATCTAACTATTTATCTACTTATCTATATTTATCTATATATATATATCTATCTCTCCACCCATGTAACCATTATATATATTTATATATACATATATAAAGGCCCTAAGCATCTAATAGTATCGGTTATAATTTCAAATTGTGTTTCAATTAACAAAACTTATTAAACTGAAATAGTAGACTCAACAATGTATATGTTTCATTAGGGCTCTTGTTTACTTAGAAATTTTATTTCAATTATCAACTATTTTCCTTAGACATTAATTTCATAATTCTATTCTACCCTTTATTCTCTCGTTATCTTTCCCCTCTCTCTCTCTCTCTCTCTCTCTCTCTCTCTCTCTCTCTCTCTCTCTCTCTCTCTCTCGCTCTCTCTCTCTCTCTCTCTTACTCTTTTGTTTTCCTTATACTTGTTCTATTTGTTCTAATACTGTTAATAATAATAATAAAATAATATTTGTATAGCGCTGCCAACAAACATAATGTAAGCTCATAGCGCGTTTAACATACAACTAAGAATACGGATATTACCCTAGGCCAGGTGACAGAGCTAATTTGATGATTAAATAAGACAAAACAAATAAATGTAGTATTTACCGACCCAACCCATAAATAAGACAGTAAGTTTCTAAAGCATGTTAAATGTTATCTAAGGTAAATATTGAAATACAAATACATCTTTTATACGATAGTTGATGCAATATTTTTTCCAATAGGCTATGATATGCCTTTGAGTTTAGTTTAGATGTATTATAATTTTTAATAGATATATATTTAAGACTGTGTGATATGATTATTTTCATATAGTGAGGACACAAGTATTTTATACATTGAGTTTCTTTTGCAAACTTACATAAAATTTACTAAGATGCGTACAATGCGTACATAGGCGTAACCTTAATTTGAAAAAAAAAAAGTAAAGCAATTTTATCTTTATATTCTTTTGAGTTAACTTTATAGTAACTTGAAGTAACGTGACTGATTGCTGTATGTCTAGTCTAAAATAAAGCATTGATAATTTACTGTAATGTGTACAATTTTAAACAGATATACTATGTTTACAAGTTTATAAAAATCTAATAATCTAATAGATTTAGATGATATAAAATATGTGCAGGGCATTCTCTGCCTCTCCGTATCTCTCTTTATGTATACATAATATAAATATTTATATTATTGCTGACTTCAGTTTAAGTTTAGAATCTAAAATAAAACAACAGAAACTCACCCACAAGATATTCCTTCTCCAGGAGTTGCAGTCTTCGATCAAATTATCTGAACTACAGCTACCAATTTCCAAATTAGGAAATAGCCTTCTTACAAAGTACACAGTGTAACGATTTAAAAATAAATAAAGATCGAATAGTAAGTATCTATTATTATAATATAGTTTCTTATTTTCGCCAAGCTCATCAAAACATAAATCTAGCAAATCTCTTTCTTTCAATGATTGTCAGTAGTTTGTTGTTTGCAATATATTTTTACTAGACGGTTTGGATTTCAGACCATAGATTCCACAAATAGATTTCACATGATCCTATTATTACTCAGCACCGTATTGTGCCACCGAAATCCTTCAAGACTCAAGTTCTCCTTCAAGAGCCGTCAATGTCAGCTACCAGGAGTTTTCTCATAACGCTCAAAAAGTCAACTGTCGGTGGACGAGTCCCACAGAATTTGTTAGAATCGAGACGGGAGGTGTGATTTCACAAATATACCCCCAGTTGTCCAGTTTGTACTCCCTCCACCCCCCCCCCATCCCCTGGATGATAATGTCTCGATGAGAATCCTGGGATTGATGGCCATCCCCCTCCTCCCCCCCTACTGTAAACTTTGGATTGAATTTGTGTTCGTTGTCTTTTGTTGGTGTGTTTTTTTTTGTGTTTTTTTCTCTTTCGCCCAAATCCAAAGTTTCTCGCCATGTGGAATGTTGTCTCAAACGTAGCCCCGCCCACTCCTGTCACCGAGATTACGTTGACACAAATCGAACGTCCCGCTTCTGATAAAAAAAAAAAGACGAAAGCGAAAAACAGAACAAAAACAGAAGCTTAAAACAAAAAGGGGGTGGGGCGAAATGGCTGTCCACTTTTTTCCCCCCTTCTTCACGTTAACTAGGCGCATGCGCAGGTCACCACCAGCACGCGACAGTGCCCGAACGCGATTGGTCCATTGATTTGCGAAACTTTGATTCGACTGGCCGATTTCCGTGATCGATTACTCGGAAGCTTTTTCTGACAAATCACTCCCCCCCCCCCCTTCTTTTCTCCTACTTTCCTCACGGGCTGGACCAGTGAAATAAACGCCATCTGCTGGGAAAAACGTGTATCGTCTGCTAGCTTGTTATGTTTTGTTTTTGCCCTCGCTTTTCCACGGCGCGAGTAAACTGTAAATGAAAGAGCTTTAAACCAGTGATAATTTCGAAAGTACGACAGCATAACATTACGTAATGCTCCCATGACGTTGTAAAGTTATCATGAAATTATATCACATTACTCAACGCAAAGCAATCGCTATCGAATCATCTATTGCTGTTTTTTTTTAGTAAGGAAGTAAAGTAATATACCAATTGATTCATAGGGCCGGTATAGCAGCGTTTCCTCTTTTTTATATGGCCAAGACCTAGTAGGGTATGGTGTGGCCAGCACAATGCCCAGCAGTCTTTACTTACTGTTTTAGCGCTTTTAAAATGTTTCACAGGCAAAACTCGCTTTTAAAAGAAACAAACAACAATAAACAACTCTATGGCGTAAACATGCAACAAGGTGGCCAAGGACCAGCGCGTTAGACAGGCGATCCGAAGGTTCTCGGTTCGAATCCTGGTGCAGGCTAGGATTTTTTTCCCTGGACAGTAGGGTGCCATCTGAGTCTACTCAGCGTTGATGGGAACCTGCCACTAGTTGGGGTAAAGTAAAGGCGGCTGGGCATTGTGCTGGCCACACACACCCCTCGTATGCCGTGGCCACAGAGACTGGTGAACGCTGCTTCACCAGCCCTATGATCATTTTGGTCCGATTGGTACTTTACTTATAGCGTAAACATTGCGAGAAGTGAGTGGAATCAGAATATTATAGTTTATTGTGTTTACAGCTACATCGACGGGTGAGTGCAGCGTCTCTCGTCACTGAGACGAATAAAGGAATTCAACACAACAAGATGGGCCACGCTTTCTAAATAAACTTATTTACATTATTACCATAAATGTGAAGTCAAGAAACTGCAGTTAGAAGCATCGTGGGGGAAAGGAGGTCACAACTGAAAGGCTTAGCGGGTCTAATTGTGGCTCGATGGCCGCCTGTTGCATATCCCTGAACTCCATGGGCATTTACTTTTAAATAATAAAAACTGCATCGAGAATGCTTGCTGTTCTTATTTTTTGCTGAAATATTTGGGGATTTAGAAAAAACAAAAGTGGGTGGGGGGGGGGGGGGGGTAGCATTATAACATAATGAACACATATTAAAAGAACAAGGCGCTTAAGTTAGCAACCTCCGTCCTCTTTTTTCTCCTCAATTTTGCATATAGGTCTATTCGTATGAACTTATTTATATTTCATATTTCTATCTGTAATGTTCATTGAAGTATGTTTATTTTTTGTTTACCCACTAACTCTTATTAAATTTATATCGTAATTAAAAAAATAAATTAATTCATTAATAAAGAAAAGTTTTTAAAACATTTAGGCCTACATGGTGTAGACCAGGGGTCGGCAACCTTTTGCTAATAGTGTGCATAACTAGGATTTCTAAATCATTCAGCGTGCCAACAGCCTAAAAGTCAACCTGCTATTTTATATATTTTAAAAATTAATTCGACTCCTTAGCGCAGGACCTAGGCCAAAATCAAAGGAAAATATATATAGAGAAAATCGCTAAAGCGTTTAATTTTACAAAATTAAAGTTTTCGTGATTATCATCCTTTTATTTTCATTTATTATAATATCAAATACAATAGGTTATTACTAAACTTGCAAATTTACGGTAATTTTTGTCTTAACTTTATTATTATTTGTTAGTAAAGATGAGGAATTAAAAACCTGCAAATGTTAATTATATTATGATTTCAGTTTAACTGAAAAGTCTGTTGATATGTTTTTGCCATGTTAGAGGAAATTAACAATTAACAGTCAGCGAAATAAATACGTAGTAATCATACAAACTAGGTAGTTAATGTAATGTTTAAAATATAAATATAAATTCTTTATTGTTATAATATTTATATAATTTTCAAATACATTTTACAGTTTGATCATTTCAAAATTATAAATTGTAAAATATTTATTCTTTTATAAAAGAAAAAAAAAGATCATTAGAAATATTAGCTAAAAAAAAAAACGGGTTAATTATCTCCCTTTAATTAAAAAACACACACAATAATATGCTGTTATAGTGATGCCAAACAAGTTATGTATTGTAATATAACAAATAATACTGACTAATTATTATCTCTTTATCCAACATTATGGTATTCATTATAAGATTTAATTATTAGAGGAATAAATTAATTTACGTTGAACAGTTGTAAATAAACATTTCATTCATTAAAGTGTTGTTGTGTCCATTTAAAGTCCATTTGAAAGTCTTGCCATTGATTAGAGAATTCCGCTTTGAGTAATTCGATGTACTTCTGAAAGAGCCAAACTATATATCTTATTATATGCCTTAATATAGGGATGTAGAAGTAGTTAAATTTTTTGAAGTTGATTACACGGCAAGATATGTCCAGTTTCAATGCAAATCCATTCGAGTGGTCCTTGTATTGCAAATGCAAGTTCAACTCATTGAAATGTGTCGCTATATCATTCAGAAACATCGACTTCAAAAGACAATTTTCCTCATTCAGAACCTGAAAATGTTGTTGCTTTTTTTTTTAATCAATAAAACACAACTCTTGGAGGTTTCTCACGTGCCAGTTTGGCACGCGTACCTTAGGTTGCCGATCCCTGGTATAGATTATAGAGGACAGAGTAGTCTTGTGGCACAGCGCTCGATTTACCGATTCGAAGGTCAGTGTTCAAATTCGGGATTTCTTTTACCCGTGTTACTGGATCCATCCAGCTGAGATGGGTACAAAGGACATTTGTTTGGTACAGCTACACTTCTTGTAGGCCGTGGTCACGGAAAGTTTTGACCATCGAAAACTAAAAAAGACACTCTACATTCTACATACTATATTTATGTAAGTGAAAGTGCACCCATCTTCTACGTTTAAACACGCCTATTATACGATTATCAATACGCCGTGTGGTGTTGTAAATAAATATGGAGTGACCATGAGAGGAGATTCGAGACATTTTTTGGGGCACTCTCACAGTTGCAGTAACAAATACATGCTCAGATGCGTGTCTAAAGGGGGTGCAGGAAGTACTATGTTCCCGGGCTCCTAGGTAAAGGGGCAGGGGCACCAAAATGAGCCTTACATCGCTAATCATCATCTTTGGCGCTACAGCCCATGGAGGGCTCTGGCCTGCCTCACCACCTCCTTCCACTCGGACCTATCCATTGCCTTCTTTTTCCAGGCCTGTACCCCGATCTGTCGCAGATCCATCTCGACATCGTCCAACCATCTCAGTCTGGGTCTGTCTTTAGGTCGTTTTCCTCTGGGGTTCTGAGCATATATCACTTTTCCTCCTCTGCTGTTTGGCATTCGTTCTAGGTGGCCTGTCCAGCGTAGTCTGCCCTTCTTTATCTCAGCCACAATAGGTGGGTCTTCATATAAATCGTAGACCTTTTTATAACAGCCTTAATGCTTTAGAAAAATGTGGTTAAATAAGGAGGGTGGTGGGCGGGGGGTGCTAAATCTATAGTTCGTCATCGGTCGCAAAGCCTCAGCCCACGATTGTATTGGGGGAGTTGGTGGGGGGGGGGGTGAGATCGATAAGTCAGACAACACAACAACGTTTCTTTCCCTGTGTGTATCGGGTGGAAAATTTCTCTCCAGTCGACGCCTTCTGAAAGGAACGGCTTGTACACTGAAAGGCGGAGACCTATCAGACGCCAAAATCTAGAAGCGATGGTAGCTCCCTTAGCATTGCGCCCTTAACCTTTATTATCATCATCTATCATTGTTCCGCCCGGGTTGACGATCGAGCGATTTTTCACCAGACCACAGCTCACCTACACGAGCCGCTCGTCCTGGCATGTGAAATGACACTGTGTATAAATAACTGCATTCTCTTTCCATAGTCATGTCATCATAAAAAACAAAACACACAAAATAAACGAAACATAAATGCGGGAGACGCCGTGGTCGTGGTCTTTCAAAGCAGCGCTGGTTTACCATTTTAAAAGAGAGAGGGGGGGGGGCGATAATTTAAAAACATATCCCAGAAATTAAAGATGTCAAGCGTCCCAGTGAAGCAGCAAGCAAGAGTTTATTATATTTATTAGCCACGGCATACACGGCAGTGTGGCCAGCACAATACACACTTACACTCAGCCACCCTACAACGTCTCTCGTGTACGCATCAGAGCTGGTTAACTTGAAATAAAATCCGTTCAGCGGATTCGCCCCACCCTCCCCTCCCTTTTCTTCCCGCACCGTTTGAAATAACCTAGCGCCCTGTCACCTCCACCACATTCACTCATCCATCTCCTATTACCAAAGACTATAATAAGATGGACCGCTTGCTTTAATATTTCTGCTATTCGGTGACTCGAATGACTTATTTTCGGAATTCCCGATTCTCTTTTGTACTGTGCCCTTCCGTTTTATTTAATCGCTATGATTTTTCTCAATGAAAAATTAAAATTAAATTTGAAAGTTGTATTCAGCGGAAACATTTAGGCAAACGTGGGAGCGTAGAAGTCATGTCATTTAAGACATCGTTATTGGATGCGCACGGAAAAGGAACTTATAATAATAAACAAGAAAATCATAAAAACGAAGTTTTTATTATACTCCCTTTATTTGCAAACTAAGTTTACCATCATGTAATTAAATAATTGATTGACTACTGCAAATGAAACGTACAAAAAAATATCTGTGTCGCAAATCTCAAAAATATCTCCTTACTGCGTATGAATTGTTCTAAAAATAATCTTAGCGCATAATTTTTTTTTTCTAGCTTTGCGTCGAAAAACTATAAAAAGTTGCACAGGCATTTTTAAAGTGAAACCAACATTTTTCTTATAGGGCGTTTGCAATCACGTGACAAAAAGCACGTGATTTGTGTTTACTTTCTGTAATGGTGTACAAGTAATAATGGCCGCTGTATTAATAAAGTTTCATATAGGCAAGAGCTTTTTTTAAATTATGTGTTGTGTTTTAAGTCTTATTAAGATTTAAGCTGTATTATGTATGTCAAATAAAATAGGCTATTTTATTATTATCATACACATAGATCATAGACGATGTGAACCTATTAGTGACTTGACTAGATAGCCTATTCACCAACACTATCACTTGACATCGTAGCCTAGCCTACGAAACATTAAATGTGTAGGCCTATAAAGTGAAATTGAAAGTGTAAATAGGTCTAGCCGGCCCTAGCCTAATCACATTAATCAATTAATCTACAGTACTACTATTTACCTCCTTATTTTTGAATAGGATAGCCAATATTCAGATGTGAATTTTGCATGATAAAGAAGTACTTCACTTTCACCACGTTACATTTGTACCTCAAGTGGATTCTTATATTTACACAAATACGTCACTAAAAACCTAAGTCACGCCCACTGAGAACGCTCTATACTTTCCTTTTAAGAAATGAATATTGTCATAAGTGTAGTATTATTAAGTTATTTTAACTGAAAATTTGATAGGATGTATTGTTAGGCGCCTCAAGTCTGCTGTCCAAATTTCAGCTCGATCGGACCACGGGAATTGGTAGAAAAATTGAAGCCAATTTTCGCACCATTTCAGACAGACAGACAGAAAATGCAACTTAAAATAAAGGGAGTAATAAAAAAAAGAGCGATTATTCCTTCTTATTATAATAATTATATTCTTTGCTAATACCTACCGACTTCCATGGCAAATCTTCGACGAGAATCAAACCATTTCAAGCAAAAACCTTTCGCATATTTCGAGAACCAGATGTTAACATTGCGTAGATTCGATAACGTTTATAACTTCTGAAAATGTACACCTGGTTGCGTCAAGAAGAGAGAAGGGGAAGAGTTTGTGGGGGGTGGGGGAGTCACCATAAGTACCAACCTAATAAACAGGTGTTTTATTTTAAAATCTATCCGCAATACATTTGTTCATATTATTTGGTTTTCTAAATGACGGCCGAAGATGGAAACTGTGAAGGCATATTTATCTGCTCTACTCTCTACTCTCTACTCTTTACTCTCTACTCTCTACTCTCTACTCTCTACTATTTACTCTCTACTCTCTACTCTCTACTCTCTACTCTCTACTCTCTACTCTCTACTCTCTACTCTCTACTCTCTACTCTCTACTCTCTACTCTCTACTCTCTACTCTTTAATCTCTACTCTCTACTCTCTACTCTCTACACTCTACTCTTTACTCTCTACTCTCTACTCTTTACTCTCTACTCACTACTCTCTACTCTTTACTCTTTACTCTCTACTCTCTACTCTCTACTCTTTACTCTTTACTCTTTACTCTTTACTCTATACTCTTTACTCTTTACTCTTTACTCTCTACTCTCTACTCTTTACTCTCTACTCTCTACTCTTTACTCTCTACTCTTTACTCTCTACTCTCTACTCTCTACTCTCTACTCGCTAATATATACTCTCTACTCTCTACTCTCTACTCTCTACTCTCTACTCTCGACACTCTACTCTCTACTCTCTACTCTCTACTCTCTACTCTTTAATCTCTACTCTCTACTCTCTACTCTCTACTCTTTACTCTCTACTCTCTACTCTTTACTCTCTACTCACTACTCTCTACTCTTTACTCTTTACTCTCTACTCTCTACTCTTTACTCTTTACTCTTTACTCTCTACTCTTTACTCTCTACTCTCTACTCTTTACTCTCTACTCTTTACTCTCTACTCTTTACTCTCTACTCTCTACTCTCTACTCGCTAATATATACTCTCTACTGTCTACTGTCTACTGTCTACTGTCTACTGTCTACTGTCTACTGTCTACTGTCTACTGTCTACTCTCTACTCTCTACTCTCTAATATATACTCTCTACTCTCTACTCTCTACTCGCTAATATATACTCTCTACTCTCTACTCTCTACTCCCCACTCTCTACTCTCTATTCTCTACTCCCTACTCTCTACTCTCTACTCTCTACTCTACTCTCTACTCCCTACTCTCTACTCTCTACTCTCTACTCTCTACTCTCTACTCTCTACTCCCTACTCCCTACTCCCTACTCTCTACTCTCTACTCTCTACTCTCTACTCTCTACTCTCTACTCCCTACTCTATACTCTCTACTCTACTCTCTACTCTCTACTTTCTACTCTCTACTCTCTACTCTCTACTCTCTACCCTCTACCCTCTACTCTCTACTCTCTACTCTCTACTCTCTACTCTCTACTCTCTACTCTCTACTCTCTACTCTCTACTCTCTACTCTCTACTCTCTACTTTCTGCTCTCTGCTCTCTGCTCTCTGCTCTCTGCTCTCTACTCTCTAATATATACTCTATACTCTAAACTCTACTCTACTCTCTACTCTACTCTCTACTCTAGCATGGTATTACTATTAAGACCACCACTACTATATTACAATCACAATACTTCAATTTTAAATACAAAACACAAGTTGCCCTTAAAGCAATCGTCTTTGTCCTTCGATTTACTGCTTGACTTGAATAATTTTAAAAGGTGGGGAAAATCACACGCGTCGCTATATCAACACAATCAGCGGTTGGTCTAGGACAAAAGAAAACACCAATTATACAATGCTCAATAAAAGCAAAAAACAAAACTATAATTCGTACACACACAGCGTTCTAAAACTTACACCTTTTAACTTCCCACCAATCGCAATCGTCTATCAGAGTACCACGTGACTGAGAAGCAACCATTCAAGGGCCTGCGTTCCCAGTCACTTGACTTTGTAATGATGATCACTTGTTACTAGGAAAGCTCTTTGATTTACGACGATGTTATCTTTTCAGTGGGGGCTCCCCCCCCCCCCCCCCTCACCATGTACCTCTTGTCGCTTATCAAGGAGAAGGGGTGCATAGAAACGAACAGTGGGCACTTGGACACATGGTCGGGTCCTTATTTTTTTCTTTCTTTTTTTTTTAATTTAAGAAAAATGCTGATACATACTTTATATGTCAGTGGCGACACCTGGTTATGTGTGTCTCGTGATATGCCCTTTTTATAATTCACACATTCACATTAGGCCAGTGTGATTATGACACACGAACTTACCTGACATGCTACAGACGACGCTTTTTCTATAAAGAACATTATTGTCGCCAACGCTTTCCCGCGGCTTGCGTCTCGTCTTTTGCATTTTGATTAGTGTTTTTAAATTATGTTAAGTTACTGGCTTTCATAGTTTGTTCAGGCAACCCATTCTCTGCCCGGATGCCACTCGGTAAGAAAATATAGGGCCTACGTAAATGCATTTGTGCACAATGGACATAAAATGTAGAAACATTTGGACTCTATATACCGAACATCTTATGACGACATGAAATGTAAGCAATAATTATGTTAAACTGCACAATTTTTTTGTGTTTAAAATGGTATCTGGTGTCCTATCCTGTTCACAAAGTCACCAATCCAATCCATTGGTTTGTACAAGGGCTGTGATATCAAGAACCCAGAGCAGCCTGGACATTTATAGGTGTGAGGTAAAAACAAGTGAAGGTGGTAACTCAAGAGTAGACACGATACATTCAACTCATTTATATATTGTTACGAGCTCTTAGTTGAGGAGGTGGATTGGGTTTCTGCACGAGGTGTCTTTAATTCAATGTCCTTTAGTCCCGTGACTTTATGAAGAATGAATGGGGGGGGGGGAGGTAGGGAGAATGGACTATTCATATTACATTATTTTCTATTAGTTAAATTACCCGGCGTTGCCCCGAGGGTAAAGCTTACACTGAAGAGAAAATGGCACATACTTTCATTTTTATATAAAGAGATTTCTGGACTTGACTTTGAGTTACCAGGAGTTCCGTGTAACTCCCCGAGCTACTAGACTGTGTCCTTATTCACCACGAGGTCCATGAAGGATGACCAGTGGGAAGGATAGCTTTTGCTCTACCAAGGGCTGTTTTTGGTTAAGGTTAGGTCATTCTTATATTGTTCTCTTACACGGCAATCGTCTCATTGTATAGTAATGTTTTTCTTATACAGATTATTTCATTATATCGTCTACTAATAATCCAATCCAATAACTGAATTTTTCACCTTCAAGTATCATTCATTATATAAATCTACAATCACCGCCAGTAGAGATATATTCGGTTTATTAAAAGCTCAACTCAATAGAATGGTGTAAAGTTTGTTTTATTATAGAGATCTACATACTTTATTTAAAACAAAACTCACACATAAACATATACATAAACACAATCACTTCTCACACACAGCCTTCCGTTCAAATTCTGATTTGAAAACAAAATTTTTACAAAATGTATTCTCTAGGGTCTGCTTTGCTAAAAATAGGCCCACGTACTTAAGTTTAGATGGGGATTCATTTGACCTGGCCAAACTATCTCCTTGTATAGATGACTATAATAGAAACCAACATGCAATGTCTGATGAGTAATTTATTTATATGCAGTAAAGTTAATATTATTAAAATTATAAAGGCTCAATGTGATAAAATTGGATTTCTTACTGAAAACAAAATGGATAGATTACCATTTTTAAATTGTGTGGATCTAGTATATTAAAGATTTTAATAATATATCAGCCCAAAATAATAAGTTACCAATAAAAAAAAGGAAAAACAAAAATGGGAAAAAAATTCGGGCCCGTCCGGGATTTGAACCCGGGACCTCTCGCACCCTAAGCGAAAATCATACCCCTAGACCAACGGGCCGATGAATATAGAGTTGGAAACACTAACGATATTATAATAGCTTTCTTTTATCTGCTTTGCGTATTTTAAAGGTTAACCTCTGCCTCGGTTGTGTATCATTCTGTGGAAATATAATATATCTTCTTTTTTTTTATGTAATAAATATATCATAAAGGAAAACAAATTTAGTCAACTAATTGTATTGTTTCATTTGCAGTTTTTTTCTATTCATATATATTTATATAGTTTTAGGTTTAGATCTAGCGATCTAGGCCTAATCATTATAATATATATAATATTATATTAGGATAATTAGGCCAATTAGGCCTATTAGGCCTAGATCTAGGCCTAGACTACATAGCATAATTCGTAGGCTATAGACTATAGGGCTATAGGACTATAACAATACTATAGGATATGGCTATAGGATAGGTCTAGGCCAGACTAGGCCTACATTTTTTTCTGTTTAGGCCTAAATTTTAATAAGCTTATTAGATCTCAATGATAATGCATGGCCATTTATTCTGTTCTAAATTGATAGCCTATAGAGTATAGAGCCTATAGTCACTATAGAGTAGGCTACTATAGACCTAGTTAGCGCCTAGACCTATAATATAGGCCTACCTTTATTATAGGCCTAATAATATGACTCTATGCCTTTATAGCCTATCTTATAAATTATAACTCTGTAACCAGACTCTATTACAAATTTGGCTTTCCACATGATATTCAGATTAAATATTAATGCAGTTCTTTTTTTTTTATAATTTAAAAGCACATAGACTAAGCTCGCTGACAAGTGGGTGTCCATGACAGCCGGGCCCCTTGTCACCCATTGTTTGTGCATATTGCCCAATCTGCAGAATCTGCACAGTCTACTTATCTTATCATATCCTATACATTACAGACGCTCCTTCTATAAAGAAGATTATTGCGTCCTACGCTCTTCCGTGGTCCGAGTCTAGCCTTGCATGTATATCAATGTTTTAAATGATGTTAAGTTATTAATACGCCACTGAGAGTAACCAATTCTGTATGATGACATGATATGTGTCGAGATTCAAAATATGTTTTAAAGTGACATTTATTTTTATTTCTTTTTTATTTCTACCAGATCTAGATTTAGGTAGGCCTACGTTATTGACTGTTGTTGTCAATTAGAGGCCTATTTCTTTTTGTTTTTCTTTTTGTTTATAGAAAAAGAAAAAAGATTACATGAAGCTTCAATATAACGGGCCGCCTGGCATACACTATAAATGTCAGGCTCCAATATTCATTAGGAAATATAAAGTTTCATTTTTGGACTTTTTTTTTCATAGTTTTAAATATGTTTTTTATGTTACTAAAAAAGTTGGCCAGGTTTTCCTTTGCTAATCAGTTTTCATTGTTTGTTTTTTTTGTTTTTTTTTACACCTTTTAATAACTTTTACAACCCCCCAAAAATGCAACAACCAGAGACCAGAGTATGTGATTGTGTGTTAGTCTGTGCAGGCATGAGTGTGTATATGTGTATCTGTTGGGGTTTTCGTTTCCCAGTGGACGACGCCACGGGGCATGTGAAAGTTTATGATGTCCTAACACCGCCCTCCGTGAGTCCATTGCATGCGCCAGAAGCAACAAGTACATACAAGGAGGGAGGGTGGTGTACATACAAGGAGGGTGGTGGAGGAGGGGGGCGCAACACACGCGTGGACGGGGAGGGGACGCAGGAGATGTAATGTTTGTCTTTAACAGCCGAGCTGTTGGTTTCTTAGTCTCGTGTCGCGTACGTTATTTCCCGTGTCGCACATGCCAACGAGAGTCCGGACGAATGCGCATGGGCGTCGTCGACCCCTAGAAAGCTGGAAGGAAGGGGGGGGGGGGGCAACAAGAAAAGTGTCCCCTCTTTAAAAAAAAAAAGTCCCTTGATCGCGCGACTTACCAATTTCTTTCTCTTCTCCCTCATCGAGACAATCAATCCAACACCTGACATCGTTCTCACTGCTGACGGCGCCCGACACGTGCCGGTGCGTGACCTCGAGAAGAAATTTTTACTGTTACGTGACCCCGAAGGTCACATCTACCTAGTAAATTTTAGGACAACCCGCCACTCCCTTCACCCCCTCCACCCCACCCCTCACCCACCACTTTTCCCCCTTTCAATCCAAAACACTGACACGACCGCGTTCCCCAAAAATCATTTTGAATTTTAAGGGTAGATCACCCTTTCTTTTTTTTTTTCTGTCGTCTGTTAATTTTAAATTGCAATATAAAGAGGAAAAGTTTGTTTAAAAGTAGATCTTATTAAAACATGTTTTACGATGTTTCGGTAGCTTATTTGAAAGCGACCCTTGGCATAGTAACAAGCACACGCTTATTATGTTCTAGAACAGAGGTCGGCAACTTATGGAACGCGTGCCAGACTTGGCACGCAGAGCTTATTTCAAAGGCACGCGGAAGGCTCCCAAAAATGCAATTCAAGTCTCTTTAACAGGATATTGAGTGCTAGAGCCGGATGACATTTACACAGTTGGCACGCTGAATGAATTAGAAATCTCACTTTGGCACACTATTAACAAAAGGTTGCAGACCCCTGTTCTAGAAAAATATTAAATTAAGAAAAGTCTGGTCTCCCCATTTTGTTTTGGTGTCACACTCGTGGAAGTTTACACGTTACAATAGTAAATCACGTCACATTCCAGAAACAGAACAACTACCTACACACAACAAACCAGCTTTCTGCTCAAGCAACCAACGCAACCACCCAACTACCTTCTCACACCCTAGCACAGAACGAACCAGCTACATACACACCCACCCCACAATCACACAGCTACCTACACATCCACTTCACAACCAACCAGCTACCCACTCAAATCATAGACATAACTATCCACCAACCCATTTACCAACACACAAAAAAATAGACTTAACCCTTCCAGTACCGACTTACTTCTATCTATGCTGCCTTCAGTTCCGCTATATACGCGCCCGGGACTGTAAGGGTTAAAAGAAAACTGTAGGCCCCTATGAAAGTTTCCAAACTCTGGAAAGCTGAGAGAATTGTTTTCATGACTTCTGAGACATATTAATCATCAACTGAAAAAGAAAAACAAATTTTCTAAACATTAATATCAAGACTTAGCCAAAGAAACTCGTAAAACCATAGGCGCCCGAAACCCTTCCCCATCCCGCCCCCTCCCAGCACCCCCACCACCACCACCATCACCCCCCACGCCCCGCAGCCCAAGAGTGGCGCTAATTTCCCGAGTGTGTTGGACGCTAGAGCCCCATGCCGCTGACCGCAATTAGCCGGACATAAACCGGTGCAGTCTCCGGGGGCCGGGAGTAATGGATGCGATGACCATAACTCGCTGTGGCTAGGGTTCCCTTTAGATGTTGAAACAACACCTGCACATCCCCTAGCTTTTTGACTTGCGCCCCATCATTCCCTCCTCCACCCACTCGCCCCCCCCCCCCCATTTCGCCTTCCAAAAAACAACAATCGATTCCGGAGATTGTTCTGGGTTTCTCTGATAAAAAAAAAAGAAAATGGTACAGTCCTGAAAAAAATGCAATAAAGTTCCGTCAAAGTGAGATAAATGAGTAAATACTTATTTTTAAAATGAATTTTTCTCGTTGGACTCGATACTATAGATATCGATATTTTGATAATAGTGTGCCAAAGTAGGATTTCTAATTCATTCAGCGTGCCAACAGCTTAAAAGTTATCCTGCTCTATCATTCAATTTATTGGTAAAAGAAACTTAAATTGACTTTTTAGGGGTCTTATGCGTGCCATTGGAAATCGCTCTGCTCGCCAAGTCTGGCACGCATTTCATAGGTTGCCGACGCCTGCTATAGAGAATAGAGATGTGTTCTTTAAACCTATATCATTGAAATGACTGAATTGATCTTTGAAACCACATGGTTATAAATACTGAATTATAAAGTGAATAATCTCTATTGTAAAATAAATCTTGGCGTGTTATTAGTTGAACTTACCCAGGGCTGCGGAGGCGGTAGATAAATGTTCCGACTCCCCGACTCCGGCTCCTCTACATTAATATGCGAATGTATTTTGTACATTCCTTGAAGGAAAGAATGGCAACATACATCTACATGTCATTACTACAGGACTACTGGCTGCGATTTACTGTATTTAGTTTTTAATATTCATGGGCCCCCTAAACTCTTGAGGGCCCCGGTCCGGCGAACCGACTGTACCCCCCTCTCGTGGGGCCTGATCAGTAGAGGTCACGATCGGCGACTCTAAGTGAGAGGCTATGTTAAACATGGGCGCTGCGTTCCCAGTAACAACACAACTAGGGATTTTAAAACCGGTTATCGGTTCTATAAAACCGGTTAAAAACCGGATTTCGGTTACCCCCCTCCTCCCCCTCTCCGCGCAATGTCACAAATCACATGCCGGAAAAGCCAAATGTGCGTAGTTTTGTAGGTATATTTGAAAAATACTTGAAACTTAATTATTGTTTGCAGGGCATTCAAAAGGTTGATTTGTTTGAATACAATATGATTTCGTACACTTTACCATAAAATACTTTAGAACTAAAAAAAAATCTGGGCTAATTGATTAAAACCGATAATAGCTTTCAATAGTGATAATTAAATAACCGATTATTGTTGACCGTAATATTAAGAAGCATATGAAGAGGCATATATTTAGACTATGGTAACTTGTAAAATAATGTGCTGAAAGAGAATCAATTAATATTCTCTTATTTTATGATGGAAATATTGACAAATATTATTTATTAAAAATAAAATACAATTATTTTTTGTAGTGGAAATATTCTCGTTTTTTATGATGGAAATATTGACAAATATTATTTATTAAAAATAAAATACAATTAATTTTTGTAGTGGAAATATTCCACCATTTTTAAGTGGACATATGCCTGCTCTTTAAATCTATAACTGCAATAATTACAATTCAATTTTGAATGAAATTAAAAACGAAAAAAATCAAAATGATGTCATTCCATAAGCACAGTTTAAAATATGAACTATCATATTAGTTTGTGTGTAACATTTCAGAATATCACATGTCACAAAAATGAACTCAATTTGTTTCCTGCTCTAACATTTCAAACAAACAGTTTTCAGTTCGGAGCCCGCACAAACATACAATTACACGCACGCACACACACACATAGAAACACGAGGACATCTCAATTTCTATTGACCAAATTGACAAAGTTTTTGCCCCCACGCTGAGCTCCGCAGGACCGGATTGTGGCGAAACGAAGTTAGCCTCTTTCTGGCAACACTTGTCTCGTTTTAACCCCTGGCGGGAAGACGTTTATCTCATTAAAGCGGTGCGCATGCGCCTCGCTACGATTTCTCCGGTCTCCCCCTCTCCCATCCCCCTCCCTCCTCCGACAAGTAATCAAACCAGAGACTGAGTTCGCCCAGCGAGTTTCCTTCTTTTTTTTTTGTTTTAAACATTCGAAATCCGGGTCCTGACGTCGAGATTCCAGGGAGACTATCCAGTTGGCCATTTTCTGAGCTCATTTTGGAGTTGTTGCCCTTGCTGTAGTCAGTGCAAAATTATTGCCCCTTTTTGTCCCCAAAGAACAGGTCAGGCTGTCGGACGTACAATAAATGACAACTTCCGTTTCAACGAGGGGCATTTAAAAAATATCAACATCTAATTTAAAATTTTAAAAAGTAGGACTCTAATTTATTAGAAAAACACAATTTAAACTAATAGGATTAAATAGAGTTGCTTTCAGATGCAAAAAGCATAAATGTTTGAATACTTACTAGATCTGTGTTTTTTATGCTCCATTTTTTTTAATAAACTATATTGAAATTGTAGCGGGGATAAAATTGATTGAAACACACGTTTATTTTGTTTTTCCAGAACACGTTTGTTAAAATTTAAGGGTAGACTATTTTAAGATCAAGTAAAGTAATCGCGTCGGTGTTTAAATGTCGCATTGTGTCGGCAACATCACTGAACCCGTACTGACTTCCGCCCCGAACGGGCGAGTTGTGAAGAGGGGGGAAAGGGTTCGAAAGAGCTTCCAGAGCATTCTAATGGAGGAAAAAAGTAAACCCGTCGGACCAATCTGATCCTAAGGGCCGGTAACGCGGCGCTTACAAATTTCAGCGACAACAACGTACGATGGGACTGTGTGGCCGGCACAATGCCCAGATACAATAATAACATCAGGTTCCCATCAGAGCTAGGTCGACATAGGGACACCCTGCAGAACTAATCCTAGCCTTCATCTTCGGTTTGTCAGTCAAACGCGCTGCCGCTCGGCCACCATGGCACCAACTATTATTTGTATTTTTATTCCAGACATTTCCAAAGTGAAGGCGTATTTCAAGAAGCGAAGGTTGGAACAAATAAAACATGAGTTTTATTTCCTAACAAAATGCCAGGAACTTGTGGTCTTTTGCTGTACACGTGTCTGTTTACAAATCTTCTCTCGTCCAAATATGAATATATATATTTAAAAAACATTTTCTAATATACACAGATTAAATTATGGCTCAGCATTTTGGATGGTTACTAAACATTTGAGCCAAATGTAGCGAGACATTAAGATTTATAAACATAAACATTTAGATTGTAGACTCATTAAGATTTTACACATATATAACACAATTGTTTTCAAAATTTATAAATATAACATAAATACTGTGAATATTTAAAAAATGTATAAAGGCCTATTATCAGGATTTATACACTTAAAAAAAAGCTTAACATACAAATTTTAAAGATTTTTTAAAGTAAAAGTAATTAATAATAAATAATTTAAAAAAAAGTAATAAATTAATATAGATCAATACGACTTCTTAATATAAACATTTAAAAATAAGTCTTATTTAGACATTTTATGGTGTAGTTTATCACTATTTAAAAATATAATAAAATATAAATCATATTAAACATTTACAATTATCGATTATTAAGATGTATACATATAAATAGCAACAAACAAGCAGTTCTTACATGACAACTAAAAAGAAACAAAAACTTCACCAAATAATATGATCTTGGAAATGGGACGATTAGGGCTCAACGATTATCACTTGTCAGGTCGTTTTGAAATTGCGCGTGAATTAACCCAGATGTGTTTACATAACTATTTCACCTCCCCCCCCCCCTCTACGCCACTTCCTCTTATCACCCTTTTTTTTGTAATGTTTTCGGGGTGCAGCCCCCGATCGCTTCCGTTGCTTGTTTAATATGTCAAATCTGCACCCTTATATCCCCCAACCCACTCACCCACACACCACACACCACACACACCACACACCACACACCACAATTCCACCTCCCTCGGGTCCCCCTCGTTTTTTTTTCTAATTCCACACGTTAACACAATCTTACATGAAATTAACAAATGCATTGTGTCAGTATATGTGCGTGTGTGTGTTTATGTGTATGTTTATGCGTGTTTTTCTGTGTTTGTGTGTGCGTGTATTAGTGTCATCATCCTCCCGTTATCACGTTTATGAGCGTCTGAGACGACTAGCTCGCGCCAGTGAATGACAATCGCGATGTCAAAGCAAAATGACAAATCACATGTCACATCGAATATCATTAAAATGCATCATGGAAGAGAAGAAGAAAAAACGAGAATCGCCAGCAAGTTGTGTTGCTCTTCCTCCCCCACACACCCCTGTCTCTCTCTTTGAGTTTGCGCCCCTAACTGCCCCCCCCCCCCCACACACACCATCAAAATGCCGTAACCTCCTTCCCTATGCGTTCTTAAAATATCGAGGCTGAAACTGCTCAATAGAAACACCGCCATGTAAAAGAGAGACAGAGAGAGACTGAGAGAGAGAGAGAAAGAGAGAGAGAAAAATAGAGAGAAAGAGAGAGACAGAGACAGAGATGTTAAAAAATAAGAGTGAGGAATGAAAAATTACATTTAGCTCGAGGGGCCATGGAGGGCTTTAATTTTGCCTCGTTTGTGTGGGGGAAATGGCGCGAATTAACTTAGCCGTCTGCGCATGTCCTCAGCTTCTGTTTCTCAACTGTTTCCGCTAACCAGGTTAAGTGTTCATGCGGATTTTAAACATCCCTTTGATTTGTCCTCGCTGGCTAGTCTCAATTAAACCCGGCGATAAATAATTTTCTCCCAGAGACTCGTGTCTGGCATTCGGGATTCTCCGGTCGTCCTCCCTCTCTCTCTCTCGCGCAGGCCACGCCCACTGATTGATTTGATTTCCTTAGAGACAACACCGAGGGACGTTGACGATTTGTGTGCGTGTGTGTGCCTGTGTGTGTATGTGGCTCAGTGTGTGTGAGTGAGTGTAGGTCTATGTGTGGTAAGTTAAGACGTTAAATCCATGTTCGTCCCGAATGTAGTGTTCTCAATTTTTTTTTTTTTTTTGTTTGGTGAGACCAGAGTGAAAGAATTTATATTTGCGAACACGAAGTCAAATGTTGTATGGCTGTGAATATTGGGGTAATGTTGTATCTTTGTGAATATTTATGTAGTGTTGTATCTTTGTGAATATTAATGTAGTGTTGCATCTTTGTAAGTATTAATGTAGCGTTATATCTTTTTGAATATTGATGTAGCCTTATATCTTTGTGAATATTCATGTAGCTTTGTATCTTTGAGAAAATTGATTTAGTGTGTATCTTTGTGAACATTAATGTAGTGTTGTATCTTTTTAAATACTAATGTAGTGTTGTATCTTTGTGAATATTGATGTAATGTTTTATCTTTGTGAATATTAATGCACTGTAGTATCTTTGTGAATATTGATGTGGTGTTGTATCTTTGAGTCTATTAGTGCACTGTTTGTATCTGTAATAATATATAGGCGCTTTGATCACTGTGAGTATGGCGGCATTGTTACATCATGTCACTGTGGAAGATATCTCGCAAGGAAGAGGGAAAATAAAGAGAGGGAAAAAAAGAGTATGGAACAATGAAAAAAAGAGTATGGAACAATGAAAAAAAGAGTATGGAACAATGAAAAAAAGAGTATGGAACAATGAAAAAAAGAGTATGGAACAATGAAAAAAAGAGTATGGAACAATGAACAAAAGAGTATGGAACAATGAAAAAAGAGTATGGAACAATGAAAAAAAGAGTATGGAACAATGAAAAAAAGAGTATGGAACAATGAAAAAAAGAGTATGGAACAATGAAAAAAAGAGTATGGAACAATGAAAAAAAGAGTATGGAACAATGAACAAAAGAGTATGGAACAATGAAAAAAGAGTATGGAACAATGAAAAAAAGAGTATGGAACAATGAAAAAAAGAGTATGGAACAATGAAAAAAAGAGTATGGAACAATGAAAAAAAGAGTATGGAACAATGAAAAAAAGAGTATGGAACAATGAAAAAAAGAGTATGGAACAATGAAAAAAAGAGTATGGAACAATGAACAAAAGAGTATGGAACAATGAAAAAAGAGTATGGAACAATGAAAAAAAGAGTATGGAACAATGAAAAAAAGAGTATGGAACAATGAAAAAAAGAGTATGGAACAATGAAAAAAAGAGTATGGAACAATGAAAAAAAGAGTATGGAACAATGAAAAAAAGAGTATGGAACAATGAACAAAAGAGTATGGAACAATGAAAAAAAGAGTATGGAACAATGAACAAAAGAGTATGGAACAATGAACAAAAGAGTATGGAACAATGAAAAAAAGAGTATGGAACAATGAAAAAAAGAGTATGGAACAATGAAAAAAAGAGTATGGAACAATGAAAAAAAGAGTATGGAACAATGAAAAAAAGAGTATGGAACAATGAAAAAAAGAGTATGGAACAATGAAAAAAAGAGTATGGAACAATGAAAAAAAGAGTATGGAACAATGAAAAAAAGAGTATGGAACAATGAAAAAAAGAGTATGGAACAATGAACAAAAGAGTATGGAACAATGAAAAAAAGAGTATGGAACAATGAAAAAAAGAGTATGGAACAATGAAAAAAAGAGTATGGAACAATGAAAAAAAGAGTATGGAACAATGAAAAAAAGAGTATGGAACAATGAAAAAAAGAGTATGGAACAATGAAAAAAAGAGTATGGAACAATGAAAAAAAGAGAGGGAGGGATAAAGAAAGAGAGAAAGTAAATACGGGAGATTGAAATAGACAGAGAAGGAAAGAGAGAGAGAGAGAGAGAGAAAGAGGGGACGAGAAAGAGAGAGAGAAAGTGAGAGAGCGAGGGGAGAGAGATAGAGAGGGAGAAATAATAAAAAGTAAGATTAATAACTAATCTACCAATATAACTAATAAATATAGTTTAAAAAAAACAAATATAATCTAGTATAATCCTATAGATATTCCTAATCAAAATGTATCTCTTTACCCGCTCAACTAACAGATTAGCTTCTTAAAAACTGAAGTATTGGAGTATTAGGGATATACACTTGACCATTTGATCGAGTACTTTGTCTTCTAACAAAAACAAAAAAAAAAGGACCATCGGGCTAATTATTTCAAGATATTACCCAGAACCCTCTTCGCGAAGCACAGAGAGTCTCACTCAAATGGAGGGAATGGATTCAATTAGCATTCTGACGCCTCGCAGCACGATCGCTGGCACACCGCTGAGAGGTGACCTCTGACCTCAAGAGATTTTGCGCACCGAAACACAACGAGATAAAAACTGTGCTTTGTTTAGAGGCAAAGAGAGACAGGACACACTAATTGTGTGTACAATCATTTCTGTGTGATTGCATCGCTGAATAGAAACATCACAAATTATTGGGTTTTTGGCAAGAGTTCGTTTGCACTATACGACAGAAGACTGCACTTGAAACAACAACCAGGGGCATACCTCTGAAGCCATTGTAAAAGAAATATTATGGTTACTTATTTGTGTTTATCATAAATTGTCTGTATCCAATGGGCACTATTATGTAATGGGTTTTTAGATTCTTGATGTAAAGTAACTTATGTAGCTTGGAACGTGGGCTGGTTACTTGAGGCACTGCTGTACCCAAGGGAATCAAAAACCTGTCACTTTGTATAAACCATCGGTACGCTCCCATTTAGAGTACACCAGTGGGGGAACGCGTGGGGGAGGTTACCCGTTGCGCGCCCGTGGATCACTGCAAGTGCGAGAGCCAACGAGACTTGGTGGTGGAGGAAGGAACGGGCGCAACAATACTCGACTCGCCAAGCTCGGTACATGGAAGACCAAGCCTATAGTTTGGTATTCGTGCTACCGAACGACAGGGGAGGTATACAAGCATATGAATCTGAGGTAATTTACGCAAGAGGGCAGGGGGTGAATGGAAAACTACTGTATGCGGCGTGCCTCCCCCAACCCCCCAACCACTCCTTATACGTTGCGCCCTGGTCTAAAGAGATGGAAAAGCTCGTCCAGTTTTTTAAAAAGACATTTCAAATCGGTTACTTGAGGACCAGCAATTTGGCCCATTGACCATATCAAAACAGGCACACACACAAATACACACACATACACACCACAATATAAAGAGAAAAGCCAGAAAATTCAGTTTAACCCTTACAGTCCCGGGCGCGTATATAGCGGAACTGAAGGCAGCATAGATAGAAGTAGGTCGGTACGGGAAGGGTTAAGAAAAGAACAAAGAATGGGAAAGAGATAAAAAAAACAACAAAAAACAATAAACAAATTCTTTTGAATACTCGTGCCAACATCTCTGATGTTTTAACATCGTAAGCCTGTGACGCGTAAAGGAAACGCAATAACATTACGTTGTATATATGGGCTTCTGAAACAAAGAATGACAACATCTACAAGCTTAGCCCAAATGAAGATATGAACCATAAAACTTCATAAGATATATACTTCCGCTCCCTTTTTCTAAAAACTTGATATCAATAAATTCAATTATCCCACAGCACTTACGACGAACGAAAGTATTGCCTTTGATGACGATAGAGCGTTTGTGAAAATTCTTGTTTATCTACGTCATCATCACGTGATCTAGGCCTTTTGATTGTCACGTGATTCGTATGTTCAAGGAGGGAATTTCCCGAACTACTTTATTGCGTCAGTGAATCCACTTTGTGCCACTTTGCCTTTTAACATTACAAACAGTGGCAACAAGCATTGATTGCTCTTGCGATACTAGCCATGGAGATTTTTATTGTGATCTCTCGCTATGTCTCTCTGTATGTCTGTCTGTCTGTCTGTCTGTCTGTCTGTCTCTCTATGTCTTATTGTACTCATATCTATACATTTATTTAGAAATAATTAAATATTTTGCATATGAAAAAGGAAGCCATTGCTTTGATAATAAATTTGTAAGTTTAGCATGCATCATTGAACATGCTTATTACATGTACAAGTTGTGTACATAGAGCAGGATACTCATAACTTTAAAGATACACATTTCTTTACAGGATACTTATTTCTTTACAAGATACTTATTTCTTTACAGGATACTTATTTCTTTACAGGATACTTATTTCTTTACAAGATACTTATTTCTTTACAAGATACTTATTTCTTTACAAGATAATTATTTTTTTACAAGATACTTATTCTTTACAAGTTACTTATTTCTTTACAAGATACTTATTTCTTTACAAGATACTTATTTCTTTACAGGATACTTATTTCTTTACAAGATACTTAATTCTTTACAAGGTACTTATTTCTGTACAAATATGCGTTTTCTGACTTTCACTCGCTGACCTAAAATAGCTCAACTACATGTAGCTTATCTTTAGGTTTCATTGGAGTGATCTTCTCGAATATAACATTGATGTTTTAGGATGTTTAAACAGAGTGAGTTCCCCTGGCAATTCCCCTTCCTCCATAGGGTCCTTAGCCGTTTGACTAATCGGGCCAATATTTATTGCTTATTTCGTTCATTTTTTAATTTTTTCAAATAAACTTAAACCTATTGATAATCACCGTATGTTGAAGATCTAAACTGAACACCATTTCCGAATGATCTCCCTTTGAAATGCTTTCAATAAAAAAAGAACAAAAACTAAATACCGAAAGATACATTCTCACTACAGTTTTTATTGTAATAGTGTTAGTAGTTTTTTTTCTTTGTCTTTTACCATAGCACATTGCAATAATTCGTTTCTCCGTCATTTTGACGGGTATAACCACTAGTAGTTATAAATATATTTTTGCAAAGATCTTTGAAACGATACTCAAATTGGGTTTTGTAGACGGAATCAAGCCAGAGATATTAAAAGCCAGTCGCAATAATTTGTTCCTGTCATGTTTATCTGCAGATGAGTCCAGTTTCCATCTGCTCCTCCGTGTCTAACATTATCAGTTATAATATTTACAGTGACTTAGTTTTTAAATGCATCAATGTCCCTGACAACTAATGTGAACGTTCCACATAATCCATTAAATTCACCCCCCCCCCTAACATACCATTGCGATAGTAAGCTACATTCATTTCTATTTCTTAAGTCAGGGGTCGGCAATCAAAGACACGCGTGCCAAGCCTGGCACGCAGAGCGATTTTCAATGGCACGCGAAAGACCTCCATGAGGTGTTTTTTATTGATGAAAATAACAAAACACTATTTTCCGGTTCTTAATGAGGAAAGCTGACCGTTGAAGCCGATGTTTCTTAATGACAGAGCGACACATTTCAGTGAGTTGAATGCATTTACAAGGACGGGGTCAAACATCACTTGAACTGTTAGATCACTGGAATGGATTTGCATATATCTTGAATGAAATCAATTTCAAAACATTTAACTATATGTAATTTCCTTTATAAAGGCATATATTAAGATAGATAGTTGGGCTTTATCAGAAATGCATTGAAGCACTCAAAGCGGAGTTTTCTAAACAAAGACAAGACTTTCAAATTCATGAACTCATTTGTTTCATACCACATCAGGCCTAACTTGCTTGATCTTACTACAAACTTCTTAGATATTTTTTTTTTTTTAAGTGGAGGGATATTCGTAATTTTAAGCCACAGCCAGTTGAATTATTACAAAAATGGTCATCGAAATGTGCCAATTTGCGGGAAAATATGGATGAAAGCTGCTTAGGAAAGTCCTCTTCTATTCTCTTCTGCCAGGGTAGTCGCTCTACTTTTAGCTTTTGTTTCAATTTACACATGTGAACAGTGTTTATTGCACATGAAAGCTGTGTTAAGCACTCAAAGAGGTCACGTACACGTCACTAGTAAGAAATGACTAAACATGTATATGTATTAGAAAAGAGCATTCAAGACAAGGTGCTCATTAACTGAAATAGACTAATTAAGATTACATTTAAAATAGTTTTGTGCTCATCTTCTATACTTAAACCTAAATATAAGTAATTCTAAAGCAAATTTAGTTTTTATTAATGTAATAAGTATAAGAGACTTTTTAATAGCATTATAATATGCAATTGTTGTAATCATTCATATTTAAAAGATAAAACTCCTTAAGGATTAATGGACAAAGCAATTATTATTAATGTAGAAAAGGTTTATTTACAACTGTTTAACGTAAATTAATTATATAGGCTACCTCTAATAATTAAATTATGTAATGAAAACCTTAATGCTGGATTCAATTAAAGAAATAATAATTCGTTATATTTGCTATATTACAAAACATAACTTGTTTGGCATCACTAGGCCCACTGAATCAAATTTAGAAACTTTATTTTAATGAAAGGCATATAATTAGTCCGTTTTTTTTTTTTGCGATAATATTTCTAATATTATTTTTTTTTTAAATTATAAAAGACCAAATAGCCTTCAACTTATAACTTTATAATGAACAAACTGTAAAATGTAGTTAAAAATTATCTGAATATTATATGGCTAAAAAATTATATGCACATTTTTAAACATTACATTAACTACCCAGTAAATCTCAGTTAAACTGAGAACAAATAAATAATATTATCACCATTATTAGAAATTAGAAGTTGCCATATCCTCATCTTGACAGCCAAGTGATAATGTTTACAAAAAATGCCCATAAATGTGAAAGTTTGGTAATATAATTTTATATTTGATATAAATGCAAAGAAAAAGGACGATAATCACAAGTTAATTTTTTATTAAAAATATACCGTTTCAACGATTTTCTCTAAACATTTCCTTTGCTTTTGGCCTTGGTTTTGCTACGGAGTTAATTAATTGTCTTATGAAAAATAATAAAACCAGTATAATAGAGCAGGTTGAGTTTTAGTTTGCTGGCACGCTGAATGATTTAGAAATCCTAGTTTGGCACACCATCAGCAAAAGGTTGCCGACCCCTGTCTTCAGTTATGGTCTTAAGTAAAGTAAAGTACCCTTCGGATTTAATTGATCCATAGAGCCGGCGAAGCAGCGTTCACAAGTGGCAGCGCATTCGGCTGGCGTACCGAAGTTCCTGGGTTCAAATCCTGGTGAAGTCTAGGGAGAGAATAAAAAGGAGAGAATTGTTTACACTAAACGTACAACATTTCTGGTGTTAATTTTAGCAATGATAAAACAGTTTCATAAACACTTATTCTTCTTCTTATACAGTCCAGACGCTCCATTTTTATAAAGACGATTATTGCTTCCTACGCTCATCCGCGGCCCGAGTCTAGTCTTGCATTTTTATTAGTGTTTTAAATTATGTTAAGTTACTGGTTTTCCTTGCTTGTCTAGGCAACTCACTCCATTCTTGGATGCATTCCGGGAAGCGAGAGTACTTAAACACTAGATAATAAACACAATAAAATGTGTTTTTTTTTTATGTGAATATATTTTGAAATAAGAATGGTAGAAAGAAAGTCCAATAAGTGTGTCGACTTAAACGAATTACAGGCGAATAAACAGTGTGCAGAAGTAAAAGTGCAGAAATGTAACTTCAAAATGCTGGAAAAACTTGATAGTAGGCCCTACTTTCCAACGCGCACAGACCAAAGTCTGACAGTGAAGGGTAATTTGCAGAATAGTCTTTAGGAAGAGATAGTCAAAGTGAAATGATATTGCCCGAGTTTAATATATTGCTTGTCAAAAAAATAGGTGTGTCAGTCAAATGGATCCGTCCCAGAGATTAGGTGACGGCATGTAACAACCGATCAATCAGGAGAGGCGGAGTTTTCAGTCCGTCAAACTCACATACAGACCTTCTGTCCTAGATTGGAAAACACGAAATGTTCTGTTGTAATGCTCAGATAATCATTAAGAACAAAAACCCTCTTATCCCTTATACGAGAAAAAATGCATATAAGAACTCTTTCTTCCCGTGTGGCATTCGGGTATGGAATGGGTTGCCTGAACAAACCAGGAAAACCAGTAACATTAAACATTAACAAAGATACTAGACTCGGATCACGGATGAGCGTAGGACGCAATAATCTTCTACATAGATGGAGCGTATGTAATATATAAGATAAGGATGACCCCGTCAAGCTCAAACCATTTTATGACCAAATCGATGAGTTGTCCCCCTTTTTACCTGTTGAACCATTCATATAATATTGTCTTTATCGTCAATATATGACACTTAGCATCAATAACGATACAGCCAACTGGGTTTCTTTGCTTCATATAGCCAATGCTCTGGTTCTCACCGCGGCCGATACCCTTAAATAAACAATACGTGCCATTGTAAACGCACCTAGTATTGACCAGGCGGGACAACAAAGCGTTAAACGACTGACGATCCTTTATTTAAATGTCATTCATTGTAAATGTTACATGTTGTTTTATTCTTGTTGTTAATAGGTTAACATAATATTCTAATGATAATGTAAGATTACTCTAATGAATGAAAGTGGTCTAAGGGAAATAACTTATGTAATTAAATTGAATATTATGATGCAAGAGTTATCCTAAAAATTGATTGAAAGTTAAAAGGTAAATGTCTAGTTCAATCGATACAATCATGCGCAATTAAATTCTACTGCGATGTTATGTTTAATCTTGAGAAACACCAGATTTACGAGAGTCTTGAGAGAATGGTCATGTGACAAGGGATGATTATTAGTTAGTTAACTTCTAGATCTTGAATGAACAAGACGTGCATGAAAATGAGAGTAAGTGAATACTAAATGGACTTAGAACGTTTTTTTGAAGTTATAAAGATACTTTTCTAAACTGGAACTATGTTTAGTTCAATGTCATGGATTTATATGTGATTGAATCAATGTGCTGCAAACTGAGAGTTATTTGATTCATCATAAATAAGAACTGTTGTCTAGTCTGTCCATTTAAGACAGAACGAAGAAGTTAGAAGTTACACTCATATTATAACACAAAGCAACAAGAAAATATTATTTTAATAAATTGTTTAATGGTCAACAGAAAGGACAATTAACACTTGTATTATATTATTTGTGTCTCGGCCATCAATAAGTAGGCCTAGGCCATTGAAATCCATTTTTAGTAGCGATCAACGTCTCACACATGACTCACATGACATTAGTTTCTATTGTTATTCAATAAATTGAATAACAATATCGTTAGTTACATGTCACTTTATTAAACATCACATATAATACATAATATAAAATACTTCTTCGGATAATTTTATTTTAAACACGTAAACAAAAGTGCCAACTAACGAACTTTCTCCAGGAAAATACAATGTGCTATTTCTCTCATTTCACTCACTTCGTGTCTCATCTGTTAAACTAAAAAAACTTAAACCATATACCGTATCTCAAAATTTAATTAAAAAATCCGGAACGATAAAATATAAAATGGTAAAAGGGAAATAATACACGAATACTTAAAATGTGCATGTCAACTCCCGATTACTTCCCTTATTTCATAAATAATTAATAACTCTGCTTGACCGGTTTCTCTCGTGTCACGTCTAAAAAAAAGGTCATTCTATGTTAAAATGTGTAAAATTGTTATTGGCTAGTAACTACTATGCGGACTAATTAATATCCTGCTAATTATTAAGATGGATATTCACATGTCCACACTTCGTTAATTGAATTTAAAAGTAGAATATATCGAATCTGCCATGAGAACATATTATGACATGTAGTTGATCTGCCGTGAGAACATCATGTGACATGTAGTTGATCTGCCGTGAGAACGTCATGTGACATGTAGTTGATCTGCCGTGAGAACATAATGCGACATGCTGTTTATCTGCCTTGAGATCTTGAATTACTTTTTACTCCCTTTATTTTAAGTTGCAATGTCTGCAATCGTCCGTCAATCGTGCGTGGTGCAAAACTTTGCTTCGATTTTTCGACCACTTCCCGTGGTCCGATCAAGCTGAAATTTGGACAGCAGACTTGCCCCGACTAACAATACATCCTATCAAATTTTCAGTTAAAACGACCTAATAATACTACACTTATGACAATATTCATTTCTTAAAAGGAAAGTATAAGCAATATTTTAATTTCGCGTTAAAAATGCCCGTGTAACTTTTTATAGTTTTTCGGCGCAAAGCTAGAAAAAAAAATTATGAGCTAAGATTATTCTTAGAACAATTCATACGGAGTAAGGATATATTTTTGAGATTTGCGACACAGATATTTTTTCTGTACGTTTCATTTGCAGTACTCATCAATTATTTAATTACATGATGGTAAACTTAGTTTGCAAATAAAGGGAGTATAATAAAAACTTCGTTTTTACGGTTTTCTTGTTTAACTTACAATTCATCGTTGAAATTGAATACTATGTTGTTTTAAAAGCTTGATTTTTTTGTCCTTTAAAAGGCCCACCTTTTTTTTTAAAGACCTTACTAATATTTTTTTTATCTTAAAGAATTTTTCTTTTAAAGCCCCTTCGGGCCTTGGTTCCCTAGAGTACACTTACAAATATAATGTTAATTAATTGAGCAAATAGCATAATTTCTTCCCGCTGTCCATTCATTATGATCTCTCTGACGTTTCCACCTAACTGAGTCTCTATTTCTCAATTTCTTCCATCTGTCCATCTATTATTATCTGGTATAATTTCTTGATCCATATTTTTTTTCACTGTTGCTGTTTGTGAATTTTTTTATTTTTTTTTGTCGATCAAATCTCAGCTCTATAATATATATTATTAATATTATACGTCATTTTAAAGCCCGAATACTTTAATCCTAATAAGAAAGTTATAAATTTGGCTGACTTTCCAATATTTTATAACTTATTAAGAATTCTATGATCGGATAATTTCATTCGTCTCCGTGTTACCATCTTCTAGTACTTTCTGCATCACAAAATATTTATAAACATATTAGTGCAGATTATTCGTAGCTACAAGTGAAGTTGAATGTTTATATTGTACATAAGTTCAAGCATTAAATTCTTTATATCCACATGCATCTATAAAAATATGAACATATTGTGAATATTGTGTTTTCTGCCACTGCTAGTATAACATTGCAAGGTAAAGTTTCTTTGGTAGTATCTGTTTGATCTTTTGTTTTCTTTAATTGTATAATCTGTGTCACTATTGTTTTGGTTTGAAGAAGGAGGAGAATAACTGTTTCTTCTTCTATTCTTATAATAGCTTTTATTTCTATGCAAGTATTGTAAGTTATAATTGGTTGTTTCTAATGTTTATAACCATTGTGCTCAAATTGTTGTCATTATTTAACTTATTCAGTGAGTCTATTAGGATGGCTATCCTAAAAGCTATTTAAAGCTTTGATTATTTTTATAGATGGTTTAATTATTTTTTTTCACGCAAGTATGTAAATAGTATATTAATTGCCATAAATAGTTATTTGTCTACTAATATTACGTCTAACCAGAGAAGCTAGTTGTCACAATTGTGCATAAGTTCCAACGTTAAATTCTTTTTGAACATTCATCGAATGGCTTGGGTATATTATTATAGTGAACAGTATCCTAGACAAGGGGTAGGCAACCTTGTGCGAATAGTGTGCCAAACTAGAATTTCTAAATCATTCAGTGTGCCAACAGCCCGAAAGTTAACCTGCTTTACTATATTTATTATTCATTTTTATAAGACAATTTATTTAGCGCTATAGCAAAACCATGGCCAAGAAAATCGTTAAATATTATTATCATTCATTCCTTTTCATAACTTAACTGTCACATCAATGAATTAATCCAGCACCTGCTTAATTAAGATTTATTATATTTAGATCTTAGTCTAACTAAGATTGTTTTAAACCTTTTTTTTTTCCAGTAGGAGGCGCGTCCGGATTCTTACATCCTTGCCCCTCCTTTGGGTAAGTTTAGGTGAGAGCCGTAGCTCGGGGTGACTAAGACTTCCCACACACCTGTGTGAAAAATCTAATCGGACGAGGCGGAGAAGATCTACACGTTGTGTGGGGAAGCCAGAGTCAGAATTTGAACAAGTTAGAGGTACTAAAAAATTACTGTTAAGCGGAATAGATAAGTAGTAATCAGACTTAGTTGGTAGTTAATGTAAGATTTAAATTGTACATATACATTTCTTAGTCATATAATATTTATTTAATTTTCAACTATCTATAGTTTTATCATTTTATAGCTATATATGAAATATACTTATTATTGTTTCATAAAGAAGCAATAGAAAATATTACAAAGATTAACGCAATATTAACGTAAAAATAGGAGTAAATTATCTCCCTTTAATAAAGATTCCAAATATGATTTTATAGTTATGCCAAACAAATTATGTTTTATAATATAACTAATACTACTTGTTAATTATTATTAAAAACTAACATTATGGCATTTTTGTCGACTGGTCATTAGATTTATACAATTATTTTACGTTAAACAGTTGTAAATAAACATTTAATGCTTTAATTAATTTTTTAAATAGATCTAAGGAGTTGTTGGTTTAAAACTTAATAATTACAACAATTACATAACATAATTCTAGTATATAAGGTTTTTATATTTATTTAAATAATAATGCAAATAAAATTGTTTTAGAATTAATTATATTTCTGTTTAATCAAAGAAAAAAACAACAACAACTCTTTTGAATAGTATTAGTCTGTGTCAATTAATGAGCGCCTGGTAGTTGAATGCTCTTTGCTAATTGTTCAATGTCAGGTAATTTTTTAGTTATTTCTAAGTGGTCAAGCGTAAGAGATTTCTCTGTGTGCTTAAAACAGTTTTTATATGCGATGAAATATGTTCACATTTGTAAAATACCAATCGGACCAAATTGACCATAGGGCCGGTGAAGCAGCGTCCACCAGTTTCTGTAGCCACGGTACAGGCCTCATTTAGACTTGTTAATTTGAATGCAAAAAGCCACTGTCCACTTAGGTCCAAGGAAAGGGGATAGTATTGACCGCCCCAGGTCAAGCTCACGTTTATTTCTGGCAGTAAACTCTGAACTATATGCAACCGACACTTTGCAAAAATTGTACTTTTTACGATGACCCGTTTGAGGGGACAAATATATTTTTTTGTGGATTCATTACCTCGTGGGAGCTCACTTAACGTGAGGTAAGCTTTTACGATGCTTTTGTATTGAACAGAATTGCCTTAGAGGCAATTGGGAAAAGGTTTGACGTTTGAAGAAACACCAGCTGCTCGTGCTGATGTGGTAATCTTCAGTGATGCGCTTTCAGTACTCCAAGCTTAGGGTCATGGCCCGATCTGCTTGTCCGACTGTTGGCTGCTATTTCCGACCTGATCCTGTGGTACGAGGTGAAGGTCATATTGCAGTGGATTCCAGGTCATGCAGGAGTCGCTGGCAATGAGATAGTAGATGCCTTGGCCAAGAAGGGATCCCTGGTACGCACTCCGGAGGGTCCGTCCACCTTTGAGAGTGCCCACAAATCAATACGTGAGTGGGAGTCAAGACAATGGTGGAAGAATTGGGACGAGTCTGACAAGGGTCGAGGTGTGTGGCAGCAACTAAAACAGCCAAATCGAGCTGATCCGTGGTGGAAACTCCGCAGGAGAGAACAAGCAACCATTGCCCAGTTCCGGACAGGACACTGTCCTATTGGTGCCTATTTCGGACAATTTAGGCCCAATTTCGATTCGCGGTGTCGACATTGCTTTGAAGCAAAAGAGACGGTCGAGCATTTGCTTTTGGACTGCCCTGCCTTGCAGGAGGAAAGAGTGCATGGGAACGGTCAACGGATTGCACCGAACCTATACGGTGATTTAGCTGTGCAACGTAGTACAAGTGTGTTTGTCCTCCGAATCCTAAGAGATTAGTCTCGACTCGATCACTCCGGTGAAGTGAGGTTTAAAGTATGTGTTGAACTGATTCTAGAACAAACACAAGAATGGAACAGCCCTCTATACGCAGTTTTTGTAGATGTCAAAAAAGCCTTTGACATCTTACACAGAGACTCACTATGGAAATTCTCAGACACTACGGAATTGGTAAAGATCATACAATCCCTTAACGAAAATCTATAATGTAGAGTGATTCACATCAATCAACTATCACACTCCTTTTGAGTAAATGCGGAAGTGATGTTATTTCTCGTTGTCTATGGGATTGTATATCTTATATGACTGCATTAAACCCTTGAATAATCATATAATTTACACACTTATATATAGTCTAACTTTTAACTAATTTAGAATGAGTGACGGCAGCAGTATATACTCGATTAACAAAACTATTTAATTCGATACGACAAAGATATACATCAGCCATACAAAAACACAATTACAATCATAGGTCGCTGCAAAAGCCACCCTAGCACTTGACTGACTGACATAGCCTACTTATATATGGTCTATATAGCTGATGCCGCGAAGTTTTCTAAAACATCTATGAGATTCCTCTTTATCTCAGCTGTTAATGTTCAGGACTCAAAAGCATATTATAAAGAAAATGGAGAAGACCAGCCTGATTTTGATGCTGAGGGCTAAGTTCTTGAACCTTTTCAATGCTGCTGCTGTCTGGGCAATCCTGGACATTACTTCTGGCTTAGAGCCTTCTTCGTCTACAACAGCTCCCAGGTATTTGAAGTTGCCTATTGTTTCCAAACTCTGCCCACCAATCTTGATCTGCGTGGTGATGTCGCTGGTGTTACTAGTCATTAATTTAATTTTTTCGGCACTGACTTGCATGTCATAATATGAGGAAGCGTGGTCTAGACGCTTTACTAAATTGGCTTGTTCTTCCTCATTCCCGGCAAGTCCATCGATTTCATGATCAAATCAAAGATTGGTGATCGATCTGTCACATATGCTGACTGTCCCTTCATGATTTTCCAATGCATCGACATGATTCTCTCTAAAACAATGTTTGTGAGAGCAATCGTCCTAGTTGAAGACCTACCCCAACGGTAGTCCTAAACCATCCAATGTTGTTGCCAAAGAAGACTGCACTGGTGGCCCTGTCGTAGAGGCTGCGTATTGGCATTGTTATGTTGTCAATGATGTTGTCGAGTCTCTTGGTGGCCCAAAGAGCAGCAAGCTAGATCCTGTCGAATGCTGTCATAAAATTTACAAATACATGGTATAAGAGTTGTTTGTGTTGAGCATCCCTCTCACAGATTATTTGTAGGTAGAATATCTGCTCTGTGGTGCTAAGTCCCTGACTTTAGCCTGCCTGTTCTTCCCCAATGATGTTTTTAGCATAAGGTCTGGGTCGGTTTAAATGATTTTGTGCACGACCTTGCTTCGGTGGCTTATTGGTGTGGTAATTTTGGCATAGCTGTAGGTTGCCTTTCTTGGGGAGAGTGATGATGACTGTGTCCACAGTTTGTCTTTCCTCTGTTGTCCAGATATATAATGATAACGCCAAACAATAGTTGTCTTTAATAAAATATGTTTATTTGTTTATGCTGCAACTGTTTACGTATGGCTTGGTTTTATGTAAAGTTATGTTGTTATGCATTGATCGGAAAATAAAAGTTTTACCGTAGGTTGCCTTCCACAAATCCTAAAAATAGGATGAGATGATATAATTCCAAATGAAAGTCAAAAGAAGAGCTGTCCTGAAGCACATCCTATGCGGTCTAAGAAAGAGGACGTGGGAATGGATTGGTCACACTCTAAGAAGAGAACCGGGCAACATAGCTCTCCAAGCACTAGAGTGGAATCCACAAGGAATCAGGAGAGAGGCCGACCAAAAACCACCTGGAGAAAAACACTGGACGAAGAACTGAAAGAAGCGGGAATGCAGTGACAAGAAATGAAGAGACCGGCTTAAGACCGAAAGGATTGTATAAGCGTTGTCGAGGTCCTGTGTCTGACGACTTAAAATAAAAGATAAATTGATGTTGCTACCTTTACTTTGATTAAAAGCATTTTTTATTGGTGTAATTCAGGCAGCAATCGTTTTAAAAACATTCGTTTGATGCGTTAACCTAAAATGAAGTATTCTGTCGGGGAAAATATTTCAAACAATGTCATGATAGTTTATAGAAATGTAAAACTAATGCCAAGATAATTTGAGAAAAAGCATACGTATTTTATGTTGAGATTATTTCTCCCTTAATGTGTAGAAAATAATGTCATTGTATTCATGTTGGGTTATTTTTCAGGTACGTTTTATCTATTCAATTATTGTATATTTTCCCTTTCTCCAAATATATTATTACAGAGGTTTTGAAAATGTCAACTTCATAATGTCAAACTTGTGTTACAAAAAATGTGTAATTGTATTTTAGTGATGATGCAAAGCTTTCTATATCGTTGTGAATATGCCTGGTTGTGTGGATATATGTGTATGTGTGAATATACCTGATTGTGTGAAAATGTCTGTGTGTTTGGATATGTCTGTATATGTGAATATGTCTGATTGTTTCATAGGTATGTAAGTGTGAATATGTCTCTATGTGTGGATATGTCTCTATGTGTGGATATGTCTGTATATTTGCATTTGTCCGTATGTGTGGATAAGTATGTGTGTGTAATATTTATGTGTGGTTTGTACGTATGTGTAATTGTGTCTGTGTTTATACGTCTTTCTAATTAGTTGTGTATGTTTGCGTTGGCGTGTCTATTTCACCGTGTCTATTTGTGTGAATGTGTGTTTATATGGGTGTTTCTCTTCGAGTTCCTGTGTGTTTGTGAGTCTGCGTGTCTAGGTCTGTACTTGCATCCCTGTATGTCGGTGTGTCTGTGTATGTCGGTGTGTCTCTGTATGTCGGTGTGTCTCTGTGTGTCGAATATCTCTGTATGTCGGTGTGTCTCTGTATGTCGGTGTGTCTCTGTATGTTGGTGTGTCTCTGTATGTCGGTGTGTCTCTGTATGTCGGTGTGTCTCTGTATGTCGGTGTGTCTCTGTATGTCGGTGTGTCTCTGTGTGTCAAATATCTCTGTATGTCGGTGTGTCTCTATATGTCGGTATATCTCTGTATGTCGGTGTGTCTCTATATGTCGGTATATCTCTGTGTGTCGGTGTGTCTCTGTATGTTGGTATATCTCTGTATGTCGGTGTGTCTCTGTATGTCGGTGTGTCTCTATATGTCGGTATATCTCTATGTGTCGGTGTGTCTCTGTATGTTGGTATATCTCTGTATGTCGGTGTGTCTCTGTATGTCGGTGTGTCTCTGTATGTCGGTGTGTCTCTGTATGTTGGTGTGTCTCTATATGTCGGTGTGTCTCTATGTGTCGGTGTGTCTCTGTATGTCGGTGTGTCTCTGTATGTCGGTGTGACTCTCTGTTTCGGTGTGTCTCTGTATGTCGACGCATTTCTTTATGCCGGTGTGTAGGTATATCTCTGTGTGTCGGTGTGTCTCTATATGTCGGTATATCTCTGTATGTCGGTGTGTCTCTGTATGTCGGTGTGTCTCTGTATGTCGGTGTATCTCTGTATGTCGGTGTGTCTCTGTATGTCGACGCATTCCTTTATGCCGGTGTGTAGGTATATCTCTGTGTGTCGGTGTGTCTCTATATGTCGGTATATCTCTGTATGTCGGTGTGTCTCTGTATGTCGGTGTGTCTCTGTATGTCGGTGTGTCTCTGTATGTCGGTGTGTCTCTGTATGTCGGTGTGTCTCTGTATGTCGACGCATCCCTTTATGCCGGTGTGTAGGTATATCTCTGTTTGTCGGTTTGTCTCTTTATGTCGGTGTGTTTCGGTGTGTCTCTGTGTGTCGACGTGCCGTTGTCCAATTTACGGTCCTTGTCTGGCTCATATAATAAAACAATAATGTGTAGATTAATCCACCGTGAGTTAACATATAACTGCGGTGCTCATATTCTCCACTTATAAAAGGGAAAAAATATTCATAAATCGAGTAAAAGGATAGAACTGACATTTGGCTCCATTTCAAATTATAATAATAACACCTGAAGAGGATATTCTAATATCATCAAAATTAAAGCAATCTAAATCGTTAAAAAAAGTTTTAACAAACGTATAAAACGACGTACGTTAGTGAGGAAAAAGTTATTGCCACAGTGCACGACACATTAAAGAAAAAAAAATGCTTCTGAAAGTTTGTGTGATTGCCATTTTGGGTTTGGTCCTGGCCACTGAAGCCATACTTAAACTGAGAGATGTTCAAGATGCTTCGGGTGACAGACCGGATCATTGTGAGTAAAACCAAGAGATATACATTATTTAGCCTTAGCTTTTTTTATTAGTTTTAATATTTTAATGGTATATATGATGTCGTTTATATTATCTGACATCTGACTAAAACATGTGATTCTTTAAATGTTATAATGATCGCTAAAATTGTTACGATCACATTAGATCTCCAAGCTTTAAAATATTTTTTCAGGACTCTCTTAACCAGGGCCAAGTGCCCGAAGATTGGAAATTAGCAATAAATAAAACTGACCCTTGAAATTACAAATCGTCACCCTAGAATAACAAGGTTCTTCTAACAAGCGTTTTGGTGAAACGGAGATATTTGAGTTTTAAAATTTTGATGTTTGGTTTGTCTAAACTATCGGCCTACATTAATAAAAAAAATTTTGGTTTGAATTCTGTTTATATTCTTGATTTAAGGTCAGGTTGTAAATATTATGGCTTTATGATTTGAATTAGAACTTTGATGCAGTTTTGAAATTTTCGATAGAACCTTGTAGCACTGAAATGTTTTTAAACATTATTATTAATGTTTTTTTTTTAGTAGCAAATCATATTCTTTAATTTTATATAATATATAATTAATATTATGCCAAAAATAATTATAAGTCAATCAAAGAGAAAAAAAGATTTTTATATTTAAAAAAAGTATTACTCTATTGTATGGAAAATTAATAAAGACTAAATAACAATAAAAATGAAATTACACAAACTTTATACACACACACATAAAACAGTTTACTATATTAAATTATAGTTGCATACATTTGTCTAAAATAAGCTTATATTTTTAAAACAAATGATCAAAACAGCAACAACTGGAATGACAAATACTTGGCTATACACATTTGAACATTTTTTAAAATATATTTGCATATAGCTGCTATTTATTTAGACATCTCTGGTCCCTTACATCTGAAAATGAATCCGAGGATCATTGCACTGCAGAGAGGCTCCGAGTCTTTGGTGGGGAGGAAGCAATGAGCGCAACAGCATGTTCAGACTTATAGTATGTGATCTGTGTTACCTGTGCGGGTATAAATTATTTGCTATGTAAGATATGGTACGGTCTTTGCAGTACATGCGTTACACTTCTGTCCCCAACTGCGGAATTCCCCTTGGATAATTAGTACAGAAAGTTCGACCAATTGTTCCCATGTCTATTAGTATTGAAAGTTCGAGCGAGCGATTACAATGCTGAGAATTTTTACATAGGATTTTTACTAAGTCTAAGTGTTGATTGATATGTGTTCAGTCTACAAATTCTTCATTAGTTTTATAGCACTATTGTGAATCTGTCTTAAGGTCTTTTTAACATTCAATAAAGACAAAATTTGCTTCTTATGACTTGCTAGCATTCTAAGATTGCGAAGATTCTGTGAGTACCCAACATACATTTGGGGAAAGGTACAACATATTAATATTGCATTTATCTTATCTTACTGTAAACAAACGCTTCTTTTAAACAGAAGATTAATACATCCTACGTTTATCAGCGTTTATTATATCTAGCCATACCAATTGAGTACGTTTTGTAAAAGATGTAATGAGATTGACAATACAAACCTCTCTTTGAACAGTCAATGAATTTTAACACCTTTTTATCTCATTAGTGTTACAACATTTAAAGCCACGCCCTCCAGTAATTTGCTATTAAAATTGTATTGTTTTAACTTTAAAAAATATGTTTCGTGGTATTTATACATGTTTTTTTCGATTTAATTTCACCAAGCTCACAAGAAATAAAAACTTTGTTCAATAGACAGCCTTCTGTTTTGCATTTATGAAAAAAAAACTTTTGATAACATAAATACAGACATCTTTTTTTATTATTATTAATTGTTTGTTGTTGTTGAGTCTTTGAATGTATTGTCAATGTAAGAGTATATTAAGTAGTTATTTCATTATTTATTTTAGATAATGAGGAAAGCTTCGAAGTGATATGTAGTAATGGACAAACCACTACAAACACTCTCATGTGTAATGGCGTCAGCGATTGTGATGATAATTCGGACGAGATCCATTGTGGAACTCCTGATGATGATGATTATTATTTCTAGCAAAACAATCTCATCAAAATGTGAGTTTTTTAGAAGTACAATTTAAAGAGGTTGGGGGGGGGGGTAATTATAATTTAGATAGTCAAGGTGAACCAAGGAAAGGAGAGTTTCGGTGTCGCAAACCTTAAAAAATAATTATATGAGTGGCACTAGCCTCAAAGAATAATTATATGAGTGGCACAAGCCTCAAAGAATAATTATATGTGTGGTATTAAGAAACAATCATGTGAGTGGAGCTCTTAACAAATCTTCTTCTTTTTGAACTTAAAAAGAAAACTCTTTTACCTTGCAAAGAATTTGGCTATATTTAAACAATATATAATCTACTTTTTACTACAATTAATTTTCCCCAACTGCTCATTCTAAAAACTACCTCTGCTAGACATTATATATATATAGTTTTCTCTTTGAAAACAATGTATCTAACTGACTTCTACTAAAAAATCTTTTACAGGCTTCTCATAAAACTCCATCTGCTAGCGTACTATTAAATGTTATACTAAAAACTATATTAATAAAATCCATCTTGTTTCAATTCTTTTCAGTACACGGCGACTGTTCAGATGGCGAAATAACAGGCGACAATTTCATATGTATTGAAACTCTAGTGGCTTAACTTCCTTACCGGACTCTGGACAGTCGTGTTATGTAACGTCTATATTTGATGTTGATGTAGTTGTACGTCTTGTCTTATTGAATAAAAAAAACAAGTTTAACTTACATAGCGTTGATGTGTTTTGAAATAAATTAATACAAATATTAAATATCGCAAATAGTTTTGTCCTGTATTTGGTTCTATACTGAGACTGTTTTATAAAAAAAAAAAAATGAGGACATTTTGAATAAGAACAAAAGGAAAAATTCCCACCCAATTTAAATCTTTCTATTTACTAATAAATAGCTCGTGAGAAACGACGGAACAAAGAATTTATTTTATGTATTTTAAAAGTATATTTCCTTGTTTGAAATCTTGTACAAAAAAAAGCGGACAATGTTTGTAAAATGAAGTGTAGAAAAGTGTTAAAAGCTCAGTGAATTCTTGGGATGCATAGAATTTCAACTCAATTGCAGTCCAAGAAGATGCATGCATTGACTCACTTCTCATCACTAGGAATTTTCAAAAAATTTTTAAAATCCTCTATGTATTTATGATACATTAATGTATGATTAGCTAGTGTACCACTCATTATGTTCTAACATATGGTGGCCCAAAGGGAAGCGTGCCAGAGCATGTCAAATGATTTCTTGAAATTAACAAATTCATGGTATAAGATTTGCTGGTGTTGAGCATACCTCTCACACAGTAAAAGTATCCCGTCAGACCAAATTGGTCCATAGGGCCGGTGTAGCAGCGTTCACCAGTTTCCGTGGCCACGGCATACTAGGTGATTGTGTGGCCAGCACTATGCACAGCCGCCTTTACTTTACCCCAACTAAGGTCAGGTACCCATCAGAGCTGGGTAGACTCAGGGACACCCTCAGATCCTGGGAAAAAATCCTAGCCTGCACCAGGATTCGAACCCAGGACCCTTGGATCGCCAGTCGAACGCGCTGCCGCTCGGCTACCGTGCCCCGTCTCACACAGTATTTGTAAGTTAAATATCTGTTCAGTGGTGTAAGGTCCCTGCCTGTAGCCTGCTTGTTCTTCCGCAATGATTCTTTCAGTATAAGGTCTTAGTCGGTTCGAAATGATGATGAGCACGACCTTGCATGAGTAAATTATTGGTGCTTATATTTTGGCACAGCTGTAGGTTGCCTTTCTTGGGGAGGGTGATGATGACTTAGTCCACGGTTTATCTTTCCACTGTTGTCCTGTTATATAATAAAAACGCTAAACAATAGTTGTTTATGCTGCAACTGTTTTTGTATGGCTTGGTTTTATGTAACGTTATGTTGTTATGCAAGGATCAGATGATAAATATGTTTACCGTAGGTTGCTTTTAACAAATCCTAAAAATAAAATTGGATGATATAATTCCAAAGGCCAATGTATGTCGGTGTGTCTCTGTATGTCGGTGTGTCTATGTATGTCGGTGTGTCTATGTATGTCGGTGTGTCTCTGTATGTCGGTGTGTCTCTGTATGTCGGCGTGTCTATGTATGTCGGTGTGTCTCTGTATGTCGGCGTGTCTCTGTATGTCGGTGTGTCTCTGTATGTCGGCGTGTCTCTGTATGTCGGTGTGTCTCTGTATGTCGGTGTGTCTCTGTATGTCGGTTTGTCTCTGTATGTCGGTTTGTCTCTGTATGTCGGTGTGTCTCTGTATGTCGGTGTGTCTCTGTATGTTGGTTTGTCTCTGTATGTCGGTTTGTCTCTGTATGTCGGTGTGTCTCTGTATGTCGGTGTGTCTCTGTATGTCGGTTTGTCTCTGTATGTCGGTTTGTCTCTGTATGTCGGCGTGTCTATGTATGTCGGTGTGTCTCTGTATGTCGGCGTGTCTCTGTATGTCGGTGTGTCTCTGTATGTCGGCGTGTCTCTGTATGTCGGCGTGTCTCTGTATGTCGGCGTGTCTCTGTATGTCGGCGTGTCTCTGTATGTCGGTGTGTCTCTGTATGTCGGTGTGTCTCTGTATGTCGGTGTGTCTCTGTATGTCGGTTTGTCTCTGTATGTCGGTTTGTCTCTGTATGTCGGTTTGTCTCTGTATGTCGGCGTGTCTATGTATGTCGGTGTGTCTCTGTATGTCGGCGTGTCTCTGTATGTCGGTGTGTCTCTGTATGTCGGCGTGTCTCTGTATGTCGGCGTGTCTCTGTATGTCGGCGTGTCTCTGTATGTCGGCGTGTCTCTGTATGTCGGTGTGTCTCTGTATGTCGGTGTGTCTCTGTATGTCGGTTTGTCTCTGTATGTCGGTTTGTCTCTGTATGTCGGTGTGTCTCTGTATGTCGGTGTGTCTCTGTATGTCGGTTTGTCTCTGTATGTCGGTTTGTCTCTGTATGTCGGCGTGTCTATGTATGTCGGTGTGTCTCTGTATGTCGGCGTGTCTCTGTATGTCGGCGTGTCTCTGTATGTCGGTGTGTCTCTGTATGTTGGTTTGTCTCTGTATGTTGTCGCATTCCTGTATGTCGCTGTGTCTCTGTATGTCGGTGTGTTTCTGTGTTTCGGTGTGTCGACGTGCCGCTGCCTATTTTACGGTCCCTGTTTGGCTCATATAATAATACAATAATGTGTAGATAAATCCATCGTGAGTTAACATATAACTACGGTGCTCATATTCTCCACTTATTAAGGGAAAAAATATTCTAATATCGAGTAAAAGGATAAAACTGACATTTGGCTCCATTTCAAATTATAATAATAACACCTGAAGAGGATATTCTAATATCATGAAAATTAAAGCAATCTAAATCGTTAAAAAAGTTTTACAAACGTATAAAACGACGTACGTTAGTGAGGAAAAAGTTATTACCACAGTGCATCACACATTAAAAAAAAATAATGCTTCTGAAAGTTTGTGTGATTGCCATTTTGGGTTTGGTCCTGGCCACTGAAGCCATACTTAAACTGAGAGATGTTGAAGATGCTTCGGGTGATGTTCCGGATTATTGTGAGTAATATCAAGAGAAATAAATTTTGTAGCCTTGGCATTTTTTTTTTAGTTTACAATTTTACTTTATAGGCTATATGATATCGCTTATATTATTATATGGCATCTGACTAGAAAATGTCATTCTTTAAACGTTATAATGATCGCTAAAATTGTTACGATCCCATTGGTCAAGTTGTTGAGAGTGTTAATTTCTCGTTTGAATGTATCAGGTTTAAATCTTTGTATTACATCTAGATTTATCTCTATTTTTAAATACGAATAATTGAATGTACATTTAACTAAAATAGAATGGATAGGAAATAAAAATGTAGAAGAATGAGACGCAAGCAATTTCCTAGCAAACCCATACACAGCTTATGGACCTGATGAAATCCCATCAAGACTTCTTAAAGAATCGAACAATGAACTATCTCTAATCTTTAAAATACTTTTTTTCAGGACTCTCTAAGCCAGGGCAAAGTGCCCAAAGAGTGGAAATAAATTAGCAATAAATAAATCTGACAGTGAAAATTACAACTCTCTTTCATGAAAGCAGATCATTGAAACAATTTTAATAGATTTAATAGATGAATAGTCAACAAGATTGGATAATTATATCCAAATGGATGCTACACTACTATAAGCTTATTTCTCCAAAGCATTCAATAAAGTTAAAAGTTCACTACACTAATTTACTAAACAACCTAATTATTTAGACATCTCAGGTCCCTTGCATCTGAAAGTGCGTCCGAAGATCATTGCACTGCAGAGAGACTCCGAGTCTTGGTGGGGAGGAAGCAACGAGTGCAACAACCTGTCTCAACTCCGGCTTAGCGCCGGGATGTTCGGACTTATAGTATGTGATTTGTTGTTAATGACCATATATTATAGGTTCATATATTGATACAGTCTCTTCAGAGTGTTTTTTTATGGTTGATGAAGTAGTAGTCTGTACCTTGCCTAGGCTATCAGACATTGAACAGACGATTCAATACAATACTTTCAATTTGTAAGCAAATGAAAGAAAACGCTTTATCGCAGCATATAATATTTAATTCTTATTACTCACAATCACATTTCACATCCATGAAATAACATTTATAATTATAGTAATGATATAGTAGTTATATATTTCTGAGTCTAACGTAATTAACACACCCTACCATTACAAGGTTTTCAGGGAGACTCAAAATTAAACGAGCGTGGTAGATCATGTGACTAACTACTTCCGATCTATCAAGCAAGACCCTAGGTTTTATTTAATTTTAATATCCAAATCTGGGTTTTATTCTAAGTTTTATAACTCTTACTTAATATTACAATTGATTTACACGAGTCATTTCCCTTGCATTATACTTGCACTTAACTTGCATTATACTTGTGTTTTACTTGCATTATACTTGCATTTTACTTGCATTATACTTGCACCATATCATTTGTGTTACCTGGCGACAGTGCGGGAATAAGTTATTTGCTGCGTTAAATAGGCTACGGTCTCCGAAATACATGCACCACACTTCCGACCCAACTGCAGCATTGTTTCCAGGTCTATAAGTACAGAACGTTTGACCAATTGTTCCCAAGTGTATTAGTACAGAAAGTTTGACGAATTGTTCCCAGGTCTATGAGTACAGAAAGTTCGACCAATTGTTCTCAAGTCTATTAGTACAAAAAGTTCGATCAATTGCTCCCAGGTGTATTAGTACAGAAAGTTCGACCAGTTGTCCCCATGTCTATTAGTATAGAAAGTTCGATCCAGCTATTACCTTGCTGCGAATTTTAAGGTAGGATTTTTACTAAGTATTGTGTGACATGTTCAGTCACCGAATTCTCCATAAGTTTTATAGCACTATCTTGAGTCTATCTTATGGTCTTATTAACATTCAATAAAGACAACATTTGTTTCTTTCGACTTGCTAGCATTCTAAGACTGCAAAGATTCTGTGACTACCCGACGCACATTTGGGGAAAAATACAATAATTTGTATTAATCTTATTATACAGTAAAGAAACGTTTCTTTTAAACAGAAGATTAATACATTCTATAAATATGTCAATGAATTGTAACATCTTTTTATCTCATTAGTGTTACAAAATTTAAAGCCACGCCTTCCAGTTATTTGCCATTAAAATTGTATTGTTTTAACTTAAAAAAATTTGTTTCGTGGTATTTATACAGTTTTTGTTCGATTTAATTTCACCAAGCTCACAAGAAATAAAAGCTTTGTTCAATATACAACCTTGGGTATTGTATTTATAAAAAAAAAATTTTGATAACAAGAAATAAAAACATTATTATTTTTTTATTATTCATTTTTTGCTGTTGTTGAGTCTTTATAATGTAAATGAAACAGTATATTATGTAGTTATTTTATGATTTTATTTTAGATTTTGATGAAAGCCCGAAATATCTTTGTGATAATGGACAAACCGTAACTTTCTCTCGTATTTGTGACGGCGAAAGAGATTGTGATGATAATTCGGACGAGTTTTGTGGATAATTTGTAGCAAAACAATATCATCAAAGTGTGAGTGTTTTAGAAGTACAATTTTAAGATGTTGGGGGACTAATTATAATTTTATCGACAGGTGAACCAAGAAAGGGAGATTGTCGGTGGCGCAAACCTCAAATAATAATTATATGAGTGGCACAAGCCTCAAAGAAAAATTATATGAGTGGCCCAAGACTAATAAAATAATTATATGAGTAGCACAAGCTTCAAAGAAAAATTATATGAGTGGCCCAAGACTAATAAAATAATTATATGAGTGGCACAAGCCTCAAAGAAAAATTATATGAGTGGCCCTAGCATCAAATAATAATTATATGAGTGGCATAAGCCTCAAAGAAAAATTATATGAGTGGCCCAAGACTAATAAAATAATTATATGAGTGGCACAAGCCTCAAAGAAAAATTATATGAGTGGCCCTAGCATCAAATAATAATTATATGAGTGGCATAAGCCTCAAATAATAATTACATGAGTGGCCCAAGACTAATAAAATAATTATATGAGTAGCACAAGCTTCAAAGAATAATTATATGAGTGGCCCAAGCATCAAATAATAATTATATGAGTGGCCCAAGATTAATAAAATAATTATATGAGTGGCCCAAGCATCAAATAATAATTATATGAGTGGCCCAAGACTAATAACATTATTATATGAGTGGCACAAGCTTCAAAGAATAATTATATGAGTGGTATTTAAGAAACAATCAGATGAGTGGGACTTTTAACAAATCTTCTTGTTTTGAAGAAAAAGAAAAGTTTTTTACTTGCGAAGAAAATTGCTATATTTAATTAAACAATATATAGTCTACTGTTTACTACAATTAAAGTTTCAAAGCTGCTCACTGTAAAAACCTTTTTGCTAGACATTATATTTTTTTTCTCAATGAAAAGAATCTCTCTGACTTCTACTAAAAAATCTTTCATAAAACTCCATCTGCTAGCGTACTAATAAATGTTATACTAAAAAATATGTTAATAAAATCCATCTTGTTTCAATTTTTTTCAGTGCACGGCGACTGTTCAGATGGCGAAATAACAGGCGACAATTTCAAATGTATTGAAACTCTAGTGGCTTAACTTTCTTACTGGACACTGGACAGTCGTGTTATGTAACGTCTATATTTGTTGTTGATGTAGTTGAAAGTTTTGTCTTATTGAATAAAAAAAATAACTTACTTTGTTATTGATGTGTTTTGCCTTTGAGATAAATTAATACAAATGTTAAATTTCGCAAAAAGATTTATCTTGTATTTGGTCATGTTTTAGTTAAGATTGTATTGATAAAATTAAATAAGGAAAAAAGGAACATATCCAACCTAAGTTAAAGTTTTCTATTTACTAGAAATAGCTCGTGAGAAACCATATATTTTTTTTTTTATATTTTAAATGTATTTTCCCTTGTTTGAAAGCTTTTACATAAAACCTGACAATGTTTGTAAAATGGAGTGTAGAAAAGTGTTTAAAGCCCAGTGAATTCTTGGGATGCATAGAATGTCAACTCAATTGCATTCCAAGAAGATTCATGCATTGACTCACTTCTCATCATTCTTCTGATTTGATACTTGACACACAGACTAAGTGCCAAGGACATTACCTTATTTATTCTACCAATACCGCTGAAGACTTAATCTATTTTTGTTGTTTTAACTTCGAAATACTTTCTATGCATGTATGATTGTGCCGGGCGACCAATTAGATTTCTTAAGGCTAATTGATCCTGCTATCCAACTGAATCTTAGCGCATACACGTATTCCATTTAACAATACCAATAGTCTTTATGTTATCATATATATTAACTTTTGAAAATTTGTTCTAACTGATAAACTTATACAGTCTCATAATAGTTGTACCCCAACGGATAAAGTTCATGGATATATTAGACTTGCATTAGGGGAAGTCAACTTGATACATATATCAAATGTTCGATTAAAGTTATTAGGTGGACTTAATGCTAGATCTAACTTAAAATTTAATACATTTTTTCTGCCTAACAAATAGGCCTATATCGAATATAATGCCTTTTTTTTAAATGAAAATACTTGTTGCTGTTTCGATGTTGTTTTGAAGATGAACATAGATATTTTCGTAACCATATAAGATATGTTTTAGTAAATGTTCTAAAAAATGTTAGATAGTCTTGTAAGAATATTTTTGTTAGTTTTAGCCACGTACGCAAAAAAAGTTCCCCCCCCCCCCCCCCCCCCCGCTATATGCCCTTGTGTTAGCCATGAATTTTATTGCAGAACAAATATTGTAACTTCTATTTACACTCATCTACACACACGCAAATCGCTTAAACGCTAATCATGCAAAAGAGAACTTAAACGTTAACAAGACATTGCATGTGGTCGCTGTATTTTAGTATCAACATACTCAACAAAAGTGTTATCTTCATTTGTTTCTTTTACATGTATCGTATGGCTTTGCATGATGGTGACACGGCATTTTGTTTACAATGTTATCAGAACACCTTTTTAATTGATTATGCATTATGACAGGGGCTGGCGTACCGTAGGTTCTGGGGTCGAATCCTGATGAGGGATAGGATTTGTTCCCGAGTCTGTAGAATGCCCTTGAGTCTAATCAGCTCTCAGGTAACATGGGTACGGTTGCCGAACGATATAATTGTTGTCAATGTATTTAAACAGTTTATGTCATGCACGTACAAAAAAAAATTACTCCCCAATTTGATAGTGTTAGATCTGCCATGTATTGCTGACGTGTAACCTATCCCCCACCCCCACCTCTCACCGCCCCCCCAACACACACACCACCACCAAACACACGCACAAACATGGGCAGATAGTTTGAACCCTAAAAACACAATAGACACAATAGATGGTTTTAATTTCAACCTGACAATGAACGTGGTCGCTGTATCAGTATCCACAGTGTGTATTTTAGAACAAACGGCTTATCTAAATTATATTTCTTTTTACTTTGTGTGCATGTAATGTATTATGTATTGTTTCGCTGGATGGTTACACATGCGGCTGCATTGATTTTTACCATGTTATCAAAACGAGTCGCTTGATGTTAAAATTGATTCTACCATTTTGTAACAGAAACACCAACGAAAAAGATGCCGTAACTTTATGTTCTTCTAGCAACTCCAGATGTTGCCTTTAGAAAAGTGGTTCCCAAACAGTTAAAATGTTGCCTTTAGAAAAGTGGTTCCCAAACCGTTAAAATGTATTGTCTGACGGTCCCTTTCTAATTCTTTTGATGGCTCTATGTCCTTTTCAAAAAAATTAAACTCAAACGACTAATTCCTTATACACTTTGTCAAAAATGTAAAAAAAAAATTATTATTCTGAAAAACTATTTATCATATTTGGTTTAAAATTCAAACTGTATGGTTGCATCTGGAATACTCGTTGAACTTCAATGTTTGGAATAGTTTTGTCATGGCATTATTTCTCACCGCGTTTGATTCTGTATTATTTTCATGTCATAGCACGTAGCGTGAAAAAAGTCATCTTACAACATTAGATTGGTAAATGACCAGACTCGCTAGTTAGGCTGTATCACTAAATGACTGAAATTTGTAATATAAAGCTCCTTCCTTTTTTTAAATAGAACTTCAGTAATGTTTTTTAACAACCATTTTCTGGTTTACTTTTCTTTTTACATTAATATGCAGATAGTTAGTGTGACAAAAACCATATTAATTGCTTCTGGAGAGTAACAACTATCCGCTGTTTATCCTTTCACTATTATTTTTACTTTCTTTTTTTTAGACAATATTATGGATAGGGCCTCCTTTTTCGGACATGTTCACAATTTTCTCTAAAATGTTCTCTTAAAAGTATACTAGTTCAAGTGTTAAAAATATATTATGTAAATTGGTTAAGTATTCTAGAAATTTGTCAATGATTTCTTTAACTCTCAATCAATCGGACCACGGATGAACGTAGGACGCAACAATCTTCTTTAAAGAAGGAGCGTCTGTAATATATATAATAAGATATAGTATTCCCGTGATCCTCCTTCTAACACTGTATTAAAGGAATCAGGACTGAAGGAAATGGAGCAATCTTTGTCTAACGTAGTTCTTGTGCTAATTTAAAATTAAGCCTCCGATTTCAAATAACTGATTACTGTTTTAAACTATCTTTTTTTTTTTCTTCTAATTTCTGTACTTTAAAATGTTTAGACTGCTTTTGATTTTTAGTCTTTTGTTTTAAAGATTATATTTGATGTCTAGATGGTTCACTTAGCGATGTTTTTTGCGTCATCATTTGTAGGCCTACTCACAAACCAAGTGAGAACGTTTTTCGGCAAATAGTTAGCCAGTCTTTGTCACACAGGCAAAAAAAATTCATTGTCCACTCGAGCAATAGGCCAATAGTGTTGACTCTGCCACATATTGCTGACGTATATCGTGACTCACTCAACTCCATTAACCTCCCTCCCACATACACACATACACACATTATGGTGCAGACACTTTGAACAACAGCAAAAACGCAATAGATGACTTCAATGTCAACTTGACATTGCACGTGGTAGCTGTTTTAATACCTACAATCAAATTTGGAACAAAGAGCTGATCTACAGTTTATTTCCTGTATTGTATGTATTGTAATGCTTTGTAGGTTGGTCAAACATTTGGCTTCATTGCTGTTTACATTGTTCTAACAACGCCTGGCTTGATGTCTATATCGATTCTACCTATTTGCAACAAAAACTACAACAAGGGTTTATTTTTTGTTCGTCAAGTAAATACAAATGTTGCCTTAGAACAATGTTTCTCAAACCTTTCAATAAGTATTGCTCTGCAATCCCTTCGAAATTTTTTTAAGGGTTCGCGTTTTTTTAAATTAACTATAAAATTAAAACTCAAGTAACCTTTGCAAGTGTCAAGCTTTTTGACTCATTTAACGATTCTGTATTTTGTTTTGATTGCAAGTTTTGTGGAAAAACATCTTTTAACACTCCGCTGTTGAAGGATTGGCCAATAAGATTATAATAATATCTTTAAAACAAACTCAAACTAATTAAAAAGATCAATGTTTTATTTTAAAATGTATGTATAACTTCAGCAAACTTCTTACAATTAGTATTTGTTTTACTCCAGATAGAAGCAGACATGTTAGAGTGATCAGGTTTTGAGTAGAAGAAGACACGTAAGAGTTATCAGGTTTTCTGTAGAAGGATACCCGTACGAGTTATCAGGTTTTCTGTAGAAGCAGACCCGTAAGAGTGATCAGGTTTTCTGTAGAAGCAGACCTGTTAGAGTGATCAGGTTTTGTAAAGAAGAAGACCGGTAAAAGTTATCAGGTTTTCTGTAGAAGCAGACCTGTAAGAGTGATCAGGTTTTGTGTAGAAGAAGACCCGTAAGAGTTATCAGGTTCTCTGTAGAAGGATACCCGTAAGAGTTATCAGGTTTTCTGTAGAAGCAGACCCGTAAGAGTGATCATAATTTCTGTAGAAGCAGACCTGTTAGATTGATCAGGTTTTCTGTAGAAGGAGACCTCTAGAGTGATCGGGTTTTGTGTAGAAAAAGACCGGTGAGAGTTATCAGGTTTTCTTTAGAAGCTCACCTGTAAGAGTGATCAGGTTTTCTGTAGAAGCAGACCTGTTAGAGTGATCAGGTTTTGTGTAGAAGAAGACCCGTAAGAGTTATCAGGTTTTCTGTAGAAGCAGACCTGTTAGAGTGATCAGGTTTTGTGTAGAAGAAGACCAGTAAGAGTTATCAAATTTTCTGTAGAAGGATACCCGTAAGAGTGATCAGGTTTTCTGTAGAAGCAGACCCGTAAGAGTGATCAGGTTCTCTGTAGAAGGAGACCTGTTAGAGTGATCGGATTTTGTGTAGAATGAGACCTGTTAGAGTGATCGGGTTTTGTGTAGAAGGAGACCTGTTAGAGTGATCAGGTTTTCTGTAGAAGGAGACCTGTTAGAGTGATCGGGTTTTGTGGAGAAAGAGATCTGTTATAGTGATCGGGTTTTGTGTAGAAGGAGACCTGTTAGAGTGATCGAGTTTTGTGTAGAAGGAGACCTGTTAGAGTGATCGGGTTTTGTGTAGAAGGAGATCTGTTAGAGTGATCGGGTTTTCTGTAGAAGGAGACCTGTTAGAGTGATCGGGTTTTGTGTAGAAGGAGACCTGTTAGAGTGATCGAGTTTTGTGTAGAAGGAGACCTGTTAGAGTGATCGAGTTTTGTGTAGAAGGAGACCTGTTAGAGTGATCGGGTTTTGTGTAGAAGGAGACCTGTTAGAGTGATCGAGTTTTGTGTAGAAGGAGACCTGTTAGAGTGATCGGGTTTTGTGTAGAAGGAGACCTGTTAGAGTGATCGAGTTTTGTGTAGAAGGAGACCCGTTAGAGTGATCGGGTTTTCTGTAGAAGCAGACAAGGGATCTTCAATTTTTGGCGCGGTGGAATTGAATCGTTCTTTTTGATACCCGTGTGAGTACGGTGCGGTGGTAAACATAACACAAGGTGCTTTCGAGGACCAGACGGGAGATTTTGTGACGTTTGCTGGCCCAGTGAAAAGATCCATTCGGTACATCAAGCCCAGGGCGTGGATTCGTGTCAAAACAAGATATGTGCATGATGACGTCCTCGCCGTGGTGTTAGAGATGAGTGATTATGACCTGATCCTAGGCAGCAAGTATGTCATATTGGGAGACCCGGTTGTCCCTACCGTCTCTAGGAATCGCATACGGACCCTTAAACGTCGATAGCAGAAAGAGGGGGAAACTGGTGATCCGGGAAGTGTCCAGCCTAAGGTGTTATGAACTCGACTTCCACCAATGATCGGTATTCAGTACCAGGAAGTATATGTACGGATGTCACTACGAGGAACGAGTCCAATTAATTGGTCTGAACTATTGTATTACCTGCTGACTTAACCTTTCTTTCTTTTCTCGTTTAGGGCAGAGGGAAAGGAAATCGCATCTCCTTTCTGTTTCTTTCTTGTTATTATTTTGTATTCATTTTTTTCTTTCCTCAATGAAAATTGTATATAACTAGAGGGAGATAAGTAAGAGATTTTGGAAAACCTATGAGTTACTGCCCAAATAAGCCTGTAGTGTTTGACGGGCATAAAGTGCCCATAGGGCCAGCACCATTGCCCAGAGTACTCACGCTCAAATTGGGCGCACGGTAATTTGTGCACCCTTCTGGCCACAACATCCCATGTCACGTCACTGATAGATCTGCTGGACCTGATAGAATGCTAGCGGAAGCAATTAAAGCAGACATCCAGTTATCAACTAACGCACTATACAACATTATGGATGTATTTGGGGAAAAGAGAACTGGAGAGAGGGGCATCTAGTGAAGCTTCCAAAGAAAGGGATTTTACAGATTGATCTTACTATAGATGGATTATGCTGTGAAGTAACAGGAACTGTTTTAAATAGAATAATACTGAAAAGTATAAATAAAGCAGTTGATAGTCTTCTACAAGACAGCAAGCAGGCTTTAGACAAAAAAAAACATGTTTAGACCAAATATTACTCTCATTATCATAATGGAACAAAGCATAGAATTAAATGCTAGTCTAAATCTTAATTTTAAAGAAAAAGGTTTGAATGTATGGATAGAGAAAATCTATGGAAACTACTACAATACCAAACAAAACTGGCCTAATTAAAAACACCTACTACACTATGAAAGGTCGAATCATTCATGATGGAAAACTAACAAATGCCTTCGAGATAGAGTCAGGAGTTCGACAGAGCTGTCTGCTCTCACAATTTCACATACTGCTATTAATAGACTGTGTCATGAGGAATACTTCAGAAAATAGGAAAAATGGAATTCAATGGGCCCTGCTTAAACCGCTAGAAGATGTGGTATTCGCAGATAACATAGCCCTTTTAGCTAGAAGTCATAATCAAATGCATGAAAAAGCTGCAATACTAGAGTCCTTGGCCCAATAGTTAGGACTTGAAAATAAACTAAAGCAAATCCAAGATAATGAGAATAAACTCGGAATATTACTGATGCAGTGAAAGTAAGAGGAAAAAAGATGGAAGAAGTAGGCATATACAACGTTACATATCTAGAGAGTATAAATAATAAGGAAGGGGTATCTGAAACATATATCAAGGAAAGAATACAAAAAGCAAGAGTAGCATTTGCTGTGCTTAAAAATATTTGGAAATCAAAAAACAAATTAGTACAAAGACGAAACATAGAACTTAAACTCTAACGTTAAATCTGTCCTGCTGAATGGCTCAGAAATGGCGATCAACAAATGGGGATTGGAACAAAGGATACTAGATTTTAAATGATATGAAACAATTATAAATGCATTCTTATGAGAAAGGACAGCACACATTCCAATAGAGCAAGAAATCAAACAAAGAAGTTGGAAATGGATAGGACATACACTGAGAAAACCGACTACAAATTTGTTTAGACACGCTCTTGCACGGAATCCAGAGGATGCAAGACGAAGAGGTAGACACAAAAACACCTGGCGGAGAGACGTTGAAAGGGATGTGTAGCTAACCAGGAAGAACTGGAAAGAGAAGAAAGCCAGAGACAGGCAGACATGGAAAGAAATTGTTGATGGCCTATGTTCCACTGGTGGTGATAATGGCGCAGAAGAACACTAAATATTTATATCACCATTAGCTTGTGAATTTTGTTCTCATTGGTGAACGTTATAAACTCTCATAATAGGTGTATCCTTTCGGATTGAGCTAGTAGTTGGTGTATATCTGTATTGCATGAGTAGAATGATTATATAAACATAAGTAGCAAGTAAATATTTTAAGCGGACTCATAACTTTTAATTATATTATCCAATCTTAAATCCCAAGTTTTTTGGCTAACCATATATCAAATCTAATGGGTGTTTTTTAAGTGAAAAGATCTAGTGCTTATTCGATAGTATTTGTTTTTTTATAATGTTTAAATAGATTTGTTTATTGTATAAGGTGTTTAGATAATGTTCGAACCTAAGTTGGTCAGCACGCTGATATAATTTTTATCAAGAGCGTTAGTTAAACAAAATGCGATAGATCTTTATTTTAGCTCTGCCACGTATTGCTGACGTAAATCGTGACAACTTCCTTCCGTTATCGGTACACACACATACACACATGTGCAGACACTTTGAACCCTAAATAATGCAATAAAGTACTTTAATGTGTTTTTGACTTTGTAGGTGGTCGCTGTTTTAGAATCAAGACTATATTTTGGAACAAACGGCTAACCTACAAATTATTTCTTTTAATTGAATGTATTGTCATGCTTTGCAGGATGGTGAAGCATTTGGATGCTTGTTGTTTTCATTGTCACAATGAGGTTTAGCTTGATTCTTGCTATTTACATCAACAACAACAAAAAGATTGGCTCTTTGTATTGTAAACCCTGATGTCGCCTTAGCACAGTGCTTCTCAAACCTTGAAATAATGTATGGCCTGGTGGACTATGACACATTCTTCATATAGTGGTCGTTTTGAAACTTTATTGTAAATAACATAGCTTTTTGCATTATATGATGCACTTGATAAAAGAACAATTAACATGTAATTATTATATGAAATAAATTAGTTAGGCTATTATTTATTGTTTTTAAATTTCAATGCAATTGCCGCAGATGCAATTCACACTAAAGAAAATATTTGAGTTGCAAAAGCACCTCTTACGCCGATCGACACATTTAATTTTAAGTATTTCGTTTTGATAGCAAGTACCGTGTAAAAATGCTTGTTTACACTTATAAGTAGAAGCACAATAGATTATTATATTTGTCCGATCTGAGAGCTAAATTTAGTGACTATTGCAAAAACATAAAGCATTTCTTTATTTAAATGAGTGAATTGACAAATTACTAAAAGTTAAATGTGTTATCACTGCAAATATGCTACAGTTTTTGGGAAAGTTAGCATCCACCCCTTCCAAGATATGTTGCATACCAACATATACATGTTGTTACAATAATATATTATTTTAGCCAAACTTTAAACAATTGAAATCTATTTCTCTCTGGTAAGCCTACGCTTTGGCGTTTTTGCAACAGATGCAGTGGCATATTTAGGCATATTCCACATGTTCCATTGGAACAGGGGCCCCCACACAAAAGGGGCCCCCACACATCACAAAAACATATTTATTTTTACATCCCCATTCTTTCGTTGAAAATGTAAAATAAAATTCATTTATTCCCCTGCAATTTTAAGTGCTCTAGTCCAACCAAGCTAAGCGCACCATCCAATTTATGATTTTACAGAATGTAACATTAATTAACGGCACTTTTCTGAGGTATGTGGAAGGCAGGGCGACGCCACGATGGGCCCTCACATAAATTTGGGAACAGGCCCTCCACTATGCTAAATACGGCCCTAAACCGATGCATAATACGAATCCTTTTTTTTCCACAAAACAAAACATCCATGCAACTTTTCAAAATATATCCTGTTGTTTTCTATTGTTTTAATTTCTGCTGTAAAAAGATTAGACATTAGAAACGGAATATCTTAAGAAAAAGAAAGTTTTTTTCTCTGCTTTTCTTTATTTTCGTTAAAAATAAACTGCAAAATTGTATGTAATACATGTTTGGCATAAACAAGGGAACACTATTTAGAATAGCGGAGACGCCACTGATAGTAATCAGATTCGGTAAAAAAAATGTAGTTCGAAAAAGAATGAAAGAATCTGTATAAAAGTTCAGCTCAAGAGTAAACAAATCATTTCGATACCATATAGCTTCAAATATTAAGAAGAAAGAATGCATTTGAAAATATTTCTGACTGTTCTTTTGACTTTGGTTCTGACCACTGAAGCCAGCCTTATTATGAAAAGCCTTAGAAGATATTTAAGTAAGTACTGTGTCATAGTTGAACTTATTTCTGTAGCTTTTTATCAACTGGACGTTTTCATGTATCTGTAATGTTGATATATGTGTATCAACCAATCAGAAAATCTATATGAATCAATTTTAAACTATTATGTTGAAAAAAATTTCAAGCACGCATAATTTTAAGCAGTGGTCGATATAATATATGTAAGTTAGTAAAGTATCCCGTCGGAAATCGACACATTGGGTATGTGAAGCAGCGTTCATATGTTTCTGTGGACACGGCATATTTGGAGATTGTGTGGCCAGCACAATACTCAGCTGCCTTTACTTTATCCCAACTAACGCCAGGTACCAATCAGAGCACCGGCGTGATCAATATGAACCCTGGACCAGGGGGAACTTGGCCACTCCCAAGGGTGGAGTTCAGCTACCGCTGGCATTCAATGTTATACGACGCCATAGCTGGAATTGTGCAGTCATGGCCAAACAAGTAGGTCAATAGCTTGGGTCAGTCAAGAGAATGAATCTATCATTTCCTGTTCGACCATAAAGGTATTGATAGAATTTAGTGACCCCCAAATACCAAAGCCAGGGCCTCCCTGTCAATGTGTGGATAGTTCATTTCAGTAGGATTCAAGCTACTGGATGCAAATGCTATGGGTAAGTCTGTACCATCGGTATATCTATGACTGAGCACTGCACCGATTTCTTTTGGCGAGGTGTCACATTGTACCAGAAGTAATAAAAATGCCCAAATCACTGTAATCAACAGCCTCCCATATACCAAGATTGATTCCTGCACATTATTCTTGATAGCATAAGGCACTGATCTGGCCTTGAAACACCTCTGGTCCCTTACATCTGAAAATACGTCCGAGGATCATCGCACTGCCAAGAGGCTGTGAGAATTGGTGGGGCGGAAGCAATGACCACAAAAAAACTCATCTTAACCCTAGCTTGGAGCTTGGATGCCCAGACTTAAAATATGGGATTTATGTTAACGGGTTAACGGGTATATGAGCGAGCCACCACGCTAAATATCAAATGTAGCAAGAACATTAAACTTGAATGTTACAAAAGTTAGTAAGGCATATAGTAGAAAAAGAATATTCTTTATGGGATAGTAAGTAAAGTAAGTAAAATACTCTTCGGACCAAATTGATCATAGGGCCACTGTGGTCAGTGACACACTAGGAAATGTGTGGCCAGCACAATGCCCAGCCACCTTTCCTGTATCCCCAACAATTATCAGAAACTCATCAAAGATGAGTAGACTCAGGGACACCCTAAAGTCCAGGGAAAGAATCATAGCCTTTACCTGAATTCGAACCCAGATCGCCAGTCAAACGTTCTGCCGCTCGGTGACCATGCCCCATTCTGTACTGGATAAACGAACAAAAAAAAAGAAAAAATTTGTAAAACTTTTCGAAAATAGCCTTAATGTAAATTACTAATAGATATTCACAAATGACAAGAGATAAGAGATATTCGGCATGCCGGATATTCGGCCAAACCCTAGTTATAACACGTAGAAACACTAGAAGAAAAAAGAACAAATAGATACGCTTATAATGTTCATCTGAGCAAACCAGGTCTATTAGTACAGAAAGTTCGACCAATTGTTCCCAGTTCTATTAGTACAGAAAGTTCGACCAATTGTTCCCAGGTCTATAAGTACATAAAGTTAGACCAATTGTTCCCAGTTCTATTAGTATAGAAAGTTCTAGCAATCGTTCCCAGGACTATTAGTACAGAAAGTTCGACCAATTGTTCCCAGTTCTATTAGTACAGAGAGATCGACCAATTGTTCCCAGGACTATTAGTACAGAAAGTTTGACCAATTGTTCCCAGTTCTATTAGTACAGAAAGTTCGACCTATTGTTCCCAGTTCTATTAGTACAGAAAGTTCTACCAATAGTTCCCAGGACTATTAGTACAGAAAGTTCGACCAATTGTTCCCGGACTATTAGTACAGAAAGTTCTACCAATAGTTCCCAGTTCTATTAGTACAGAGAGTTCGACCAATTGTTCCCGGACTATTAGTACAGAAAGTTTGACCAATCGTTCCCAGTTCTATTAGTACAGAAAGTTCGACCAATTGTTCCCGGACTATTAGTACAGAAAGTTTGACCAATTGTTCCCAGTTCTATTAGTACAGAGAGTTCGACCAATTGTTCCCGGACTATTAGTACAGAAAGTTTGACCAATTGTTCCCAGTTCTATTAGTACAGAAAGTTCTACCAATAGTTCCCAGGACTATTAGTACAGAAAGTTTGACCAATTGTTCCCAGTTCTATTAGTACAGAAAGTTCGACCAATTGTTCCCGGACTATTAGTACAGAAAGTTTGACCAATTGTTCCCGGACTATTAGTACAGAAAGTTCTACCAATAGTTCCCAGTTCTATTAGTACAGAGAGTTCGACCAATTGTTCCCGGACTATTAGTACAGAAAGTTTGACCAATCGTTCCCAGTTCTATTAGTACAGAAAGTTCGACCAATTGTTCCCGGACTATTAGTACAGAAAGTTTGACCAATTGTTCCCAGTTCTATTAGTACAGAGAGTTCGACCAATTGTTCCCGGACTATTAGTACAGAAGGTTTGACCAATTGTTCCCAGTTCTATTAGTACAGAAAGTTCTACCAATAGTTCCCAGGACTATTAGTACAGAAAGTTTGACCAATTGTTCCCAGTTCTATTAGTACAGAAAGTTCGACCAATTGTTCCCGGACTATTAGTACAGAAAGTTTGACCAATTGTTCCCAGTTCTATTAGTACAGAGAGTTCGACCAATTGTTCCCAGGTCTATTAGTATAGAAAGTTCTAGCAATCGTTCCCAGGACTATTAGTACAGAAAGTTCGACCAATTGTTCCCAGTTCTATTAGTACAGAGAGTTCGACCAATTGTTCCCAGGACTATTAGTACAGAAAGTTTGACCAATTGTTCCCAGTTCTATTAGTACAGAAAGTTCGACCAATTGTTTTCAGTTCTATTAGTACAGAAAGTTCGACCAATTGTTCCCGGACTATTAGTACAGAAAGTTTGACCAATTGTTCCCAGTTCTATTAGTACAGAGAGTTCGACCAATTGTTTTCGGACTATTAGTACATAAAGTTAGACCAATTGTTCCCAGTTCTATTAGTATAGAAAGTTCTAGCAATCGTTCCCAGGACTATTAGTACAGAAAGTTCGACCAATTGTTCCCAGTTCTATTAGTACAGAGAGTTCGACCAATTGTTCCCAGGACTATTAGTACAGAAAGTTTGACCAATTGTTCCCAGTTCTATTAGTACAGAAAGTTCGACCAATTGTTCCCAGTTCTATTAGTACAGAAAGTTCTACCAATAGTTCCCAGGACTATTAGTACAGAAAGTTCGACCAATTGTTCCCGGACTATTAGTACAGAAAGTTCTACCAATAGTTCCCAGTTCTATTAGTACAGAGAGTTCGACCAATTGATCCCGGACTATTAGTACAGAAAGTTTGACCAATCGTTCCCAGTTCTATTAGTACAGAAAGTTCGACCAATTGTTCCCGGACTATTAGTACAGAAAGTTTGACCAATTGTTCCCAGTTCTATTAGTACAGAGAGTTCGACCAATTGTTCCCGGACTATTAGTACAGAAAGATTGACCAATTGTTCCCAGTTCTATTAGTACAGAAAGTTCTACCAATAGTTCCCAGGACTATTAGTACAGAAAGTTTGACCAATTGTTCCCAGTTCTATTAGTACAGAAAGTTCGACCAATTGTTCCCGGACTATTAGTACAGAAAGTTTGACCAATTGTTCCCGGACTATTAGTACAGAAAGTTCTACCAATAGTTCCCAGTTCTATTAGTACAGAGAGTTCGACCAATTGTTCCCAGGACTATTAGTACAGAAAGTTTGACCAATCGTTCCCAGTTCTATTAGTACAGAAAGTTCGACCAATTGTTCCCGGACTATTAGTACAGAAAGTTTGACCAATTGTTCCCAGTTCTATTAGTACAGAGAGTTCGACCAATTGTTCCCGGACTATTAGTACAGAAAGTTTGACCAATTGTTCCCAGTTCTATTAGTACAGAAAGTTCTACCAATAGTTCCCAGGACTATTAGTACAGAAAGTTTGACCAATTGTTCCCAGTTCTATTAGTACAGAAAGTTCGACCAATTGTTCCCGGACTATTAGTACAGAAAGTTTGACCAATTGTTCCCAGTTCTATTAGTACAGAGAGTTCGACCAATTGTTCCCAGGTCTATTAGTATAGAAAGTTCTAGCAATCGTTCCCAGGACTATTAGTACAGAAAGTTCGAACAATTGTTCCCAGTTCTATTAGTACAGAGAGTTCGACCAATTGTTCCCAGGACTATTAGTACAGAAAGTTTGACCAATTGTTCCCAGTTCTATTAGTACAGAAAGTTCGACCAATTGTTTTCAGTTCTATTAGTACAGAAAGTTCTACCAATAGTTCCCAGGACTATTAGTACAGAAAGTTCGACCAATTGTTCCCGGACTATTAGTACAGAAAGTTTGACCAATTGTTCCCAGTTCTATTAGTACAGAGAGTTCGACCAATTGTTCCCGGACTATTAGTACAGAAAGTTTGACCAATTGTTCCCAGTTCTATTAGTACAGAAAGTTCTACCAATAGTTCCCAGGACTATTAGTACAGAAAGTTTGACCAATTGTTCCCAGTTCTATTAGTACAGAAAGTTCGACCAATTGTTCCCGGACTATTAGTACAGAAAGTTTGACCAATTGTTCCCAGTTCTATTAGTACAGAAAGTTCTACCAATAGTTCCCAGGACTATTAGTACAGAAAGTTTGACCAATTGTTCCCAGTTCTATTAGTACAGAAAGTTCGACCAATTGTTCCCGGACTATTAGTACAGAAAGTTTGACCAATTGTTCCCAGTTCTATTAGTACAGAGAGTTCGACCAATTGTTCCCAGGTCTATTAGTACAGAAAGTTCGACCAATTGTTCCCAGTTCTTTTAGTACAGAAAGTTCGACCAATTGTTCCCAGGTCTATTAGTACAGAAAGTTCGACCTATTGTTCCCAGTTCTATTAGTACAGAAAGTTCGACCAATTGTTCCCAGGTCTATTAGTACAGAAAGTTCGACCAATTGTTCCCAGTTCTATTAGTACAGAAAGTTCTACCAATTGTTCTCAGGTCTATAAGTACATAAAGTTCGACCAATTGTTCCCAGTTCTTTTAGTACAGAAAGTTCGACCAATTGTTCCCAGGTCTATTAGTACAGAAAGTTTGACCAATTGTTCCCAGTTCTATTAGTACAGAAAGTTCTACCAATTGTTCCCAGGTCTATTAGTATAGAAAGTTCTAGCAATCGTTCCCAGGACTATTAGTACAGAAAGTTCGACCAATTGTTCCCAGTTCTATTAGTACAGAAAATTCGACCAATTGTTACTGGACTATTAGTACAGAAAGTTTGACCAATTGTTCCCAGTTCTATTAGTACAGAGAGTTCGACCAATTGTTCCCGGACTATTAGTACAGAAAGTTCAACCAATTGTTCCCAGTTCTATTAGTACAGAAAGTTGGACCAATTGTTCCCATGTCTATTAGCATAGAAAGTTCGAGCGAGCAATTACTTTGCTCCGAATTCTTAGGTTGGATTTTTACAAAGTATTGTGTGACATGTTCAGTCACCAAATTCTCCATACGTTTTATAGCACTAGATCATGAATCTTTCTCAAAGTCTTATTTACATTCAATAAAAAAAACATTTGTTTCTTTTGACATGCTAGCATTCTAAGACTGCAAAGATTCTTTGAAGACCCGACACATATTTTTGGAAAGGTACAACATATTGTAGGCCCTATTTATCTTATCTTACAGTAAACAAACGATTCTTTTAAACAGATGATGAATACATCCTATACATCTGTCAATGAATTGTAACATCATTTTAGCTCTTTAGTGTTAGAAAATTAAAAGGCACGCCCTCCAGTAATTTATCCTTAAAATTGTATCGTTTTAACTTTAAAAAAATAAGTTTCGTGGTATTTATACATTAATTTTTTCGAGTTAATTTCACCAAATTAAAAAAAAATAAAAACTTTGTTCAATAAACAGCCTGTAGCGTGAATGTGCAGCTGATAAATATTGGTGCGCAAAAAGACTTCACATTATGAACGTAAAAATTATGACGTAGGTTGTTTTGGGGGAACGCAAGTTTTGACGGGAGATAACAACGGTTAGTCAGATGACGCTGTGGCTCTTAGAGATGAGGCTGGTCTCTTGTTGAAGTAGGATGCATATGATTAAAAGATTGATATTAGTCTAATGAATGTGTGGCAGTTAGTACTGAAGAGTATAGACATATCTGTACATAAGTTATGCATTAAAGTTTCAAGTTGTTCTACTAGATCTCGATTGTTGTATATTCATTTTGTTACGCACCCTGAGCTAGAAAGAGAGAGCTAGCCGATGTTTTTGGAGGCAGAGATGGATCCATAATATATCCAAAAATTTCAATAAACCAAAGACGTAACACAGCCTTATGTTTTGCATGTACAAAAAACAAGAAATCCAAGCTTATTTTATTTTGTTTATTATTATTTTTTTGTTGTTGTGGAGTCTTTGCTTGTAATGCAAATGAAACAGTATATTATGTAGTTTTTTAATTATTTTATTTTAGATTTGGAGTACATTGAATTGGAATGTGATAATGGACAAACCATGACATTGTCTCAGTTTTGTAATGGCGTCAATGATTGTGTTGATAATTCGGACGAGGCCTATTGTGGCTGATTATTGCTAGCAATACAATATCCTCAAAGTGTGAGTTTTTTAGAAGTACAATTTAAAGAGGTTGGGGTGATTTATTATAATTTAATAGACAATGTGAACCAAGGACAGGAGAGTTTCGGTGTCGCAAGCCTCAAAAAATAATTATATGAGTGGCACATGTCTCAAAGAATAATTATATGAGTGGCACATGCCTCAAAGAATAATTATATGAGTGGCACATGCCTCAAAGAATAATTATATGAGTGGCACATGCCTCAAAGAATAATTATATGAGTGGCATATGCCTCAAAGAATAATTATATGAGTGGCACATGCCTCAAAGAATAATTATATGAGTGGCACATGCCTCAAAGAATAATTATATGAGTGGCACATGCCTCAAAGAATAATTATATGAGTGGCACATGCCTCAAAGAATAATTATATGAGTGGCACATGCCTCAAAGAATAATTATATGAGTGGCACATGCCTCAAAGAATAATTATATGAGTGACACAAGCCTCAAAGAATAATTATATGAGTGGCACATGCCTCAAAGAATAATTATATGAGTGGTTTTAAGAAACAATCATATGAGTTGGACTTTTAACAAATCTTCTTGTTTTGAACTTACAGAAAACTATTTTACCTTGCGAAGAAAATGGCTATATTTAAACAATAATATAATCTACTTTTTACTACAATTAAATTTCCCCAACTGCTCATTCTAAAAAAACCTTTGCTAGACATTATATATATATATATATTTCTCTTTGAAAACAATGTCTCTAGACTCTAACTGACTTCTACACAAAAATTCTTTTACAGGCTTCTCATAAAACTCTATCTGCTAGAGTACTATTAAATGTTATTCTAAAAACTATATTAATAAAATCCATCTTGTTTCAATTCTTTTCAGTACACGGCGACTGTTCAGATGGCGAAATAACAGGCGACAATTTCCTATGTCTTGAAACTGTAGCGGCTTAACTTCCTTACTGGACACTGGACAGTCGTTTTATGTAACTTTTATCTTTGCTATTGATGTAGTTGTACGTTTGTCTTATTGATTAAAAACGCAAAACAAATTTAACTTACATAGCGTTGATGTGTTTGGTCTCTGAGATAAATTAAATACAAATGTATTTATCTTCTATTTGGTCATAGACTGAGACTTTTTTGTTACGATGGTGTTGAAAAAATTAAATAAGGACAAAAGGAAAAAAAATGCCCACCAAATTTAAAGCTTTCAATTTACTAAAAAAATAACTCGTGAGAAATCACGGGTACAACGAATTCTTTTTTTATATTTTAAATTTTACCATGTTCCCTTGAATTTTCCAGTCAATTTTTGTAAAATGAAGTGTAGACATTGCCCTCACATAGGGGAGGGCAGAGGGGGCGTACGCCCGGGGGTGGGGGGGGGACACTTCTAGGGCGGCGGAAAATATAACCTTTGTTCATACCAGAAATTTTACGAGAGTTGATGAGGAAATTTGAAACACATATCGTGAACAAAAGGAATAATGAATGAAGATAATAGAAGTTAACTTCTTATTTATTTACACTAAAACTGATTTATACAAATGTTTCACTTTTAATAGGCTCACAAAGGTATCATAAACGATTGTATCAAATCTAATGCCTTCATTTAAAATACTTGCTGCTATTTCGATGTTGTTTTGAAGATGAATAAAGAGATTCACGTCTCTATATATATATGTTTTAGAAAATGCTCTCACAAATGCTATATTGTTTTGTGAGAATATTGTTGAATTGTCAAGAGAAACGTCCAGTTTTACCCACGTACGCAAAAAAAAATTGGTACTCTCCTGTGATATGCCCTTGTGTTAGCTCTGCCATGAATTGCAGACGAACCCTACCCCCCCCCCACACACCCACACACACAAACCGCTTAAACCTTAATTATGCAAAAGATTACTTAAACGTTAACATGACATTGCATCTGGTCGATGTATTTTTAGTATCAACATACTCTTTAAAACAAAACTGTTATCTTCATTTGTTTCTTTTTCATGCATTGCATGGCTTTTCATGGTTATTATACATTGGGCTTCATTTTGTTTTCAATGTTATCACAACACTTCTTAAATTAACTCTACATATTATAACCGGAGCCTGCGCACCTAAGTTCGAATCCTGATGAGGGCTATGGTTTTATTCCCGGGTCTGTAGTATGTCCCTGAGTCTACCCAGCTCTGATAGGTACCTGACCTTAGTTGGGGTAAAATAAAGGTGGCTGTGCATTGTGCTGGCCACACAATCACCTAGTATGCCGTGGCCACAGAAACTAGTGAACGCTGCTTCACCGGTCATATGGATCAATTTGGCCTCACGGGGATACTCCAGAACTATTTGATTTAAAATATTAACTAACCAACATTTAATTAAAGAGTAAAATGCAAGTTTTCTTCCGGGCCTATATATATCCAATCTAATGTCTTTTTTTTTAAAGTGGATAGATCTGTTACTCTTTCAATTTTATTATAATTGTTTATTATTTGTGTCGTCATATTAACCCTTATTTGACATTTGCACTCTCCCAGAGTGCAAAGACTTGCTTCCATTTTTTTTAGCTGGCATAAAGCCTTTTTATATATTTAAAATAGTGGCTTTTTTCTATTCTGGACATATTTCTTTATGTTATTTATCATCTTAAAAGTCATTTCCATTGCGTAGTTTTTTGTAGCTCGCATTTTTGAAAAACAGCCTAAAAACATTTTGTTCTATTTCAAACAGTTATGTGTAAAAAAAAGTATTACCTAATAAAGGCAAATAAGATATGTTTTTAGATACTTTAATCCAGTGCTTTTTTGTGACGGTACGCACCGGTACAGCGTACCGGCACCTTTTTCAATGTGGGGGAAAATTATTACTTTTCTTGTATTTTAACGTTTATTATTAATTCATTATAGTATTAATTAGTTAAATTGAATTATTTTAAAATTGCGCGCAAAAAGAATTAAAATATAAAATGCAAAACTGCTTTAAAAGTTAGGCAATCCATCACTGAGTACCGGCACCTATTTTTATAAAAAAGCACTGCTTTAATCTATTCTGTATCGTATGAATATAAAATTGTTACTTGACTGGAAAAGGTCCATTGAACTTCAGATCGAAATACAACTGCACTCCTGGAGAGTGTTGGGACACGAGAGTGGTATGTGTACATTTAAAGAAATGCACTCTGGGGGAGTGCAAATGTCAAATACAGTATCAAAATATGCTTATATTTCTTAATATTTTTATCAAATAAACAATTGTGACGCTTGTACTATGTAACAGACTGCATAGTTAAAATGCACTTAAATCATTAACAACATAAATATGATAAATCATGTAGACTAATTATCTTTTTTAGTGTACGAAAAAGTTATACAATGAACAATGGGTTAACAATGTTGGATGTAGATCAGGAGATAGTAAATTTCACTGTTTATATAACACCGCTTGATGATAGATCGGTAATGATGCTGACGTAAGGAATAAGATGACCACTTGGATATTTTGTCCAGTCTTATGTCTGTACTGCTGATCGATAAGGATTCCTTGGACTAGGCGGTACTGTTGTGATGGACCTGATCTGTTAAATAACTGAACTTTCTTTCCACTGGACATTTGATAACTCCTTTCTCACTTACATTGCATTGCTGCCAAGGGTGTTGGAGCCACTGAGACTATAAAACAGAAATGCCCCTTACAAGATGCGTCTAGCTTTGTTTAAAGGTATCGAGGTTCAAATAATTTTCAACTGGACACCACCCACAACTTGCTTATGGCAAAAAAACTGCGACCCTGTTCTACAGTAAGACAATCAAGGAGATAGTCTCGTCAACAATGACAACACATCATGAATGATCAACCTGACCTAAACAGACAGTGCGGTGCCTCACTGGGAGGCGTGGATAGGACTAACCAAAACATCAAAAAGTACACATTTCTGTTAGAACCAAAAAGTGGTGTTGGCCTTTTGTCTTTCATAGCATAGAGATGCCTGGTTACTACACAGGAAAGGGCATGCTGCAGAAGTCATTGAGCTTTTGGCCTTTCATCACAAAGTATCCAATAGTGTCTGTGTGTCAGCATAATGAACGGTATTCCAAGGAATCCACCACCTACATCACACCTACACCACAGTTTTCTAGGGTCAGCGACAGGGTCAGGTTAGAAATGAATGGACACTTTTCTTTTGACTCCACTGTACAAAAAAGGTTTGCAAAATGACGTAGCAATTCTAGAAAAATATGCCTGAAATATAATGTTGGTCTACTCCTGCATTGTTTCAACCTTTATCATGGCGTTGTCTATTGCCCATACACAAAGATTAAGTGATAAGAGAAAACTCGATGGATACATATTCATTTTTTAATAAGAGAAAACTCGATGAAAACATACTAAGTTTCAATTTAAATGTTTTTTTCATTCTACTAGAAGAAGCCTAATGAAAAATAAGTATGTTAAACATAAAAAAAAACACAACTTTGTTTCGGTTATATGTTGTTTTCAATAAAAGAAAATGGGACATAACATCCATAAAATAAATAAATGCCTCTGTTCTGATTTATCTAGTTCTTATGTTTTATTCTTCCAATACAAAAATAACTTATTCAATACGTTCAATAGCAAGCATGTAATGCATTTATCATTAGAAAACACCGTACCCCTCTCGTGTCCAATGAACTCCTCTGGGGTGCATCTCAACAAAACTACACGTACCTATTCGTGTACATGCACTCTCCCAGAGTCCCCCCCCCCCCTGTAACTTTTGAAGAAAACAAAAACCAATCAAATCACATGTATATACCCACTTTTTGATGCATTATAACTGTAAGTTGTATGTTTTGTACTTGTATCATTCACTCACACATATCTTCGAGGCGTTCATAAAAGTACTAAACACTCCAGGAACAGTAAAATATATAAATAAGTTTATTCACACACATATATTTGTATGTCCTCACAATTCATATGAATATCCATGCACAATGATATCTGTATATATATTCACTCAATAGCATTGCAATTTATATATTCGAATTTACAGAATAGATTCACAGAGATCTCTCATATTATGTCCATTACAAAATCTCCACATAAAAATACAGCTCCTCTCTCTACAAAAGCTGAATGCCCACTACCCTACCAATGTCAAGTCTTGTAACCTTCCCGCCGATCTTTTATAACCTAACACTTGAATTAACAACAATTCACTCAACTGCGCAATTATTATAGTCTCCGTCTGTTTTTGTTATCCAAGGTCAAGGTCTACTCTTCTTTTCATTGGTTATCTCTCTTTGACCATAGACTATTTATTATGTTCTATTTCAATCACTGACAATAACTAGGAAACACGCAAAAAACACAGAAAAAGCCATTCGGATATACCCTTGGGCATTAATGGGTTAATGATGTCCTGTTGCAATCAATAAGCTTTTGTTGTTTGTAGGGGCAGGCAATTTTCCAAGTCAGATCTTAAAAACCCCAAAACACCCAGAATGAAATAGATTTTCCCAAAAGCGTTTGATAATGTTTACCAAACTACTTAACTATTTAAAAAAAACTGATTTTTTTTTTTGTGTGCCTATCAGTTTCTTTACACCAGTTGATTCAAAACTTTGTGATGAGTAGATAACAAATGTATCTTATCTTATATGTAATATTACAGACGCTCCTTCTATAAAGAAGATTATTGCATCCTTCGCTCATCCGTGGTCCGAGTCTAGTCTTGCATCTTTATTAATGTTTAAAATGATATTAAGTTACTGGTTTTCCTGGTTTGTACTGGCAATCCATTCCATTCCATGCCCAAATGCCACTCGGGAAGAAAGAGTACTTATATGCATTTTGTTCTCGTATAAGGAATAAGAAAAGTGTTTTAATTTAAAAAAAAATAATTAATTGCTCTGAATCATCACCAATAACTGTAAACTCAGGAGTTCCTTAAGGAACTGTTCTAGGATCTCAACTATTTCTAATTTTCATTTTCATTAACTAATCACCCAATGTCATCAATTTAACCTTCTGGTCCAGATGAAATACCAGCAATACTGCTTAAAGAACTAACTAATAAAATATCTCCAATCTTTTAAATACTTTTTCAGGCCTCTCTTAACCAGGGCAAAGTATACAAAGACTGGAAATTACCCAATGTAACCCCTCTTTTCAAAAAAGGAGAAAAATCTGACCCCGAAAATTACAGATCTGTTTCCTAAACAAGCATAACTTGTAAAGTACTTGAACATATTATATATAGTAGTATAGTAAATCATCTAGACAAACTTAATGCCCCGTGCCCACACCAACATGGCTTGAGGACAAATAGATCATGTTAGACTCAATTAATAGGCTTAATAGATGACTTGTCTAAAGTATTAGATAATAACAACCAAATTGATGCTATATTACTAGATTTTTTCAAAATATTCGATAAAGTTCATCATTCTAGTCTACTTAAGAAAACTTAATTATTTTGGCTTCTTTGGTCCCTTACATCAGTGGATTCAGGACTTTCTTATAGGCAGAGAACAAACAGTGACAATAAATGGCTCTTAGTCATCACTAATAACTGTAAACTCAGGAGTTCCACAAGGAACTGTTCTAGGACCCCTACTATTTCTAATTTATATTAATGATCTACCAAATTGCATCAACACAGGAAAATAAGTAAGATTATTTGCCGATGATTGCATAATTTATAAAATAATAAAGACAGGAAAAGATAGTGAACTTCTACAAAAAGACCTAGATGAACTACAAAAATGGGAATCAAACTGGAGTATGTCTTTTCACCCAGAAAAATGCCAACCAATAAGGGTATCAAAGAAAAAGAAACAAATAATAGCAAACTACTTCATTCATGATAAAGAACTAACTCAAACTAGCAATGCTAAGTATCTAGGAGTAATAATAAATGATAAGTTATCTTGGAACCCTCATATTGATGAAGTAATTAAAAAAATCAAACAAAACATAAGGATTCATAAAAAGGAACTTTTACAAATGTAATAAGAATAAAAAACTAAAATGCTATCTCACATTAGTTAGGCCTATACTAGAAAATGCAGCATCTGTTTGGGGCCCATCTAAAGAAAACATTAAAAAATTAGAACAAATTAAAAAAAGAGCTGCATGTTTCATAAATAGTGAATATTTCCAATTAACAAGAGTAACACCATTAGTCAAATTACTAAACCTAGAAACACTAGAGGACAGAAGGGCAAAGAGTAAAGTAATAATAATACATCAGGCATTAAACTCTAATTTAGAAATACAACCCAATAACAACCTGTTGCAAAGCTCAGATAAACATAAAGACAAAAACACTTTCCTTATCCCTTATGCGAGAACAAATGCATATAAGCACTCTTTCTTCCCTTAGTGTCATTCGGACATGAAAAAAAAAGATGAAAACCAGTAACTTAACATCATTTGAAACTAATGAAAAAGAAAGACTAGACTCAGACCACGAATAAGCGTAAAGTAAACTTCTCTTGTGAAACAGCGCTCACGAGTCTCTATGTCCACGGCTTACTAGGGGATTGTGTAGCCTAGCCGTCTTTACTTTACCCCAATTAATGTCAAGTACCCATCAGTACTGGGAAAACTCAGGGACACTCGTCATTCCCGGGAACAAATCCTAGCCTTCACCAGGATTCGAACCCGGAAACTTCCGAACGCCAGCCAAATGCGCTGCCACTCTTCCACGGTGCCCCCGGTTAAGCGTAGGACGCAATAATCTTCATTATAGAAGTGGAAAACTTTTGGGCCTCGTTCCCGTTAGGTGACTGTGTGCCGAACAAAAATGACATTCCCCAGTGCTGTCCGTTTGACAAGGCTAGAACCAAGTGTAAAATTCTCTTTATAACTAGACGAGCGTATCTGCTCTTAAGTAGAGTACAGGACGTCACAAGAAAGGTAGGGTCCGTTCAAGACTTTCTCCTAGACACGCCGCATGTGAGGCATCCCGCAGGATCACGGACTACACTTTTGTCCCCCCTACCCCCTGCGGAATTTCCCTTTGGATCATTAATGAGACGACATAACCTTGTATCTCCGCATTTGCGCCCGGAAGTTTTGTCTTATAAGTTTGATTAAATTTTTTTCTTATAACTTTTACTGACATTCCTTCTAGATAGAATATTATTACGTCCACTAGGCCCAAAACTCATGCAGGGCGGTACGGATCGGTCGGCGGCAGGAATATAAACCGCGACGTGTCAGTTGACAGTCCCGTGAACTAACCGCAGGACCAGCCGGCCATCATGTTGCGTTTATCTGAGAATTGCAACAGATTGTTATTGTGTTTCATTTCTAAGTTAGATTTTAATGCCTTAAGTAGCCTAATATTACTACTTTCCTTTTTGCCGTACTGTCGTATACATAGCCAGTGAAGCGCACGCAATAATGCTGTCATGTAAATAATGACGATATTTTCATAGTATTGATCGTTGTATAATCGATTGCGAGTATCACAACTTACAATGAAGATGTGTACACGCCTTAATATTTTTTTTTATCAAAAGTATCTTGTATTAGTTTAATTAAAACCTTGTCTCGCAAGAAAAATTATATTCCAGCTATATTTAATTCATGACTCGGCTCGTACATTTTATCCCGAGTAAGTCACAATTACTACGTAATAAAATTTAATGACACATTTTTCTCTTCTTGGTCAAATAGTTATAATTTAACACAATGACTCAGATTTATGCAATGATTTTTCTATTTTATAGATCACCGTTTTTTTTTCTCTTTCTTTGTTTAGTTTCTTGTTTCTTTTAAATTTAAAAGGAACATCAACTAAATACTTGCTGTTTCATGACAATGAACAATTTCTACTTTTAATATCGTACATTATATGACTGTTCATTTCAATTGTTACAACCTATACAATGTTAATGATAGAAAATTATCTACAGTTTTAAGCCATAATATAACAAATTTTAAATAAAGCGTTTCTTGTATAAAACAACAAATTTTAAGAGGGTCAGTGTATGCCATTTAAAATGTAGGACTTTTTTTCAATAAGACAAAGAAGTGCTTGTACTTAGGTATAAAAAGTATATTGAAGGTCTATTTAAAGCATATTAAAGAACTTTTTTGACACAAGCACACATTTCTACAGTTGAAAAAATGTTTGAAGAAGAAATGGCCATGGATGCCGTCTTCAACAACCGATTCCCGGATGCCAGCGATGACGCCCGGTTCATTTTCGAACTGGTCAACCTGTCCGTCTTGACCAGCGCGGTGTGCCTTCTGGGCATCGCGTCCAACCTGATCAACGTGGCCGTCTTCTACCGGCAAGGGATGAGGTCGACGGTCAACATCAGCTTCATGGCCCTGTCCGTCACCGACCTCTGCAACGTCCTGCTCATCCAGTGGATAAGCCTTAGCGCATACCCGCTGGTTCTGAACAACAGGGACCTGTCGTTTTTGCAGAAAGATGTCAGCTACGTTACCAGCGGGCTCCCCCACAGCTACTTGACCAGGATCACGGCTTGGATCACCGCGTACATGACCGCGGAAAGATGCCTTTGCATCGCCCTGCCGTTTAAGGTCAAGCGTTTGATAACTCCGAGGCGAACGGTTTTGGCGATGGTGGGTATTTATGTATTCACGTCGCTTCCCTTGATTCCCCAATATTTATTCTTCCGCCTCGACTGGCAGTATTACCCGGAACTGAACAAAACACTTGTCGGCGTCGCAATCAACCTAGACTACATCAGCTTAAACGGTCTAACTTTAATTATCTACTCCATCGAGATGATGGTGTCCTTCATAGCCGTCATACTCCTCACCTCGGTGTTAATCCTTCAGCTAAACAAAATGACCCAATGGCGAAACGACTCTCTGACGAGCGGCGACCAATCGAAGCTGTTCACGCAGAAAGACAAAATGGCCGTCAGGACGGTGGTGGTCATCGCGTGCGTGCTGATCGTCACCTTCACCCCGACTTTCGCGTTCTGCGGCGCGTGCTTCGTTGTCCCAGGTTTCACGATGGGCGGCCAGTACAACAACATCTACATCATTTTCGTCTCTTTCGTCTTTCTATTTGACGCCACCAACGCCAGCGTCAACACTGCTCTACACTTCACATTGAATACAGGATACAGGCAAACCCTCTTGAAGATGTTATCCATTAGAAGAAAACTTGGATACATTTTATAACATGCCGTAGGGGGGCACGGTGGTCGAGCGGCAGCGCGTTCGACTGGCTTACTGAAGGTCCCGAGTTCGAATCCCGGTGAAGACTAGGATTTGTTACCGGGTCTGGAGGGTGTCCCTGAGTCTCACACCGCCCTGTTGGATACCTGACCTTAGTTGGGGTAAACAAAAGTTGGCTGTGCATTATGCTGGCCCCACAATGACCTTGTATGCCGTGGCCACAGAAGCTGGTGAACGCTACTTCACCGGCCCTATGGATCAATGTTGTCCCTCGGTGATACTCCAGAATTATTTGACCTAAAATACTAATTAACCAACATTTAATGAAAAACTATAATGCAAGTTTTCTGCCGGGCTAATATCCGATGGGTGCTTTGCTTTTTTTTTTTTACATACTGTGCACGCATTTTAAAATACATGAATTATGTTTTAAACTAGATAAATAAATAAAAAGTCTCAATTGTTCATATAAACCCTTTATTGTATTTTTTGTTTGTTTTGAGCTTGTCTTCCTTAGATTTCGCCCCCTTTCAATATATGAATAAAGAAAAACAGACAAAAGCATCTTTATAATTAACTCCTAAGGATATGTGTCTGTCTGAAACAGAAAAACTGTAAGTTTTAATTGTTGCGTCTCAAAACGAGGTGTTATTCTTTTCGACTAAATTACCTTTCATTCTAAGACACTTTGCCAAATGTTGAGAAAGATTACGAAATAAAGAACAACGTTCTTAATCTTAGTGGTTTACCACGGGGCTATTTCTAGCAGTCAATATAAATTGTAAAACAATGTTATTTTCTTTTCGTCCACCATAAACACTTTAAAGTGTGAATTTAAAATAGTAAAAACAGAAAACACGGACAAAGAAAATTGAAAGACAATGTTGTAATCAGAAACACATATATGCTACAAGTTTCAGCCTGATAGTATTTTATGTTGCTGGTTACCTACACTTTTTAATTTGTTGGTTCTGTTACGACTCGTTAAATCGGATTCAAATATAGTAATATCTTTATAAGAAGCCTCTAGATTCTGCAGGCTGGAGTCAGGGCTAAGGGTCAACTGAATGAACAGGTTTACGCAGTAATATTCTGTATAATTCTTTCCAACAACTTTCTTTCAACAGTGATAGATTAAAACTTCAGTTGTTGGATAAACAATTTTATTTAAATTTTAGACTCATTATAAACGTCAATAATATTAATCAAACAGATAGGCGATAACACAAGAAAGTAATAAAATGTACAACTAACTAATATAGCGAACTGCTCTCTACAAGATCTAGATCTGAACTGATTAAATAATTAGGTAAGGGACTTTATAGGGTAAACGAAAATGGAACTTATCACGTGGGTCTTTATACGTATTATAATTCCACTGCGACATAGGATACTGCGATTTATAATCAAACTCTCAATTTCCACGGGTAGACGAAGTATTTAGTTCAATCTGCACTAATAACTTTAAGGTCAAACCTTCCTCAACTTTAAATATCTGATACGCACTAATGAAAGTTCAATTCACTGGACAGTCATTCATTTTTAACCTAGATTCGTAACAGTTCCCTAATTTAAAATTGTACATGCAACTTCGAGTGAACACAATGTGTATTTTTGATATGCTTTAAAAAATTGACAGCAGCTGTTCTTATTATATGACGGATGACATTTATTGACATGTAAATGACAAATGAAATTAATGATAATTAAAACATGTAGGATATCTAACTCTATAGATTTAAAAGAAGTTCACTGTTGAAGTGGAGATAACCAAATTATGAATGTAGTCTGAGAATTTAGAAACAAGTCAGTGCTTTCATTAGTAGGCCCAAGTAAAGCTTTAATTCTAGGTCGATTCGATTGCCACTTTGTATGTACTTGTTGAGTTACAAAGAGTTAATAACATATGGTAAATGTAAAGCGCACTCGAAGACTTAGTTATGAATAGCGCTTTAAAAATACGTAATTTGTAATTTGTTTGACACTAGGGGCGTAGAGTAAGTTCAAATCTAGAGTGTCTAAAAAATTTCGTTGGTGAGAGATGTAAAAATGTGAAGAGCGTTCGTGATGCAGAATACATATTTCTCTGTTCTGTTGCAGAAGCTAATGGGCGGGTAGGAGGTGGGGAAGACGAATGAAGTTTAATAAGTTTACATTCAAGCATGACACAATGATAAGTTAAATTACGGTTTGCTTACAGTTGATTGCAGAACTTGAAAACAAAACAAAAAAAAGAGGGGCTCGCCATTAAGATTTATATATGGAGTAACTGAGATAATAACTAACTATGTATTCAATCTGAACGGATTAACCATATCTAAAGGGATAAACAAGCTTTATGTTCAATTTTAGCCCCAACCCACACAAGCGTCTTATTCTATCCTTTATTTCTCTCTAGCATTGAAAACTGTATTTACAACCACAACAAAAATTTTAAAGCGAATGGAAATTTGTAAAAGCTCTATTTTGTATAAATTTCTTTCAAAAATATTACAATAATGTTGCTTTTCAAAGCCTTAAAAAGTATAGCACTAAAAATGTTTCAATATCTTATATATATATAAGAGAGAGAGAGAGAGAGAGAGAGAGAGAGAGATAAAGTTGAAGATCTCTGTCTGTCTGTCTTATCCTTTGTTGTCTTTGGCTCCTGTAAACAAATGCAGGTATCCAGGTGCTTCCATGTTACTTGCCATTGGCAGGCCTTTGTTCAACTTCCGGTGGGACAAGTTGGCCATCAAACGTCTGAAAACGAGACAGGAAAAAAAAAACAACTTGATTTCCTGATTGAGTCAAGCCCACTGATTAGTTCAGTGGTTCCCAAACTTTTTTAGGCCATGTCCCCTTTATACAGTTTCTCATGCTTTGGTAACCCACCCCCCCCCCCCCCCAAAAAAAAAAAAAAAATTATAATTATAAATAAATAAACAATAACAAATAATTTTGTCCCTACTTTTTTTTACTGCATTTTGCGACTGTTATGAATTGTAATGTAAATATCTGATATACAGGATGTATTTTTATTGTTACTAATTGAAGCTAATTAAAACATAGCGATTAATCAATAAAATAAAAAGAAAACAAAAACAAATGTAATTAAATATTACAAGATACCATTATAGGCTTAGGCCTATAATATTAATTACAACACGAACGTCAGCTTTTGTGATGGTGACATTTCGTATTTCTCATCGGTTCAGAAATTCTCGGGACAGCCTTTACAAGAGCACAACTAAGAAGTTCATCTCCAACAATAGATCTACTGCGTTTAGACTTGATAACCAACAAGTTGGAAAAGCATGTTTACTAAAATACTTTGTTGCAAATGGAAGAAAATGGCGCAACACAATCTCAGTCAAAATAGTTTAAGACTGCAAACATTTGATCCAGAATTTTGTTCCTGGCATTATAGAGAAATCAGTTCTTTATGCATCGTTGTCAATACGCTCATATTCTCAGGAACATCTTCAACTTTGAATGTGAAAGGGGTTTTGGTAAGTGCATAGATATGTGGTGTCAGGAAGATTTGGAAAGTACCATGGAATTTCGGCAGCAATCAGGTGAAAGTGTTATTTCGCAAAAGTTCTCATCGTAATCATTTTGTCTGCTTCAATTTCATGTTTTTCAAAGCAAAGAAAATAGATCATTTAGACCAGGAGCCGCATGAGAAAAAAAAGTGCTGGTTCGATCCTTCTTTCCAACACTAGTCAAATCTAGATGATTTATTTGCATTACATACGTTTATAGAAATCAGGAATCTTTTAAAAGGTCTGTGGACCATTTTATCAAATTGTCATAAGAGTTACCATTAGAATGTAATCATATCATTCACAGCTTTAAAGGCCTTTTCACAAACTTTAATCAAGTACAGTTTTTAATTTAAATTAATGTAATTTTCCTAGACTTCAGTATTGCTCTTACAAATAATATTACAAAGAAAAACTCTTATGGGCCCCGGCGCAGCACAATAACTACACACACACACTCTCTTCGTGGGGCCTGAAGTAGACAGCATATTCATTTCATTTTCATCCAATTTTTTTATGCAAAGGCTAAAGTTTCATTTGGAATGATCGGATCTTTTTGGATAAACTAAGGCATGTTACATTTTCCTCCATACTTACAGTGATAAATCTTACTCATTCAAGATGACAATGTTGTCAACCAAGTAAGTTATTGTCTGCAATTCACTTTTATCACTGAAAATTGCTTTAAAGAGCAGTCTAGCTTTCTGATGTAAATTATATAAAAACAAAACTAGTTCAGCATGAAGCTAGAAAAACAAGTTTTTGTCCAATTTCTCTCGACAATCATCTCACAAGTGTGAAATAGCAAGCATTGTTCGGAGCATCATACTCGTTGCACAGTCGACTGTTTAAAGAGCTTGTCTTTACAAAATTGCACAACTTATGACGCTTTTTATTACTTCTTTTAACTGGTGTGGCAATTTCTTCGTTGCTAATATTTGCCCACATATCATACAGTGAGCTCCGATTACTTTTAGTAACAAATTCTGTTGAAATTCAGACCGAACAGAATTAGTTACTAAAAGTAATCGGAGGTCACTGCATAATTCTTTTGGCTTTGGGCGGGGGAATGCCTTTTTATTATAAAATAATGTACTTTGTGTAGGATTACTAAAATATATATCGGACTTTCAGCCATAGTTTTATAGTGGTTAATTGTTGTAAGTATATAAATGGCCCTATCTTTCTATCTATGTATCTATCTATGTATCTATCTATCTATGTATCTATATATCTATCTATCTATGTATCTATCTATCTATCTATCGGTCTGTCTATCTTTCTGTCTGTCTGTGTGTCCGTATCTCTATCTCCTCTGCTTTCTCTCTATGTCTGCCTGTCTATCTATCTAGTTTTATCTAATAGTTAGATTTATATCTGTTTAGTGTACTTCTGTCAATCTGCTGAGCTGTATATATATCTATCTATCAAATTGTTCTATATATCCATTGTAAGATACTCACTGAAGTCGCTTAGATAAAATGTCTGCTGCAGGGGTCATTAGCGAGTCCAAACTGTTTCGTTGAAAGAAAGAGTTAATGTTATTGCCGCTCAATTCTGAGTTGTAGCCTGGTCCCGAAGTAGGGTGGTGGTGTGGATTATATACAGCCCCTGGAACGTATGTATCTGAAACATTGTACATAAATGATCTCTTTTATAGGCCTACAAGGTAATCGAATCGATTTCCAGGTAAGTACACTTTTTTTTCTGCCGATCTTATATGTCTAAAAAAAAAACAAATGGCGAGCCGTCCGGCTCTAAAGTCCAGGACGTAACGATGAAATGGGGTCCACCAAGATCATGTCCGAGACAAGCCACCTCAACGGCACGCCATATCGGAGTGCCTCGTAACAAAGGATACGATTTTCCGAAGTCACATGCATTTCTCTGCTTCTCCCCACCTGCGGATTTCCTACCGGATCATTAAAGTGATGGCTCGCACGTATTCCTGCACCGTCGTACCAATTCCATACTATAGGACTGGACACCCAGGCACAAGGGCTTGGTCAAACGAGCTGTAGTACACAATGCTTCCTCTCCACAGCGTCTCAGGGTCTCTCGACAATGCACTGAATTCTCAGACGCGCAACAGGGGCTGTCAACCATGCGTTAGCTCACCGGTGTACTTTTAATTGGAGCGTATCGGTGGTTTACACACTACACCAGCTTTGATTCATTCGTATATAGTTTTTCCAGCGGCTTTCTGCATAAAATCGGTTCTCTAATCTAGTGAACGCAACAAGAAGACTCACCAAGATGTGTGGTTGCTTTCAAGAAGCCAGAATCTGGGAAAAACCCTGCCTGCGTGTCTACATCCGGTGACGTGAGAAAGCTGTCCACGTGACCATAGACCAGACCAATCAAACAGGAGAATACAGCATTTACCTGTTTAACGTTTAAAAAAATCAATTTATGACTTGATAAGAATGTTTTAAATTGCGTGTTTACACAAATAATATCAACGCTATTTGGCTTGAACACAGTATAAATGACAACAAAAAATCTAAAACACCATGTATTAGTGCAATGTTTAACTATAAGAAAAAAGGAAATGGAAGTAAACTTTACATAACTAGGGTCTGTGCAAAGTTGTCCGGGTTTTGCACTAATTGGAAGGTAATTACATTAAATATACCCAAAAGTTCTCTATGATTCTGTTCGTCAAATCCTTTCATACACTTGCCTGCTTAGTGCTCTGAAACTGAAATGAAAACGAGGCTCTTCGCACCGCAAGAGGGGTTGAAAAAACTAAACGTCTAGTTCAAAATTGAAACTCAAAATGATGTTCATAAGGTAAGAAATAGGAAATAATATCTACTAATATCTACACAATAAACACTTTCAGGCCATTTCTGGCAAGAAAACAACAAAACTATGGCAGACCAATATGGTCATTTTATACGCAACAAGATAAATTCCCCTGGCGTTGCTCGAGAGAAAATAAAACAGACCTGCTACAGATAAATATTTTATAAACTACAAGAACAGAAAACTTTTTAAAAACTATTATTTTTTACTGAAGACATTTAGGAACGTAATTTAAAATAAATATTGTAATCGGGTTAAAAATAGGCAAGTCTTTTTATTCAACAAAAAAGTAAATTGCCCTGTGTTGCCCGCGGATTAACAAAAAAATTTTTAAGTATGGTAAATTGAAATAATAAAAAATTTGAAAAAAGGTATAGATTAACTGGAGAATCGAACCCATGTAGACCGTATGGCTGCCCGATACGTTATCCACTCAGCTATCGCTGATGCATGTGCTAGTAAAATTGCAAAGATAAAATTTGAGGTAAATAAGATCACGTGTCTTTAATTAAACCAATTTGGTTGGTTAAACACACACACAGAGCTATATATATATATATATATATATATAGAGAGAGAGAGAGAGAGAGATAGAGAGAGAGAGAGAGAGAGAGAGAGAGAGAGAGAGAGAGGGGGGGAGAGAGAGAGAGATGTTATTAAGGTAACTTTTACATGACAATATATATTTTTTGTCGGACCGATTTGAGACTAGTCAACATTTGAGGAGAGGAACACAGTATAAATTATTATAAAAAAATTATATAAGAGAGAGAGAGAGAGACATCAAAGAGAAAGAGAAAAGAGATAATGAGAGAGTAGGTCTGACTAATACTAATACATTCTTATTTTTATCTTTTTCAATACGAAACAGCGACGGAGACAAGGATACAAATTGAGATTATAGAAAAGAGCGAAAAAAAAAAGAAAGATGGTGAATGAGAGAAATAAAGAGAGGGATAAATGAAGGGAAACTTTGTTATAAAAATATAGTAAGGAAACACACAGAGAAATGGAGAAGTAAAGATTTAAAGTTTAAAATAAAAGGGAAAATTGTGCTTCATTACTAAAACAATTATCCGTACAGCTAATTATAATAGAAACCTTAGAAATTGTTTTTACGGCTTTGACAGTCTGTTTGTTCGTTGTTTGTTTAGCTCGAAAGAAAGGGCGTGGATCATTTCCCCAGGTCATAAAGTGGCTCTAAACATAGCCTTCACATTAATCTTTGACAAACTGACAGTGGGTCCTGACATTGTTTAGACGTGTGTACAGGTTGGAGGGAGGGGGGGGCAGAGTTTAACAACGTTGTTTAGCATCAGATGGCCTAGACCCTACACGGAAGTGGCAATAATTTAAGAGTTTGTAGAGACACGCTGTTTGTACACATGCTGATTAAACTAGATTTATACATGTAGGTACATAGGTATACAGATAAATAGTTAAGATAGGTTAGATATGAACATATTGATAGATAATTAGATATGTAGGTTGGTGTGTAAGTAAATCGCTTTTTTGAGATAGTTGGAAATATAAACATGCATAAAGATAGACATACAAATGGACAGATAAGTTGATATAAAGATAGATAGAGTTAATAAGATAAGATAGGATAAATCTTAAACCTAGATAGATACACAGATGAATATATAGCTAGCGGTGGGGAAGTGCGGCTTTTCCTTGAGCAAAGTGCTGCTCTTGTTGGCGTCCAACCAAAGTCTATAGAATTTTGAAATAATAAAATGTAGGGGAGAGAGGGGATACCTGTAGCGGAAAAAAAATCTAATTTCATACAATTTGATATATTTAAAAAACTAAACAAGGTATCACAAAAAGGTTAGTGTTACGAGTTGGAGTATTAAAATGATGGGACTTGGCACAGGTTACAACAATGAACATAAATGAGTCAACTCCAATTGAATTATACAACATTTAATATACATCTAATAGGATAAAGTTATTCTACTGACTACACGTACACTACTACAATACACATACTCATATCCTTAGCCAACACAAGCCTTCTACTAACTTCATATACAAGCTCTCTAACCTTAGCCTAAACTACCCTAACATCTTCACTCAACGCTCAGGCTACGAGTGCTACGACTGCCGTACTACACACACAAAACTAACACCCATTGTCCTCAGGAGACCAGGCTATATTTTTTCCCTATTGTACATCCCATCCTTGCATTTGGCATCACATTACCGTTGGCTGAACACATCTGCCTTGGCGGCCATTGTTTGACATGCTTCCTTCCCCTAACGTTCCTTAACAGTTAGTATAACAGGAAAGTATGTTTATTGAGTTGAAAAAAAACATTATTGATGCATAGCAATACTCTGAACAGAAAAAAAGTTATTAATGTTTTAGTGAGTTATATCGAAGTGGTGATATGTGGTCCATAGATGGCTATAACTGGACCATCAGATAGAGATAATTGAACTGTATGTGTAACATTTATTTTTTAAAAAAATATCAATAATACATTTTAACTAGATCTATAGGTTTCTTATTTAAACTAAAATAAAGTAACAAAATAACAACAATAGCTGATAGATATTTAGTAAGGAATGCAAAATGAATTTGTTAATAGAACTAAAAAAATAATTACTGTTACATGCCAAAAAGTTGTGTTTTTTTTAAATTTCAAAGTAAAATATAAACAGAATGAGTTCATTTGCTGTCAAAACAATATATTGAAGTTATTTTAAAATGTCATAATTAATTTTCGTGGACAGTTTCTGTGTGTGTAGAAACGGAATTTGCTTGTTTAACTGGAACCACAATTTACAGTAAAAAAAAAAGTATCCCGTCAGACCAAATTGATCCATAGGGCCGATGAAGCAGCGTTCACCTGTTTCTGTGGCCAGCAATATGCACAGCCGCCTTTACTTTTCCCCAACTAATATCAGGTACCCATCCGAGCTGGGTAGACTCAGGGACACCCTCAAATCCTGGGGAAAATCCTAGCCTACACCAGGATTCAAACCCGGGACCCTTGGATCGCCAGTCGAACGCGATGCCATTCGGCTACCTTGCCCCCAACAATTTACAGAGCCAACATAAAATAAGATAATTTTTAACGCAAATCAATCTTTCCAAAGTTTACTTGGAAAGTTATTTCCCTATTTGTTCTTTGTTGTGTTCCTCTATACACAGGCGTTGGCAAGATCGCTTTTATTGCATCAATATGCACTCTACTGATATCTTCAATTATAGGCTTAACGACATATTTGCCCTTTCGCCTCTACAAGTTAATCTCTACATCATCTTCCATGTCTCTTTCCTTTAACACTTTACCCACAGAATAAAACCTGCTGGATTTTTTTGTTGTTAATTCACAGAGGACATAATCTTCTACATTAACATTTTCAACATTTGACAAAACTAGCTCCTGGGGCTCAGTTTAATTCCAGTAATCTTCAGATTCACAATGAAATAGGTCTGAGTCATCATCTATTTCAGCTTCTTTGCCAAACATTTCTTTTGCATTAGTTTATTGCTGTTTTTCTTTTCTGCTTCCTCTCTCAATATCTTCATTTCAGGAATTGATGTGGCGAGCATACAGATGGAGCCTGTAGTGGTAAAAAATAGAACAATAGTAAAGCCTGTTAAACTAAGTCTTATAAGTAAAACATTCATTTTAAAAACTGGAAAATTTGACAATAATCCAATGCAAACGTGTTAGATATGTATTTTTGTAGGTTAATCTTTGTTGTAAGAACAATTCTAATATTAAAAGACATGAAATGACTCACTTTAGTGTATCCTAGTACATCTTCGGGACTGAATCTGCAGGGCTCTGTTGTCGTGACGTCAAAAGCTCTAGGTAGGTCAGATGGTCCTGTCAATGAAGTTATAGGAATATCAGATGATTCTCCTGAGTTTAACGATGGTTGGCTAGCTGCTAATGTTGATTACTGTTCAGTTGCAGAACGATCAGAAGTGCAAGATGGCAATTATTCATCATTTTCAAACACATCTGGGTTAATGGCCATGTTTCAGATACTCTAAAGCCAGAGCATATATTTTCAGATATAGCTACTCTAATGAAAGCAGAGCCACCAAGTTGTGCAAGCTGATAGATTGAGAATGTTCTTCCGGGTTTTGTAGCATCCACAAATCTGATAATACGTTGTAAGAAGCTTTCATTGGACCAAAAACACACCGATCCAGAGGTTGTGTTTTATTTGACGTATTAGGTGGAAGAGTGATGATGTGTATACTATTTTGCTTTGCCATTTCTATAGCATTTCTATGAAAGATGGCTTTCGTGGTTGTCCAGTGTAAGAATTATTGGGAATTCTTCCAAAAGTCATACATTCTTTATTATGTGTTTAATGACTTTAATAAAGTTATCCCAAGTCATCCATCCTGATGGATGAGCAAGACCTAAAGATCCTTCCGATACACCATTCAGCATATGGTCTTTCAGATATTTTATTATTTGGGTGGAAACACAAATGCTGGCGGTAAGGTTTGACCGACAGCTAAAATAACACAACACATTGTCACCAGATTATCATGATGCACCCTGTCACATCTGCTTAACACCACAAGGCCCTATTACTTTTGACACCTTGTAGACTGTAGTTATACTTGTTTCGTCCAGATTAAATATATGTGACCTGTGATCCTGTAATCTTTACTTCATTATGCGTCTTTTCAAGCAGTATGTCTATTGAATGCTGTGGCTCTTGAATATGATATAGCTTCTGGTTGTCCGATACGTAAACGAAGATTTCGTCTCATGAAACCCATCATCCATTCTTTGGCTGCTGTCTTGAGCTCACACAGCTGAGACGAATGTGGTTTTTTTGTAAGCAAAAGACATCTCATATGCCAAATGTCTCAAGTTTCGGGCAGTCAAGCCAGCCGTAAAACATGTTTGCACAAGTATCAAGGTATTCTCCCAAAACCGTTTCTTCTGTTTGTGAAAATATTTGTCTATTTTGATAGTTAGGTCGTAGTTTAACTCCATACTTTGCCTTTCTATGTTGTGCAATAGTGTGCTTCTTGGTATATTATGCTGTCTGGCTGCCTCTGTCACCTTCAATCCAGCAACCACTGCCTCTACTGCCTTTTTCATTACCCCTGGCGAAGTTGTCCCATATGCTGTCCTTTTACGTTTATAAATGCGAGGCATGCTACACCTAAAAATACATAACATAATGTATAAGGCATACTTTAGCCTATAACCTATACCAAAAATATCAATACAATTTTCCTACATGTCCGGACCCTAACAGTCTATAGGACCGATATCTTATAAATAGAATATGCCTATCCTAAATGCCGAAAAATATATTTAAATTGAACATTTGCATTTTTATCTTATATCTATAAGTTCAAAGGCAGAATTTAATATTTATTAGATAATTGAAACTTTTACACAAATTAAAATTGGAATATGTGCGCCAACAGTGGGTATAAGTGAACCACTGCTTGTCCAATCATCCTCAATGGGAGAAGCTGTTTAGAAGGTCACCTAGATTAAAAACTACAAGGGATATTAACATAAAACATGTTTCAAAACGTCTCATAATGAATAATTTAACATAAACTTGTACTTACCAAAGACTAGTATTATGATTGTGGAAATTACAACAAGAAAAATAGGTGTACAAATCTGGTTTTATCTGCTTGAAAACGAAAACTGCTTGTAAAAATGTTAATTGTCATTAAAAGTTCGGAAAAGTAACTCTTATGTGGAGGAAACAACATTAGTGAGTTTTGTCATTCTGTGCGGTACTGTACTGGATGTCTCGTTTTGGCTGTAGAGGGGTTTGACCCACTGATCTATAAAAAAAAATGGATGCGCCTCTATATTAAATGTGAATGCCCAAATTAAAGCCAAAATGAAAAGTGGGAAAGGGAATTTCACTTATCTACATAAGCGAGTTACAGGAATAAACCACTCAAGATTAGAACAAATCCATACGATGAAAAGGAAGTCTAAGTCACTTGAAATGTATTTACAGGTCAGTGTTTAGGAAATATAATTTCATAGATAAGTGAAAGTCACGTGAAAGGCTATTTATTTTGTCTTCAAGAATGTTACTTCCGTGTCCAATCCATTCTTTTTATAGATCAGAGGGTTGACCAAATATCACCATGGTCCTGTTATCCTCACTCTCCCCTACTGTATAATCTGTCTCTTAAATAAGTTGCCTATCTAAGTTGTTTTATTACATAAAGCCGGGTGGTGCTGCGGTTAGTTCACCGGACTGTCAAGCAAAAACCAACTGACACGTCGCGGGTTCTATCCCTACCACCGATCGATTCCGGCCACCCTGCAGGAGTTTTGGGACTAGAGAACGTAATAATCTTCTAGAGCGCATTGAGCATGCTAAAATAGCATTGAATAGCATGGATAGAAGCAGTGGCGTACCGAGGGCTGGTGTCACCCCCTCCCCCCCGCCCACGAATTTCACCATAGTTTTCGTCTCCTTAAAACAAGCCTACAGTTCAAATATGACAAAAACAATAATTATTTAATGTTAGAAAGTGAAAGCAATAAACATTTGAAACAACCGTACGGTTATTTTTTTTTTACATTAAAATTTGTTATTTAAATTGCTCCTTTCTTGCTCTTCAAAACTGCAAACTTGTCAATCACCTCATCAAAATCTATATCATTCACAGTATCGCTTTCAATCGATAACATAGCCAGATTAGAAAGTCTTGATTGTCGCATCGTGAAGCGTAAATAGCTTTTTTATAAGCTTTAGTTTTAAAAAGCTCGTTCACACGTGGTATTTCTTTTAAGAGGTCATCTTTGGATAGCTCATCGTAGAAAGAAGTTAATTTGGGAACGGACACCAATAGCTCTTCTTCACTTGCTGACAATAGAATCTTGGGCTGAACAGCCTTAAACATATCTGCAACTGCCTTAAACGCTGTTAATCTGAATTGGAGTTCAGAATGAAAGCTATCAATACACTCTAGCATCTCCCTACTGCTTTCTTCTCGCATAGAAATCCCAGCATCTCTTTATTTTTCCCCTAACATTGTCTTCTTGAATCTTAATCTTCTCTCTACCAAAATCTCATGTTGGTCTGACTTTATATGTGCTTGTTCAATAGCATGCTCCACTAATTGACTCCGCTTTTCGTGCAAAAACAATCTTAAGGCGTCTAACTTGGTCACCACTTTATCAAGAGTTAAGTCTTTAGCCTACAGGTACTAATGTGTAATATTTACTTCTTCAAGTAAATCAGCCCAAAGGTTAAAGTATCAGAAAAACGTGAAATCACAGACAGCATGTAAAAGTCCTTGTGCTGTACCTCGTGTCCAAATTTTCACGAGGATCACATAAAGCTTCAATCGCCCTAATACATTCATCAAACTTATTTTTCACTGGTTTAACAGCAGCATGATGAGCGCTCCAACATGATGTAGATAACCTTTTCAACGACACCCCAGAGTGTTCAATTAAAACTAGGGATGTTAAACAAAACCGGAATACCGGATTCAGGTTTTGAAACCTAAAACCGGTTTGATTTTCAAAGCCGGATTTCGGTTTGTTGGTTGGAAGTTGAAAGGTAATCATTACTTCAAGTAGAATACCCTTTTTTGGTTCTAATGGAAATATTGTAAATAAATAATGTTGGATTCGCACAAAACAATTTTCGAAATGCCTTGCTAAGTAAAATTTAGTCTTAGGTATTGTGTTTCTTGTGTTTCCAAATACCAACTATGGCTTGCGATGAAAACCACATCAAACCAATTGTTAAGTTACACTTACAATTAACATGAGTCTTTTTACTCGACGGCTCATCTTTTAGATGTGCGCTGCTCTTTGATGTACGCAATGGAGAGACGCAAACAAGCCCTTCCCTGTGACCCTGAACAATTTGGCTAGACACCGCGTCTGTGCTTTTATTATTAACGGTACTATACTATTAAATACACTTTCTTTTGATTTGTGCTACGCGAAACCTTTCAATACATTATTTTACATGTTACCATATATGCCATATATATACAGCCATCCGCCTTCAAATGCCTCAAGTGCGACAGGGATTGCCACTCCCGAGTTGGTCTAAACAGCCATTCTCGGCGGTGCAGCTGGACACCTCACCCATGAAGCTACACCATCGTCTCTCGAGACGGACGGATGCCGAAGACGATATATGCCTCTTCAAATGCTTCATAATATCATGGTCAACGATAATCGTTATTTTGATTATCACTATTGAAAAATTGTAAGCTATTATCGGTTTTAATCAATTAGCTCAGATTTTTTCAGACTAGTTCTAAAGAATTTTATGGTAAAGAGTACAAAATCATATTATATTCACACAAATCAACCACTTGAATGCCCTGCAAACACTAATTTAGTTTGAAGTATTTTTCAAATAAACCTACAAACACATTTGGCTTTTCCGGCCTGTGACTAGTGACATTGCGCGGGGGAGGGGGGAACCGAAATCCGGTTTTAAACCGGTTCTATAGAACCGAAAACCGGTTTTGGGAAAAAAACGGTTTTAACATCACTGATTCAAACATCCTATCGATGAGTGGAAGCAGCAAAGAAGGAAAACATTATCTCAAAGGTAACAAAAAATATTATACATGAAGCATTTTCGACAAAAGAGTGTTGACCATACAAGTTATGGGAATGGCCCACACACCATTCAAAAAGATTTCTTGTTCTTTCTTTTCAAAATGGCTTGAACACCTTCATGGATTTCAGACATTGTGGCAGCATTGTCGTAACCTTGAGCTCTGCACATCATTATATCAAGTCCGTCACGTTTTCGAATTTTAGGAATGTCAGAACTGAGGTCGTAATCTTTTTTTCCCCTTAAAGGAAAAAATCCAAGAAACACTTCTCTCACTTCAACTTTTCCACTGTGGATTTTCCCATATCTGATTACTTCAAACATTTGGTCAGTGTGTGATATATCAGGTGTGCTGTCAAACAATTCAAACATAATTTCAAAATACCTTGCGGCCTTTGTATCCATAACAAGATTTTTCTTTGCATGGTTGGCCAGTACATTTATACATTGATTTTGACTTTTTCGTGAAATATTAGATACAGATGCTTTTCCTGTACATGTACTTATCTTTAGTCTCATTATGTGCTCTTTCAGCACTGGGTCATATTTGGGAAGCATCTCAACCATCTCAAGAAAGTTTCCGTTATTCAACGAGGATTCATATTCGTTGTGGCCACGAAATGTAATATCTAGCAACCTGTTTAGGACATCTCTCCAATTTTTCTTGCCCCTATCCATTAAGGCAATACTTTCGGTATCAATTGTTTTATGTAACTTAAGTCCTGCAGCCAATGTTTTCCATTTTTCAAGGCAACATAGGTGCTCTTCAGATGTCTCATGATTTTGTAGTATTGGACTCAGTTTCCACCACTTATTAAACCCAGTAACAAATTTAGATGTTGTTTCGGTAACATCCACAGCAAACAATCTGCAGCCAAAACTGGCCCAAAACAGTATAATTTCTCACTGACAAGTGAATAAACCTTCCATGAACGCATTATTTTCTTGCCATTGGGCATTACTTTGTAAAAAAATTATTTTTATATTGTTTTTTCATTCGGGTGTCACCCCCTCAGAGGGGGTGTAGCCAGTATGTATTCATATAAAAATACAATTTCAATTTGAGTATTTAGCTCAAGTTTGAGCAGTCCACAGCAGAATTTAGTAATATTATAGGCTATATATATAAGGAGCTATGATATAATATTATGTGGGTCATTTCTCAAACAAAGACCTGGACTAGTGAGGATGTGTCTATTAAAACATAATTTAGAGATTTATGTTAATATATATTTGTATTTAACTTTGTCAAAAATATGACTAAGAGCGACATTTTTGCGTTTTCACATCTGATTTTTTGACATAGCCTACGATTTGGTGTATTATGAAAAAAATTCGCACAATGCCCATTAAATTAAATATAATTACAAATCAGTATTATGTTCTTTTTTTATGATAATAGACATGCTATTGAGTATTTAAGATCAACTTTAGCGATTTGTTTAAGAGGTAAGATAAGATTGATTTATTGATCAAAACAAATGGAAATTTGTCTTGATTACAGATGTTTTGTCTTTCTGCATATTTTAAACAAAATAATACAACTATTGGTACTTAAGCACAGAAATATACTTATCAAAATAGACATACAGGCGCATTATCACACAATTTATTATACAAGAAAAAGTTCATTAGTAATCAGCTTTTATATTCTGGCTGACTGAAGTCTTGACGATATATTTCTTGTAAAGTATATTTTTGTGAATTCTCATGGTTAGCTTCTATTTTGTAAAAGTGATATTCGTTTCCACTCTCAATGCTAATATGAAAACATTTTCATAACTTATATGTTACAGATTCCCTTCTATAAAGAGGATTATAAAGAAGATTATTGCGTCCTACGCTCAACCGTGGTCTCAGTCTAGTCTTGCAATTTAATCAGTGTTTTAAATGATGTTATGTAACTGGGTTTCCTGGTTTGTTCTGGTAACCCATTACATGCCTGGATGTCACTCGGGAAGAAAAAGTACTTATATGCCTTTGATCTTGCTTATGGTATTTAAAAAGTGTTCATCTGAACACTGTATTAGGTTGTTGCTGTGTTGTATTTCCGTGTTTGAGTTGTTTGCGATATATATAAACCATCACAAGTGCCTTTTAAAGTAAATTATTTATATTTAGTAAAAATAAAAGTAGATCTAATATGTAATAGGTGCATAGTTTAGTAGACTATATTCTTAACTTGAAAGAAAACAATCGATTTTTTAAACATGACAAGATTTCGTTTCCGCATTTTTAAGGAACCGAAAGTAACTTTTGACGGAACTGTAACTATTTTTATACCGGGAAGCAACCATACGTGTCATTAAGTTAGAAATAGACCTAGTGTTACGTTTCATTGTGTTCGGGGTGAAATATGGGTTAATTCTGTGTGGGAATTTCCGTTTAATACCATCTTTTCTCCTCTACCGCTACTTGTGTCATGAGGCTAAGATTGGCTCTATATATTAAAACCTATAAACCTATCCAGAACGTGACAGAAAGAAAGGTGTTTTAAAGGTTATCTTCTTAAAGTGTTTCCTCACACCGTGGCATTGACATTGATCATAAAAACATATTTTTACAGCATTGTGAAAAAGTTCTTTTTTTCATATGGCTCTGTCACGTTCTTGACCCAAGTTTTGGGGGAATTGACCCATAAATGCCTCTTGATATATTGTATTAAAACAGCTCTAAAAAGAGTTGGAATAATAATAATGGTTATTTATATAGCGATTCTATCAATGTTATTTTATCATGCTCAGTGCGCTCTAGGAGATTATTACATCCTCTAGTCCCAAAACTCCTTCAGGGCAGGCAGGGATTGGTCGGTGGCAGGGTTTGAGTTGGTTTTTGGTTGACAGTCCGCTGATTTAACCGCAGGACCAGCCGGCTTCACGAATACTAGAAAGTTGTTTTGCTTATATACGACATAAGTAAAAAGATAAATAGCTCCAACCAATTTTTAAGCATACGTATATAAGGACAGCGACAATGTGAATAAGATAGTCAGTCAGAGAGAGAGAAAGAGAGAGACAAAGAGAGAGAGAGAGAGACAAAGAGAGATGTGAGAAAAGAAGAGTTGACAGCACGACGCCATTGCTGTCCATCATATTTTCCCTGACAGCTTTTGTCAAGTCTATGTCAAAACAAGTCTACAGACAGAGGAACACAATGTGAAAGCTTATAGTGGGAGGGTATAAAATCAGTGTCGTTGCAAGGGATTTGGGGGCCCGGGGGCTTGGCCTCTTTAGGGCCCCTGCATTTTGACAATCGACATTATGACATGAGAAAAAACAATTCGGACACTCTTTTGGGGGCCACCTCAAGGAGGGGCCCGGGGGGATTTTCGAATTAGGACCCCATCTCCTTAGCTACGCCACTATTTGAAATGGAACATGTCTTTTAAATAATGACTCAGTTTATTTAGCTAATCATTCACCACGTTCTTTATATCTAACTTTCTATCTATTGTTCTATATATCCATTCATCCATTTATCTATCTTTTTATCCACCAATTTATCTATATATGCATCTATCTATCTCTCAATGTTTCTATCTATCTCACTAACTATCTATCTAGCAATTCAAACATATATTTATTTATCAATCGATGGATATATATATATATATATATATATATATATATATATATATACAGGGCCGGCTCTAGGGTTTTTGGCGCCCTAGGCGAAAACAAATTTTGCGCCCTTATTGAAGCGCCTTTGGCGGGGTCTGTCGGGTATGAAACTTCGGAAATGTGTTATTGTTAACAATTGTTCTAACAAAGAATTTATTTTATAACCTTTGATTAATGACTGGGATAAGTAAATAAAACAGTTGAATGAAAAGTAACAATGGCTTTGCATTTTGTCTTTTATTTTGACGACTTATAGATTAATAATTAGAAATCATAAATTATTACATAGTACAGAGTTTCACATTAGGTATATGGGTTTATGGGTTTTATAATTGCATTATGTACAGTTCTTTTATTTACAAACAGAAACTCACAATTAGATTACAGATAGTTTTTCTGTTTTTATAACACTTAAAAAATATACAAAGACTACTTGATATTGGATTATTGTTTTCTTAACTACGGTACAAAAGTCACTTGCTACGGAAATTGGCAACGTAAGCAAAATACGAAGGGCTACTCAAATGTTAAGAATTCCATTTTCAAGATAATGTTCGTAAATGTAGTTTAGGACTTCTTCAGGTTCTGATACTGAGTCACGGAGATGATAAGAACACAGTCCTACAGCAGCATTGTCAGATTCATTAAAACATTCTCATCTTTTTCAATTAGTAATGCTTATTTCAAGTTGTTTAACATCGACTTTACCTCTGGTGTAATGTTGTTTTTAAGGTCAGGAATGTTGTATAAAATCAAAAAGACACTAGATGAGCGCCCTCACGCCTTACGATTCACGAACCGACTTGAAGATCACGTGAATTCCGCGTCCGCATCACATCCAGGGTGAGGCGGGGGGAAGTGTGGGGTTGCAGCTTTGCAAATAGCTACACACAGCGAGGTTGTCAAACTAAGTAGTGTTAGGGCATACTTTCATATTTTCTAAGACAACTTAAATAAAATACCCTTCGCCTTTCATTACCTAGTAATTCATCTGCCTATGCTAGTAGAGCACAGAAGCACTAAACTTTATTTTTTATTTTTAAATCCCCAAATTAAAAAAAACATTTTCAATTTTGCGCCCCCAAAAGTTTTGCGCCCCCAAAACTTTTGCGCCCTAGGCATCCGCCTAGTTCGCCTATATGGATGAGCCGGCCCTGTATATAAATATATATATATATATATATATATATATATATATATATATGTAAATATATATGTAAATATATATATATAGAGAGAGAGAACAATGGTGAGATCCATCTTTTTCAACGACGCCTATTAGACTATTACAAATTAAATATACCTATATAGGCTAAGCTAGATAAACATTTCATAAACTAAAATGAAAGAAAGATATATTCTAGCCTAGCTTATAAGTTTACATCTTCTAGATAGAAGATTATTACGTCCACTAGGACCAAAACTCCTGCAGGGCGACAGGGATCCGTCGGTGGCAGGGATAGAACCCGCGACGTGTCAGTTGGTTTTTGGTTGACAGTCCGGTTAACTAACCGCTGGACCAGCCGGCTTCAGCCGGCCTAGATCTAATAAATTTAAAAAACAATAATAATTTTTTAGTGAAAACATTTAGAAAAGTAACTTATAACAAATATTACAATGGGGTTTAATATGGGCAGTCTTTTTTACTAAACCAAAAGCTTAATTTCCCGGCGTCTTTTATTTTTAAATGAAAAAAAAATTGTAATATTAACCCTTACAGTCCCGGGCGCGTATATAGCGGAACTGAAGGCAGCATAGATAGAAGTAGGTCAGTACGGGAAGGGTTAATGGAAAGTTTTTAAAAAAGTAGAAACAAATAGCGGGGAATCGAACCCACGTCGCCTGCAAGGCAGTTGAAGAGGCTAACCACTACGCTAGGGAAACAAAAGTAAGGTATGAGATCATAAGGTCACGTTAAATAAAACCAGATAAAAATTAAATAGGCTTGTATAAGTATAAGCTACAGTTAAACATTTTATAAACTACAATGAACAAAAAGATATAGGCTAGAAGTAGACATAATATATTTAATTACAAAATAATATTTAGGTCAGTGAGATAACACTGGTTGGACTTGTAGATTACCTGTTTTCAAATTGACCAATGGGGATCGGTTTACCGACAAACAGGGTCTTTTTATATATATCGATATGCACATAAGCGCAAAATCTTATGTTGAAAGTCACACATACATGTAAAGATGCACAAAAAAAACTCAGTCTTGAAATCTCATATTTGGAGGCAAACTATTGTTTTGTCTCTTTAAATTTAGATTATTATTTTTTGTTATTGTATTATTTTCTAGTAATTTAGCTATTTATTTTGTAAATCGTTATACCACTGTCCAATTTTTATTACATTTAACACCCAAATAATAAAAAAAAGAAAACAACTAGAAACATTACGTAAACAATTAGATTAGTATTGTTGACTAAATAAAAGAAACAATTAGAAATATTACATAAACAATTAGATTAGTAATGTTGACTAAAAAAAAAAGAAAACAAGTGGAATAATTATATAAACAATTGTTCTAGTAATGTTGACTAAAAAAAGAAAACACGTGGAATAATTATATAAACAATTGTTCTAGTAATGTTAACTAAAAAAAAAAAAGTGGAATAATTATATAAACAATTATTCTAGTAATGTTGACTAAAAAAAAACAAGTGGAATAATTATATAAACAAGTATTCTAGTAATGTTGACTAAAAAAAGAAAACACGTGGAATAATTATATAAACAATTGTTCTAGTAATGTTGACTAAAAAAATAAAACAAGTGGAATAATTATATAAACAATTGTTCTAGTAATGTTGACTAAAAAAAACAAGTGGAATAATTATATAAACAATTATTCTAGTAATGTTGACTAAAAAAAAAGACAAGTGGAAACATTGCATAAAAAATTACACTAATAATGTTGACTAGAAAAAAAGGTTACTCTTTCCTTACCTTTAACGACACCATTCTTAAAGGTAACCTGGACGTCAAATGTCCAACCGTCTCTATGTTCTTGTTTTCGACTACATCCTCGCTATAAATAGTCGTAAATTCGCCTGTACGGAGGAGAAATAAATGTCAGCATTTTTTTTTTGTGAGTGTTTTCTTAGCTTTATATTTTACGTGTTTATGTCTTTACCTTTGCATTATTATAAATATATAAGTTGGTGGTATTGCATCAGTGTTAATAGGTAGACATGAGAAAACTTTAACAAATATTGACATTTGTGTTTGTTAGATTTTATTTTTTTGGTGGTCAGATTTGAACAGTGTCTGCTCAAGGTTTTGCCCATAGGAGCAGTTGAGGGTGCCAGGAAAGTTCTTCCAAATAAAGAAAAAGTGAACATAATTTTGAAAAAAATAAATTAATATGACGCTTTTACAAAAGGAGATAGGGAGGTAAATAAAGAGAGAGAGAGAGAGAGAGAAAGGGATAAGGAGAAAGAAAAAAAGAGAAAGATATAGAGAGAAAAAAGAAAGAAAATTACTTTTCACTTTTTAACTCCCCCAATAAGTTGGATTTCCAATCTCTAGTGCTGGAGTCGGCAACCTTTTGATAACAGCGTGCTAAATAATGATTTATAATTAATTCAGCGTGCCAACAGCGTAAAAGCTACCCCGCTCCTATCTTGTAGAAGAAACTTGAATTGCCTTTTTGGGGTTTTCTGTGTGCCATTGAAAATTGCTCTGCGTGCTATTGAAAATCGCTCTGCGTGCCAAGCTTGACACGCTTTTCGTAGGTTTCCGACACCTACTCTTGTGCATATATCACCTTAATGGGGTCGCTGATGAGAAATTTGGTGTGAAAGGAGCTCTAACAACTCTAGGGCCGGCCCTTAAATATGTTGGTCAAATGTGATTTGGTTTCTCAGGTAATCTTCACAATTTCCCGATTCATTCAACTCACAAGCAAATAAATAAATGGGGCCTCTGTGTTGTCTATTTTATCCTTTCAGTAAGTAAAGCTTAGCTCTAAACTCCTGCAAGGCCTGGCAGTCAAATTCGTCGGCATGATCACCAGTAATTGCTACAGCTACAACTATAGCTACAACTAATGTATTGAAATGTCAGATTGCACAGGGGCGGCTACGTTCATCTTTTAAGTAGACAACTTAGTAGGCCTACTTGTTGAACTTCCCGGAGGTTACTTACATGGTTATAATACAAAGTTTATAATGTTTTGTTCTTCATCAAACTTCATCCAAGACACCCCGTCTGCTGTAAAGACATACGTAGACTAGATAATAATATAGTTCCTTATTAAGCCGTCATAATTCACGCAGTGGGTCGTTTTTCGTCTCAACTAGCTCAACTGAGATTAGGTATGGTAATTTAACATGTAAAATCCCTTTGGTCTGCATGACACTTTAGATGTTTAAATACTATTCCAAACAACCAATCTTACCCTCCCAGGGTCGATGTGTAGCCTACCAGAGAAAGTAATTACAGGTTTGATTCCCCAAATCTATTTGAGTTGGCGATTCCAGTTTAATTGAGGTTATTAGTTTTTGAAAACAAAAAGCGAATTTTCCCATCGCACCACCCAACAAAAAGTTTATAGGCCTATATTTATGTTTACCTAGGCCGAAAAGCAGCATGAAGTATATGAGTCATGGGATGTTTCCTGCTGTAGGAACCCGCCCTTTAATTAAAATTGCAAATTCAACTTTAAATAATCTAGATATTATTTATTTAAGTCGAGAGCTCAACTTAGGCCAATATGTGTGCGCTTTTAAAAATAATAAGCAAAACGTGACAAATTCAAAATTTGACCGTTAGCGTAGACTACTCATACGTAAATTTCAATTGTTACTTGTCTACACTGTAAAAAAAAAGCATGAACATAAAAACATAACTGGGACTCTGATCAATGAATCCCATGCAATAAAATGAAAACATTCAAATCTATCAGAACTTTACTTGGCAAAACTTTTATTTTTAATGACAAATCCCAATGCAATAAAAGTCTTTATTATGTTTCTCTTGCATGAGGAATAAGAAAAGTATTTTTATTTTGAGTAATTTTTGATCATTGACTAAAGCTGCTTGTAGCCTACTAGTTAGAAAAAAAACAACAGTTATGAATTGATTAGAACTCAGATAAATATGCAATGCTTAGTCTTGATCTTGCATTAAGATAACAGGATATTGTTATCTTAAACAGCTTTTGGTGATGTACCATCCTGTTCCATACTAGAGTTTAAGCAATCATGAGCTTTTAGTCATATATCGTGATATAAGTCGAGTTGAAATTAAATTTCAATACTTATAGGTCCATTTCACATTGTACAGAGTGAGTTAAACGTCTATTAATGAAGCAGAAGTTGGATAGTCCCTTAGCTTGGCTACACTAGGCTATTCTTTAGCATGCGTAGCTTCATTAAATGGTGCAAACTTTAAAACAAATTTCTAATGAGATAAACATAAAACAAAAATTATACTTTCTTTTTTTTTTTTTAAATTGTAATAATGGGCCCCAAGTTAAGACCTCTAACAAAATATGTTAAACCATGATCAATATATAAACATAACACATTATCTCTATAACTATATTATTAATTCTTTATATGCGTCAGTGTTCTACTTCATTGCAGTACCATGGATTTAATTTTAATGTAATTCTTTCATATATCAAAACCTGCGCATGTTTGAGGACTACCAAGACTATGTGGTAGAACTAATCTACTTTAAGAACAAAAAAGATATTCATGTTATGAAAAGAAGATGTCATAAAAGCTTTGCCATTAGCGTTGGAGATTATGGTTTTTGTCACGTTTCCTCTGTATGAAATCTATAAACAAAAGGTAAAAACAGTAGGGCTTACACAAATATGTGGAAATTTATTCATAAATGTTTGGAGACAAATAAAAGCAAAAATATCCATATATATATTAGACGAATCTTCATATCTATATAATTATATTTAGGAGCAATATATTTATTTAACTTCAGCTCTCTGTATCCATTAATATAGGTATCTATTCTTAAATCTATCACTCTATTTATCTCTAGCTGCAGCCTTCTCTACATTATCCATCTATATATCTTTCTATGTATCTTTCTATGTATCTTTCTTACTAACTATCTATCTATCATTTGTCATATATATCTATAATATCTTCTACTGTGATTAACCTCCTTTTTCTACTGTGACCTTTATTTGAACTCGTCTTTTGAGTCGGCGGGTGTCGCTTTCATTTGATCTTTTCTCGCGTTTGAGTTGAACTTTTCCAATTGGTAAGTTTTAATTTCCAAGAAAACATAATGACTATTACCATTGTCAATAATTGTATTAGTATCTTGTATGTCATATTTAGTGGTGTTTGAACGAAAATCGAAAATCCAATTTTCGGTTTTGAAACCGAAAATCGGTTTTAAACGCTTCTGATTTTTCTTGATAAATAATCATTTACCGAAGTAGAACGCGGTATTTTTTTTTTTTATATTTTGAAATAACCATGTTGGATTCTTACAAATCAAGCACTTTTTATAATCAATTAGTCTAGTCGTAGTTTTAGATATGCCTTATTTGTTAATAGCCAACTTTCACTTGCAATATAAATCTAGTACCGAAAATATAAAAAACGAACAACAAAAAACTACCAATAAATTTAAAGTGTAAGCTAAGTTACAATTACCGCGGGTCTTCGGTCCAACATTTTGAAATGACGTTTTCAAAAAAAATATTTCTTCTCGACGTTGAACATTTTCATCTATACAGACAGACTGTCTGGGCTTTTATTAATATTATATAAATAATTTTTTATACATTTTAGCAGCATGTAACATCCCCTGACCCATATTATTATAAAGGACTAAAGTTACACATTTATGGCAATTCTGTTTTTTTGAGTCCTTGCAATCAAAATCTATTAGTTTTTTTCAAAGATTTTACCAATTTTCAATAAAATGTAATGGCTCATTCATAAACTTGTAAATCTAATGCAAATCTAAGAATAGGTCATTTACTTTTATCGGCCAATCAAATAAGACTTTCTATCGCGCGTCGTGTGTTTTGTTTGTAATTCCAGTCACCTTAGCGCGGGAAGGTGGAGTTTTTAATCAATCGGTCACTTTGCTAGCAAACAGTTATTTATTATTATCAACTATTTCATAGCCATACATAATATTACTAACAAAAAAAACAAAACAAGAAAGGCCAAGCCAATCGATGTTTCCATATTTAAAAAAAAAAATTTTTTAACCACGTTTACATTTTGAAAATGCAAGTGTACATTTCAAGCTTTTCGCTGCCAATGAAAATTAGTTGAATTAGGTCCTTCCCACTAGATCTAAATTCTATAATAGAGATAAGCATAAATTGAATTTTTTTTCTTGTTAGTATAAATAAACAGCAAATTCACAGCATATAATTTTATTGAAATGTTTCCTCGTGTCTTTTAGAAACATCAGCTTTACATCTAATTCTTCTCATCCAAGAGTTGTTGTTTTTTTCCAGAGAAGAACAAGATTATTGTTTGCAGATAAGATACGAATCTATTCAGGAATTTACCTCAATTAAAGCAAAGTAACACTGTGTGTAAGAGAAAATCACAATAGACAGTCTCAATTTCTTGTAGAGTAAACTTGAATGGCCGGTAAATCAATAAAGGGTGGGAAACTATACAATAGATCGGGGTCAACCTATATCTCCATCACTTACAACTTCATTTTCATAGACGATTCATGATTACGATTAATGTAGACCCTGGGTCTATATAGGCACACACATTGGATAAGCCTACATTTTTTTTTTTAAATTACCTGCAACAATCACTTGTAGAGCATTTAGAATTTGATACTTATCATTAGGTCTTTTGCGCGAAATTGATTGGTCCTCTAATTATTTACTTTGAGTTCTGACTTTAATCCTGAATTTAACTCCTATTATATACATATTACAATTTTAGACTTGTAGACACGGCCGAACGATTACGGGTAAAACACGGTAGAGAATCGCGGTGACAGCTAGAATTTCTCCAAGTGTCTTATCGCCTCTGACAAATACTGAACAGAAGTTGGGGATAAGAAATTAGCGACTTGGCATTGTGATGGCCACACAATCCCTTTGTTTACCAGGACCACTGAAACTTGTGAAACGTGTCTGACGGGAATACTTTTGTTTAATTATTATATATATAAATATATAAATATATAAATATATAAATATATAAATATATAAATATATAAATATATAAATATATAAATATATAAATATATAAATATATAAATATATAAATATATAAATATATAAATATATAAATATATAAATATATAAATATATAAATATATAAATATATAAATATATAAATATATAAATATATAAATATATAAATATATAAATATATAAATATATAAATATATAAATATATAAATATATAAATATATAAATATATAAATATATAAATATATAAATATATAAATATATAAATATATAAATATATAAATATATAAATATATAAATATATAAATATATAAATATATAAATATATAAATATATAAATATATAAATATATAAATATATAAATATATAAATATATAAATATATAAATATATAAATATATAAATATATAAATATATAAATATATAAATATATAAATATATAAATATATAAATATATAAATATATAAATATATAAATATATAAATATATAAATATATAAATATATAAATATATAAATATATAAATATATAAATATATAAATATATAAATATATAAATATATAAATATATAAATATATAAATGTATAAATGTATAAATGTATAAATATATAAATATATAAATGTATAAATATATAAATATATAAATGTATAAATGTATAAATATATAAATATATAAATATATAAATGTATAAATATATAAATATATAAATGTATAAATATATAAATATATAAATATATAAATATATAAATGTATAAATGTATAAATGTATAAATATATAAATATATAAATATATAAATATATAAATATATAAATGTATAAATGTATAAATGTATAAATGTATAAATATATAAATATATAAATATATAAATATATAAATATATAAATATATAAATATATAAATATATAAATATATAAATATATAAATATATAAATATATAAATATATAAATATATAAATATATAAATATATAAATATATAAATATATAAATATATAAATATATAAATATATAAATATATAAATATATAAATATATAAATATATAAATATATAAATATATAAATATATAAATATATAAATATATAAATATATAAATATATAAATATATAAATATATAAATATATAAATATATAAATATATAAATATATAAATATATAAATATATAAATATATACAATATATACAATATATACAATATATAAATATATAAATATATACAATATATACAATATATAAATATATAAATATATAAATATATACAATATATACAATATATACAATATATAAATATATACAATATATAAATATATACAATATGTATTTTAAAATAATTGAATAAAAAAAAAGTTAAACGAATTTTTAATTTTCAGCTCTATAAGATGTTTATTTTTTACAAAATACATCTATTTGAAATGCATGATAATAAAATCAATGTATTTTATAATATACAAGCTACATTGCCCGGCGTTGCCCGGATGAAAAAAAAACAGGACTGTATAACGTGCAGATAACAAATTTATAAACTACACTTAAAGGAAAGCTATACATCTTATATTTAAATTATTTTTTTTTACTGAATACTTTTAGGAAAAGTAAATAAATATTGTAATCGGGTAAAAAAATAAACAAGTATGTTTATTTAACAAAATCTAAATTGCCTGTAGATTTACAATGTCTTTTGTTATATTTTTTTTTTTTAAATTGTCGACAAAAAAAAGCATTGTCTAATTGGAGAATCGAACCCGGGTCGCCCGTATATCAGTCCGTTACGTTTCCCACTGAGCTATCTAAGACACATGTTTGATGTGAAAAATTATTAGACAGTATATAGGGATAGGCCTACATAGGTCAGTGACACAAACTCACGTGATTTCAAATTGACCAATGGGGATCCGTATGGGGACAAACAGTCTCATTTTATATATATAGATATGGGATCAATACAGTTCAAGCATCGGTGGTGGTGGTGGTGGTGGGGGGGGGTATTTATATAGAATATACAAATACACATTTTTCATTTTTAGTGTGTAGAATGATTGTATACATTGCAAAGTGCTCTGCAGATTGAGACAGTCATGAGGAAATTTAACACAAATACATTATTGCCTTGATGTAAGAGTAAAGAGGAAAGAAATTTGCCATCTTTATACTGGTCTGTTTAAGGTTTGCACGGGACGAGTGGAGATATTATTATTACTTTCTTCCCGTAATGTCCGAGTAGCTATAAATATTTTGGCACTTTGGCGGAGCTCGAAACCCCTAAAAGATGCCTTAAGAAAGGGGCCGTCAACCTTTTGATAAACAGTGTGCCAATTCATTCAGTGCGCCAACAGCCTAAAAGCCATCCTGCTGTAGCACTATATTTCTTGTAAAAGAGACTTTTAGGGCCTCTTCCGCGTGCCATTGAAAATCCCCTCGGCGTGCCAAGTCTGGCACGCGTGCCGTAGGTTGCAGACGCCTGCCATAAGAAATGTCTGCAATACCAACTTTCAATATAAAAACATGTTTTTATTTTCAAACATATTTCAATGTAAAACGCTATTAAAATGTGTCCTTGAAATATATACATTTGTACATAGATCTAAAAAGCCATAGCGAAACACGACGTGTCGTTATTGCAAATATATTTATGTAGAATGTAGATAATATATTGTATACAATTTATATCTTTACAAAATACTATTTTCTTTAAAGCTATAGGCTACAACGTATTACAACCAATCAGTGTCAACAAACCGCACGTTTTTATTATAGAATATAGCATCACACACACACAGACATGTCGATATTATGATTTCTATTAAATAACTATTCGATAAAAAAAAATCGGGGAGATAGCAAGCAACACATGGCGGAGTGACCATCAATTAAACACTTAACCCGCGGTAGGAGAAACACAGAGCCGCTAGCTACACAATAGGATTGAGAGTATCCACATAAATATTTTATTCATGTACATTATAAATATATTATATAAATGTGTTTTTTTTACATAAAACATTAAAGCAATGAAGAAATCTCATGTTTGTAGTCAATTGTAATATTGAATGCATGAAACAGTTGAAATAGCTTCGACCTTTCAAGACATGTGGGGGGAAGGGGGGCATTAAACAATGAGTAGAGAACTCTATCTTACAAGTTCTTGGTTATTCCCCTTTTAATTATTAAGAACCTAAAACCCCAACTGGAGTAGGCGGCCTTTAACATTGAAACCTTCCACAATATAGTTTGTCAGTAATTGCGGTTCTTACTGCTATGATTTTACACTGTTATAATAAAGCACTTTGTGGAATATAAACAGAATAAGACACAAGTAAATGAACCTTGTATCTTGACAGCCGCTATTTTGTTAAAGCCTGGCGTACATCAGCAGCATTTGAATGGTAAAAGATGCTTACATTTTAAATATTATAATGTTTTATCATTAGTTAACCAAGAACACAAACACACACACACATATGAAGATACAGACGCACAGACCAGTTAGTTTGTAACCGTATCTTGTTGTCAAACGAGCAGAAGTCACATTTGAAACACACACAGACAAATGTATTTCACAAATAATGTATAAATATATATACAATATATAAATCACTAGTCTATAAAAAAGAATGGATTAGGCCCAGAAATAATATTCTCAATGCAAAAATCAAATATGCTTTTTCTTGTCTATAAAGTTATATTTTCTAAGCACTGGCCTGTATATACATTTCAAGGGACTTCCCTTTTGTTCCAATGATCGGTGGTTTATTTCTATAGCTCGCTTACATGGATAAGTGAATTGTGAAAACTGTGTATTAATTTGTATCTTCCACTAGCCTGAATTTGCACTTGCACATTTATTAAGAAAGCTCTATTCATTCTTTTTATAGATCAGTGATATAGATAGAAAGAGATAAGGACACTCTTACACAGTCATAGGCTAATCCCATAATTTTCACGCTTAATGATGATTTTTACAGCAAATATATTTAAACAATAGACTACAGTCTAGTTTTTAAAAATACAGTGCTTAACAAGTAGTGTTATCAAAATGTTAAAAATGTTATAAATATAAAAGCAATGTATTTATAAAATATGAAATTGCTTATTTTTATTAGGATAATACTGAGAAAATGTGCGTTTACCTATTCCATTTTGCAGTCATCTTGGTGACCAATTAGTTGTTGTTTTTTTAAATACTATCTATGAGCTGACCATTAAGCATTTTGAATTTTGAGATTTTTACAGTGATGCATAGGTTCTATTTCAAATTAGTCTTGATTTTATTTATGTATGTGCATTTAGCCGCCCTAGTATTACACAGTATGACCTATTGTGTTATTAGTCATTAGGTAACAGGTCATAAAAAGACATCATACAAAATGTATAAAATTAGAAGTGATTATATAAAAACGCGTATAGATCTTCATCGTCCTCTGATCGAATTGTCCCAAAACAATTGATTCAAGAAACATAAACAGCAATAAATAGGCAGTATATCAGAGAATTCCAAATATCCATTTTCATGTTTCCAGAGTTTAATCTCACACACACACATTGAATGTTTACTTTGGTGAATAATGTTTTTTATCCTCTTGAATAATCGTCACAGCTACCTGAAAATAAAATATTTCAAAATGGATGAGCGTATAATTAAATTATGCCATGAGAATCTTTTGCTATAATAAGTTTTGTCTAAAGCTACTACAAAGTTGTGTAATTATGTTTATCATCAGATCATTGGTCTCTAATCTTTAGCCTCTAGTTAAGAAAGTAACACAACGAGCTAAATTCACAAGCGTTGCATGTTGTTGCATTGGGTAACAATTAACCTATAGTGTTATTACAGAAAAATATAAATACTACCCCATAGAGAATCGAACCCAGGTCAAATGCGTGTCAGACAGGGATTCTAAACTCTATTCTACGAAGTACACATGTAACACTTGTCATAATAAAAGGCATTTTATTTTCCTTACATTGCGCCATTTTTTCTTCCAGTATGGAGATCTGCTGACTGAGGGACTGAAGCCTGTCCATGGGCATAAATGTTTCATACTGGTCGTAAGGGGTGGTCGATGGATACGCTGCCTGCGTGGCTTGCTCCCTGTAGTGGAGGGCGTTGGCTGCGGCTTCGTAGTTGCCCATCATGGCCGTCAGATTACTCTGAATCGTCAGCTGCAAAGGGTGAAGGTCGTGTGTTAGAATTATGTAATAAATAAACACAAAATACTACAGACGCACAAAATGTATGAATACTTTGGGAGATCATACTACAGAATCACAAAACTGAGGAATACTTTGGGAGATCATACTACAGAATCACAAAATGTAGGAATACTTTGGGAAATCATAAAATATACTCAGTCACATTAATTTCCAATAATTTTTATTAGTTAATTAGTTAGTTTACCAGTTAGTTAGCCAATTAGTTAGTTAACCATTTAGTTAACCAGCTAGTTAACCATTTTTTTATCCAGTTGCTTAACCAGTTTGTTAACAAGTTAGTTAATCATTTAGTTAACCATTTAGTTAATTATATAGCTTATAGTTAGTTAACCATTTTGTTATCCAGTTAGTTAACCAGTTAAATTAGTTAACCATTTAGCTAATTATATAGTTAATAGTGAGTTAACCATTTTGTTATCCAGTAAGTTAACCATTTCATTATCTTGTTAGCTAGTAAAACTATTTGTACCCGCTGCGGAGTTACAAAGGATATATCAGCTATAAATTCGAATGAAAGGTAAAGGCAGGACTTTCTCGAATTCCATCTTTATTTTATATTTCTTTCTGCAGACATTTGCCAGATCTCCTATGCGCTACACCTTTATATTTCCTTTGTTTTCCGAGGGCGTCCATCTTAGAACTTCAAGCGTGTCTCTAACATTGCCATAGAGTTCCTTGGCTGATTTCGGAAAGTGATGTCATAAAAAGTTCTCGTAGGTTATTATTGGGGAACGGTTTCTGGTCAGAAGTTATATATGATTCAGCTTAGAGATTTGAGTACAGTAAAGATATAATCTAGTTTACTTATACTTAGATCTTTCCGCGTCGTTCGGCGTGTAGGGCAATGGAAGTTCTTCAGTGGGTTCTGTCATAATCCAGTCACTAGTATAGATCTAATACTAGTATTACAGTGTCATTTTGTCCTGTTGATTTTTAAGAAGGAATCTTCCTGCAAATATTTTTAACTTCTCCTCTCAGAACTTATCTATAATTACAGTTTTTGATGCCATCTTCATTCCTCAGTTGTAGTTTTTATTGCATCATCATCATCGTCATCATCATCATCATCAATCCCATGACCGTTAAGATCGTTGGGTGGAGCGAATGGACACTTCGGCAGTCAATTTTCTCCACGTTTGTCAATCTTGAGCGGTTGTCAATAGTTGAGTCAACTGCAGCCCTGTCCAATCCTTGACATTGTCGAACCAGCATCTCCACTGACGGCCTCTCCTACGCCCACCGTCCACCGTGCCCTGGAGGATTATTTTTTACAGGCTAGTGTGCCGCAACACATGACCGAACCATGTCAGTTTGCGCCGTTTGATTGTAGCCATGTTTTCTTGAGGGCCTGCAATTGAAGATATTCTGTCCCACACATACGCATTAGTCGTGTTCTACGTAGGAGATTTGAAGTATTTTTCTCATGCATTTATTTTTGAAAGCCTGCAACGTGTTTTCAGTTGCTGATAGAAGCGCCCATGTCTCACATCCATACAGAACAATAGTTCTGACAAGAGCTCTGTAACGTCTGAGCTTTGTTGGGAGACCAATGCTTTTACTGGTCCAGATTCTGTTTAGGTGAGCCATTGCCGCCATTACAGTCCCAATCCTTGCTCGAATTTCTGGCTCACAGCGTCCGTCTGCGGATATGGTTGCTCCTAGATATTTGAAATTATTTACTTCTTCCAGCTGTTGTTAATTCAATATAATGTTGCAAAATAACATGTAAATAAAGCTGTCAACAAATTGCGTAGTTGTATGTGTTTCAATGTGTGATAAAATATCACTGTAAAGTCAACTCCAACACCGAAACAACAATAACTGCATAACAAGCAAACCATTTCTCAAATGTATTGTTACAGTTTACGAAAAAAAAAAGAGTTATTTGACACTTTGCTGGTTTTCAGTGTTGGTTGTATACTTTTATTGTTTTCATTTCACCGAGAGTTATCTTGAGTTGAGATGAAGTGGTCTCCCCAGGTTGCCGAAGGGGGAACAACCTATATATAAAAAAGAAACCCACCAACAATCAAATGTATTGTGATGGCTTCTCTCCCATGAAGAATTTCCATTTGCGTATTTCATCGCCCGGTGTCTGATGTGAAGACAATGTAATCTTGTACAACTTCAACCTGTCCACCCTATAGAGTTTCTCCTCACCCAAATAGCATGGTTTCAGATTATAGAAGAAAGTAGTGAGAAAACAAATAAATAAACGTGCTCCTCCCATTATAATGGTTTACCTGTAGATCAATGGATTGGCAACATTTTTTCGAAACATTTACCATGCCAATGTAAGGAATCCCAAGAGCAATGGGTTCCGTTTTAACGATAAATGTTACATGCGAAATATAATAATGAATCTTTTAAAGAATAAATTTCTTTTGAAATGTCAAAGTTGTATTTGAAGGGTGCTCAAAGCACGCATTAACAACCACAAATGCAGGTAAAGGTGTAGCGAAGACTACTTTTGGTCAGAGGGGCAATTAGGCATGTTTCACATGTTCCATCTAATAGGGCCCCCCACACAAAAGAGGCCCCAAACACATCGCAAAATACAGCATGAGGGCGAGGCCACGAAGGGATCCCACATAAATTTGGCCCTTGGGAACAGGGCCCCCACAATCCTAAATACGGCCCTGTATGTGGTGTTGGTCTCACACTTCGAAATCCACTGTTATACCAAATGTCGTGCATAAGGAAAAGAAGTAACAAATATGAGGAGGAACATATTTTTAAAAACTATTTTTATCTGTTCAACCTAAGGTCGAGGTGAACATAAAAAAAAAAAAACTTTTACTGCTCGTAAACATAGTTGGATGGGGTCTAGTTTATTGTGTGGATATAACTTGAAACTTTCCACACCCTAGGAGTTAAAAGCAAAAAAAAAATAAGATATATCATTTACACTCAGGTATAAACTAGTATAATAAACATAACTGGTCTAAGCTAAAACGCAACAGACTGACTATACAAGAAAAGTTTTAAGAAGAATATTAATATTACATTTTTTTTGTGTTTATCAAATTTTATTATTTTTTTTTAGACTAGACTTTTTTTGTGTGTGTTTTTATGCTAAATCCATCATATTTTTTTAAATCTAAGATTGAATGCGTGCCTTAAATTTTTTTTATTTTTTTTTTTAAATAAATAGATACAATGTTTTTCACCGGAAACTAATTAAATTAAATGTTTTTTCACTTCGTACTTTATACAACAAATTTGACTTGAAAATGTTTTTTTTTTCATTTATCGATTGCTTTGTTGTTATTTTGCATTAAGTTACGCATATTTTCAATTGTATCTTAAACACACGAAAAGTAAATAAGATCATAAGTCTAACCTTATCTTTCTCCAGTCTTTCCACACGAGCGATTGTCTCTTCTATCTGTTTGTTCAACTCGTCTTCGTCCTCTGATTTAGACGACATCGTCAAGGCGTTGTCCACCTTAGCGTGCAATCTTGGGATCTCATCCATGACAGGCATCAGTAGCTGCACAGACTGGTTCACTGCCTGCAGTTGAATGACGTCCGCTTTCTCGCGTGTCAATGTCTCCACCTTAGACTTTATCTGGTCAATGCTGGACGTTTGGTTAGCCAGGTAGGCCAGCCCTTCAATGTCTTCCTTCAGCTGTGGAATTGTCTCAACGAGATCTTTCATTTCCAGGAATGACAAGAGCTCAGTTCTTAGCTCTTGTAGAGCTTTAACCTCGGCTTGTAGATCATGAAGGTTTTTAACTTGCTCTTTTAGCTCTTGCAGGGAACTAAGCTCAGACTTAATCATCTGAAGCTCAACTAGCTGACTCTTTAACTCAGACACCGACTTAGAGTCAACTTCTCGACTCTCTTTTAAAGACAACACCTCAGATTTTAAGTTTTCTAAATTCTCTTTCATTCGATGGCTGTCCTGGCTGTCCTGGCTGTCCTGGCTGTCCTGGCTGTTTTGATTACTGTTCATCTTGACCTTAAGCTCCTTCAACTCCACAATGTCCTTCTGGAACTCTTCGAATTTCATGGCTCTGTTCTTCATTTCCTGCATGTCCTCCATCTCTTGCTTGACCTCGACCACGCTGTCCATCTGGTAGATGAGTTCTTGGAATTCTCTTGTACACGAGAGACAGACTGTGAGCAGTGGTCAAATCTTCATGTTAGGTTAAGTTAATATAGTATAAAAGCAATACAACAAAAATATGGGTAGACAAAACATAATCGGAAATAGGAAAATATGATAAGTGAGGATATAACGTTAGAGAGGACACACGATTCATATATTTAGTAAAAAAAAAATGTCCTATTGTTCATATTTTGTGGCTATTACATATAGACGTATCATTTTCTAGTATTATCTTGTTATTTTCTCAACAAGTTAACAATAGTAGACCTTTAATTCAGATATATTATAGTGTTATAGCAGCGGCGTTACCAAGATTACAAGGTGGGAGAGGGTTGTCGAAGGAATGAAGCAAATAGTGCAAGTTCGGGCTTTGTGCAGGCCACTACTGAACTCGTTCATGAGTACATATTGAAAACTAATATTTGTAATTATCAATAGTTGAAACTTACTTTTTTTTTTTTTTTTAAATGTATTCGGGAAAATGTTTTATTCTTCTTGTAAATGAGGTTTAAAAAAATGACATAGCACTGACAAAGTAGGCAGCTAGTTAAAGAAATAACGCAGCTCTTTGAAAAAAACATTTCTATTGTAACCCAAAGTTATTAAATTTCTACCTTATAAAATGACCATAAACTAAAATAAAATATTAAAATAAAACTATAGTACGTTTTTAAAGGTATTATAATGTGAATGTTAAAAAAAATACAAATATACAAATCTGTTTGATCTACTGAAATGTCTTAAGCGGTATTATATATTTTTTTTTTTTAAATTTAATTTAAAAACATATTTCTGGATAATTTTTTACCCCTATGTTTTTGGCTACGCCTAAGTATTATAGTATGTGTAAGATACATTTTAAACAAAAATTTCTTCTCATTACATAAAAAAAATTCCTTGCATTTGAACATATTTGTATGTTATATTTTTGATAAATAAAAATTGGTTTCCTACAATCGTCCTGCCAGTGATTGCAAACAGGAGCCAGAATTCACGTTTAGAAAATAATACACAGCCAAAACCATCTATCTAACAAATCTAAGACTTACGTTCACAGCCAAAACCATCTTCTGCCAGTCTGAATCCTTCCCGACATGAGCACTCGTAGCTTCCAGGAGTATTTGCGCAGATTTGTTGACAATTGTGACGACCATTACATTCATTGATTTCTGAAAACACACACATTTAAAACTTTTTTCCAATTAAAAAAACGTCATGATACTATTTAACTCTATAACGTCTTTAATAATTTTCATAGTGGGTTGAAAAGATCTGAATTTTGACGCGTACTCTTCAAGAATCAGGTAATATTATAAGATTATAAAATTATAATGTTATTGTTCGTTTAACACGAGCTTTAGGCTTTTAAATCCAGTTACGAAGGTGAAATAAATTTGGCATAACAGACTGTTGGGTAAGGATTGGGCGACGAGCTCCTGTACAAGGCGTGTCGACATGCTTGGTTTTGTGCACCTCTTTCACACTGAACCTTTGAATAGGCTCGACATTTAGGATAAAACTAGTAATCGCTTAAAGTTTAAAGCAAAGGTCGGAAACTTTTTCATAATAGTGTGCCAAAAAGGATTTCTAATTCATTCAGCGTGCGGAAAAGTCTAAAATGTATGTGGCTCTAGCAATGAATAATTAAACGTCTCTTATAAAATACTTCAAAGTCTTTTTGTAGCCTTCGGCGTGCAAATGAAAATAGATCTGCGTGCCAAATCTGGAGCTCGTACGTATGTTTCCTACCTCTAGTATATCAAATGTATGTATGCATATATTGGGCATATTTGTACTGACCTATCTGACACCTGTATCCAGTGTAGCCCTCTGAACACATGCAGGTGTTAGGAGATACGCACTGACCACCATTCTCACAGGCGTCTTGGCAAATGGCTGAACATATTTTGGAGAGAGAAAAACAACAATAATTTAATTAATCGAAACACTATACTTACAAGTCCTTAGAATATACTCTCTCTATATAATAAACAAAACAAAGGGCAACTGTAAATACAATACAAATTCTTAAGCAATTGAATTATCGTTAAAAGAAAGTGTCTTCAATTCTCTTACATATAAATCGTTAACATGTAGAATTGAAGCTTTTGGCGCGTTTTGGTGTCTAGCAGATATCAAACCAAATATTGTTCAAAGGTCATGAAATGACAATAATTGACTTTCAGATAGTATAATTATTTAGATGTTGGCGTGCAACGACCTTTCATGCAACATTGTATATCTGATTATTTTAGGGCATTTGTAAAAAAAAATATAGACTAGGTCTATATGTAGCCTATGTTTTATTTAAAAAAAAACATTTTATTTTTTTGCGAATATTATAGTATTTATGTTAACGTCGCAAAGCTTTGCCTCTTGCTGACAAATCGTAGGAAGGCTAATTGACCCACTATACTGGATCCTATCGGACTAAAGCGTGCGACATAGACTACTATTCAGCCCCATCCACCACACCAGCCTCAAAGAATCCGTTTTTCAAATGTGTTTTGTTTCCTATGCAAAACAAGGGGTAGGTAAAGGAGTGAGACGTACAATGATTTAAAATTTCCACCCTACAGGGGGCACGGTAGCCGAGCGGCAGCGCGTTCGACTGGCGAGGCAAATGTCCCGGGTCTGGAGGGTGTCCCTGAGTCTACCCAGCTTTGATGGGTACCGACCTTAGTTGGGGTAAAGTAAAGGCGGCTGTACATAGTGCTAGCCAAACAATCACCTAGTATGCTGTGAAACTGGTGAAGGCTGCTTCATCGGACCTATGGATCAATTTGGTCCGACGGGTACTTTACTTTTTAATAAAGTGTTCATGGCAGATTTATTGAACGTAACATAAACAAGATATTATCTTTGATTTTGTTCGTGTCATTCGTGTATTTATTTTTTCTGCATTTCTTTTTGATGACATGGCATACTTTTGAAAATCGAACAAATTTTGGACATTTCGCATTTTGTATGACCAAAAATCAGTTGCTATAATTACATAAATTGTAAATTATATACAATTACGAACAATGAGAGGCCTTCTGGTTCTGTGGTTAGTACACCGGACTATCAACTAAGCGGCCCGCATTCTAGCCCTTTCGCCCTGCAAGAGTTTTTGGGCCTAGAACGTAATAATCTTCTATCTAGAAGGAACGTCTGTAAACTTATAAGTCATGACATATAACCGTTTTCACGAGTTATTTATGTTTTTTCCTAAACTGTCATTCTCATTCGAATCAATGGTTGACCATTCTGATTTTACATGTTGCGATTTTCTATCATAACTACATTTTTTCATGTATTGCAAAACAGCAACAACATCCGCAATAACGACAACAAAGCAGTAATCTGGCCAACACTTACGTTTGTTACAGCTGACGTCACGTGGTGAAGCCTTTTCCCATCCTGGACAACAGCCAGCTGTCTTCTGAGGTCTGAGATGAACCTTGACCACAGTTCTATAAGCTGTTTGGTACGTGATGCTGTTAGATATAAAACATTTAGTAAAACAGACGTGGATTATTCATGTCACTTGAACCTCATTTATTGTCTATTGTTTTACTATTATTTTTAGAAACTGGTGTACATTGCTTAACAGGGTCTCTGGATCAATTTGGTCTGACGGGATAGTTTTATAAATTAAATAAGTTTCTTAAAGAAACGAACATATAATGTGTTTTTTTTTTATAATGTTTTTCTAAAACACATTAAACGAATAAATAACGATATTTAAAATATAAACATTATATCCTTACAGAATATAAGAAAACACTTTTTTGTTATATTTTCATTTATAAAACCTTGTAAATTATTTTACTTTAAGTAGCTCATAGTGATTGTGTGGCCAAGACAATATACATGCACAATTTTCATTTTCAAACATCAGGGTGAATTTCAGAACCGTAACTTCAACCTTCCCAACCCCGACCTGAAATTCCAATTCCTTGCTGGGACTCGATCCCCAATCTCTGACAGTTGTATCTACCACCGCTATCACCACATTTCATGTCGTAAAGCCAGACTTTGATCAGCCCAGACTTACGTGTTTAGCTCTGCGTTATAGGCAGCCCTTGTGTAGCTCTGTTTGACTGGTACAGGGATTGCCATTTCTTTTTCTTCTGTGCATACGTGACGCCTGTACATAGGATAGACAAGTACATTGTATTATATATATAAGCCTACATAATACCTACAGTGTACTGTAAGACTTAATTCATGTTTTAAAAAACAAAGTTGGCATAAAATGTATTAGTCCACATTCAAAAGGTGACAAGTCAACAGCAACAGATTTTACAGAACTTGACTTTTAACGTCGCAATTTAGCTCCCTTTGATAAAGTTAAAATTTTCGTAAGGTTGAGCTAAAGATTGCATTTAAATAAACACATATTCTTGAAGACAGTAGGGACATCATTTTTTTCTTTAAAATGATAAAGGACCTTTTAAAACTGTAATACTTAGTTGAAAGGGTGATATTTTATTTAAAAGTATAATGTAAAGCCAAAAAGTAGGATAACTTCAGACGCACAACAATTTGTTATGTTGATTTATTATAAATATTCACCATTGGGTCACGAGTCAATGTATTTATTTCGCTTCTTTTTTTATATATATACTGTCCATTTATATAATACCATTCTAAGTATATCCGCATAGACATGCCTTTTACGTCGTGTCTATACAGCATTCGAAAATATTTGTTTTATGGCATACGATAATGATTGTGTAGCCAGTATATTAGACACTCATACTTTACATTTTTAAGCAGTTGCAATGTAAAAATTGTAAGTGAAGCTACTTTTGTTTTAGACTTTCCTTACTAGTAAAGGCAACCCATTCCATACCCGAACGCCAATGGCAAATAAAGGCTAAACAATAAAAGGGAAATCGACTGCTCAAATAATTAGGATTATCTTATTCCATAGCTTACAGACGCTCGTAGACAGAAGGTATTTGATTATCTTATTCCATAGCTTACAGACGCTCGTAGACAGAAGGTATTTGATTATCTTATCCCATAGCTTACAGACGCTCGTAGACAGAAGGTATTTACGTACAACTCAATAACCCGCTTGGTTTTAAGTCTATTATTGAATAGTGAAAAGTGCTTTTTTTTCGTTTGTGTTTTTAACAAGTTCATGCAACCCATTCTATGGCCCCAATGGCCACTCAGAAATAAAGAGAACAACATGTTAAACAATAGAATTTCCCCTCTAGCATCATGGCGCTGCATGGCGCTGCATGGCGCTGCACCAAACTTTTGTGCATGAGCTCCGTGGCATATAAAGTCAGATCTATTTAGACAACATTTGTATGTATCTTTCTGTTGTTTACCATTCACGCCCTGAAAAACCTTTATCCCCAAAACATCGGCAATAGATATACATTTGTCTAGTTAAAAATAGCCCCACGGTGAAACAACTTTTGGTAGCTGAGTCAGTCTGGTGGCTCCTCTTCGTGGTGCATTCACTCAATTTGTTTTAGTTAGGCTAGGTGAAGGCTGGAGATAGGTCATGTCAAGTGTTTGACATTAATGCTTACCTCACTGGCACAATTGAACCTGACGTAGTTTTGTGCTTAGCGGGGTAGGAAGTTGCAATGAGATGACAGGAGATATCATAGCAATAGGAGATAAGGGTTTATTAATTTGTTTTGTGGGTGTCAAGACCCTTAAAACGTTTCTTGAAAGTATGGATTAGTAGGTAAAATGCAATAGGTTGAGATTAAATATATAAATAGAATAGAATACTTTGTGAATATAACAGTATGATGGAGTGGTACTTAAACTGTACTTAAACGTACGTTGTGGAAGACGCACTAAACGCGATCGTTGGCAATAGTTATCTGCTTCCAGCGGTTTTGTAACTGAAATCCCCTAGCAAGTATCAACAACAACAATAACAACAATATTTTATTTGCCACATAGTACATAGGTACAATAAAGGCATAGTCAAAAACATAAGAAAATTATAGCATTTGTGAATAATAAATTGAACAATAATAGTAAAACCAATATTAGTAATAAAATGAAAGTAATAAAAAATTTATTAATTAAAGGTATCCTAAAAGAAAATTCAGGGGGGATAATTTAGTTTATAACACAATTTTTGGGGGGAAAAAACTAACAAAGAAAAAAAACAAAAAAACTACAACTTAATTTACTAACATAGACATACAGGTAAATCACTTTCATTAGACCTGCACGGCATTAACATAGTGAGAACAAACATTTAAGAAATCATTCACAATTTTTCTTGCGGCTTAGTATATTACATTTCTTCTACGACTATCTCTCAATATCATATTGACAAACCAACAAGTTAAAATACTTAAACATTTCTAACCTTTTTCTCATTTTTTAAAAGCAGATACTAATATTTTTGAAAATATGCTTAGTTTTTTAAGTTCTTTTAGAGAGCTAGAATTAAGCAGTTCCGACATTTTTTCTACATTAGGTCTGTTATAGTAATATTTTTTTAGATACATTTTTCGTTGGGCATTGAAGTGCACACATTGGAGTAAATAGTGATATCCATCTCCTATATCTTTTAAGCAAAAGGGACATAATCTTAAATTATAATCTATTCTGGAGTGGCGACCCAGTTCAACAGGGAAATTATTGTTACTTGTTCGTATTTTTAGTATATAGATAGCTTCTTTCAGATGTAATTTATTTAAAAAGGGTGGACTATTTTCCCAGTCAGATTTATATTTTAGAGCGCTATATAATTTACCTTTATTGCTTATTTGCATACTCTCATAAAGTTCTTGTTTACTTTGATCATTTATACGTAAGTTAATTATTGATTTTGAAAGTTTAGTGTCTATTATATCTTGTTCTAACCAAATATATCCTAATCCTAGTTGTTCCAATTGTAACTTTATATTGGCGGACCATTTGCATTTTTCAACCAGGTGCTCTTTAAGTAAAATGTTATAAATTATTTTAGAAATCCTGCTTTCTTTGCCGGTCGCTATTTTGATCCAGAAGTGTAACATTCTTTTTTTAATAAATGATCTTATATAGAGTTTGCCTGTTTCGCCTAGGACTACATAATTTGGTGTTTTTGTGTTCAATTTTAAAATCATCTTAAAATATCTTAGTCTAACATTTTCTAAAATGTCACAATTTTCCATACCCCATAGTTCGCAACCGTAGGTTAGTATAGGTAGTACTGTTTGATCAAATAGATCAATTTGACTATCTATGGGCAAGCTTAGTGTATGGCATTTTCTGAGAAGATTGAACATAGCATTAGTACCTTTCATCTTACAATATTTCCTGTGTTCTGAGAAAGAACCGTTAGCTGAGAAGATTATTCCCAGGTATTTAAATTTAGAAACTATTTCTATTATATTATTATTTAGTACAAATTTCTGATTTCCTACCCTCCCCTTTCTACCGAATATCATTATTTTTGTCTTATCTTCATTTATGTTTAAGTGGTTCTCCTTGCAATAGTTACTGTAAATGTTTAAGTTTTTCTGTAATTCTTTTGCGGTTTTAGCTAGGATTGTTGTGTCGTCAGCATATAATAATGTGAATATTTTTAGTAGATCTGCGTTGTTATCGTTGCTGATAGTTAAGCTACTTGCACCTTTTAGTTCTAAATAAGAATCTAAGTCATTAATAAACATAGAAAATAATAGAGGGCTCAGATGTTCTCCCTCTCTTAGTCCTGCTTCGCAGTTAAATAACGGTGACAGGTTTGTATTTAATTTTACTGTCGATTTAATATCTCTATATAACCCCTGTATACATTTAAGGAAAATTCCATCTATGCCTATATCTAACATTTTCGCCCAGAGTAATTTTCTTTTAATAGACGGGAAAGCTCTTTTTAGATCAATGAATGCACAGAACAGTTTGTCACCTTTATTTTTTATTAAAAAGCTCAGCGCATATAGTATAAATGATGCTTCCGTTGTGGAATAACCTTCTCTAAAACCCATTTGATTCTCGTTTAATAAGTTGTGCTCTTCAAGGAACATCTCCATTCGTACATTAAGAATGGATGAGAATAGTTTACCTAAGCATGATAATAAGGTAATTGGTCTAAAGTTTTCGGGCTTTGCCTTGCTGCCTTTATTTTTATATATTGGACATATCATCCCTAGTGACCAGCTTTCGGGGAAAATTCCATCTTTTAGGATAACATTGAATAATTTTACGTATGTGGGTATCATTATAACCTTTGTGCATTTTATATATTCATTATAAATTTTATCGTGTCCGCAGCTTTTATTATTACTTGTTTTATTGATGGCTGATAACACTTCATTATATGTTATTTCACCATTAAGTCTTGTCGTATCTAAGTTAGGTGCGGTTAAATTGGTTTTTATTGGGTTCATGCAACAGTTGTCTGTCGTTTCGTTTTGGGATTTGAAAAGTAAGTCTTGTTTGTTGTTAAAGGGGGAAAAAAAACAGAATTGTTATTTCGAAACTGTTATAGGCCAAGGGTGGGAACTTTTGGGCGCGCGTAAGGCCAACGAAAGCTTGTCTATAAAGAAAGTGCCCATTGCATGTAAAGTCTTGTTCGTTTTAAGCGTAGAAGGCTATAGTCAAAAGCACCATTGTAAAGTCTTGTTCGTTTTAAGCGTAGAAGGCTATAGTCAAAAGCACCATTGTAAAGTCTTGTTCGTTTTAAGCGTAGAAGGCTATAGTCAAAAGCACCATTGTAAAGTCTTGTTCGTTTTAAGCGTAGAAGGCTATAGTCAAAAGCACCATTGTAAAGTCTTGTTCGTTTTAAGCGTAGAAGGCTAAGGGCAAAAGCACCGTAGCACCAACTGAAAATTGCTGAATTATGGAAGTACTTTGATGACAAGTGGGAAGAGGTAAAACAAATGTGTGTTTCGCCACGTTTCGTGCATCTGTCTTGGAGAACTCGGTGGTTTGTTTAAAATAAATGAACTGAATGCAACATTTCTCACACAGGTGCCTCGCCACTAGTCAAAGATAGGGATTGTCTTTTATGTTACTTCTTAAACATTGGTAATGAATCAACTTTGCCTGTATAAACGTGAATTTGATGTTGACATATTATAATATGTGAAAAACTGACACAGCACTAAACATATGCGACAGAAAAAAAAGGCTTGCTCTCCCAACAAAAACATCTAAAGGTCTATGCATAAGTAAAATATAAAGAGCATCAGATACATCGAAGAAAAGACACAATCCACACCATTAAAACACAACAAAAATGGCATGAACTTATATCAACCACCCTTCAGATTTCAACAAAGGAAAGAAATGATCATATTTCTACATTGAAAATAAAGAATATCTCGGACCGTTATTTTATCTAAAACTTTTTTTGTTAGAAATGTAAAAGCGACCAAAGATTTGAAGTTTAGTTAGATCAGATGTGTTAATGTTGGAAACTTGAAGACATTGCTTCTGAATTCCATACTTGTTCAACCATTTTTTTAATTTTGTAAATAGAATGTTGCCCTTACTGGGTGAGTTGTATGCAAGTACGTGAGTAGAGCCTGCATGTTGGAATGTGTGTTTCTTCTTTTACTCACATGTTCCCATGCCAACCTGATTAGCATTCTGTGACATTGTGTTTCGCATTATATTTCAACCTGCTTTAGCCACAACAAAAAAAGTAATCTTCAGCCAAATTATTTATCCTTCAGCATTTACTGCAAGTCCGCAGTTTTTTTTTAGCTCTCAATTTGCATGTTTGTTATTATTAGTTGGCAAATATTTTCTAATTTTTACTTTCAGATTTAAAATATTAAGTTCGTTATTGATGAAATTTGAAGCGATAATTAAATACGATTAACTTGTGTACATTTCTATATAAAATATTTTTTAAAATGTAAAACATTCTTCTTAGACAAAACAATTTGTTCAGGCAGTGTAAAACAAAAATAATTATTGAACATTGTTTTGACTAGAACTTGTTAGCCGCCCTGTATTGCCTGTAAGCCTACCTAAGATGACCATCGCTAAATTGTTTGGTGGAACTTGTTTTAAAATATGTGGATATGATGTACGAAGTTAATTTATGACCTTTGACTATTATTAACTAATTTTTAAATCATCATTGTTACAACGTCAGGCGCCAAAACGGAATCCACGCCAAAACATCTTACTTTGCCCTGTATATTAACTTTAGTGAGGGTTTTGAGCATACTGCGGCTTTGTCCCAGTAGAGACCAACGGCAAGTGGGTTAATCGACCCATCCTGTCTTTGATCTTGGAGTCAGGGGCTATTAAAACTTTCATTATGAGACAGAGCCTATTGCTTGTAAACCATGATATTATATAATACGGCGCCTCCTTCTCGCTTATTCTTCTTCCTTTACCTGCTAAGGTGAATTTATTGGTTAGCTGAACTAAAGGTAAACTTTCCCCACCTTCCCTGACGTGTCTGGTCTGCAACCACTTATTAAGTATTCACGTCTGATCTATGAAAGATTTCCCCCTAAATCCTTCTTCAGCCAATGAGAGACCGTGGTTTAACGTTGTTGTATGAATCTGTGATGGTAAATGTATGCTCACACAGTCGCAAGCAAAACATGCTATTGTTGTAAATATTTGTATATCAGCCACCGGGGAATTTTATATTTTAATATATTTACTGTTTTTCTTATATATATATATAATGTGTGTAACTATATATATATATATATATATATATATATATATATATATATGTGTGTGTGTGTGTGTGTGTGTGTGTGTGTGTGTGTGTGTGTGTGTGTTTGTGTTAAAAAAGAACCATAAAGTCTAGAACGAGTTTATTAGAGTGATTGAAATAGCAAAAACTTTTCAAATGGATGTGGGTTTGGAATGACGATAATAATAATAGATAGTATTATTATTTTTTAGGCTTTAAAAAAAAAGCAATATTTCCTAGTCCTTGATGTGTTTTTCTCACGTCATTGTCTAGTTTATCTTTAGTTATGGGACATGGTAGGTATATTGAAAGTTAGGATTTGTTCCCGTATCTGGAAGGTGTCCCTGCGTGCACCCAGTTTTGATGGTTATCTGGGTTAAGGTAAGGGCGCCTGGGCGTTGTGCTGGCCATAAAATCCCTTAGTATGTCATTGCCACAGAAACAGGTGAACGCTTCTTCACTGGTCCGATTGGATTATTTTACTTACTTTACTTATCTTTGGTTAATAATTGTCATTGGTTTTCATAAGACGGACAATGCGACAACAAATTATTACCTTATATACAGTGGAATTTAAGAATAAGAAGAAGAATAAGAATGGGCATTTTTCTAGCGCTTCTTTCCATGCCATTAAATTAGCATGCTCAGTATGCATACATATTTTAAGATTCTTTATTTATCGCGGATTTTCTTTTGTAAAAAAAAATAAACCAAGAAACCTAATGTAATTATTTAACGATAATAGCGTAAGCTCGGAAATCTATCACCAATTATGCTGTAACCAGGGAGAGTGTGGAGAAGGCTGTTTCACTAACTCTAGTGGTCAACTTGGTCGTCGGAAAGATCTACTTTCAAAGACTAACTTACTACTGCTTCTTATGTCTGAAATTCAATTAAAGGTTTATAAAACTAGAATTATTTAAAATTATTACGTTTTTTGAACATCCACATGTTTCATTCAACTAATGCTCTTGTCATGTAATCGAATTTCTGCTTATGTGTATAGAATACATTTGACGAGCCTTTTGCTGACCATTGCCGTCCCAAATACTGATGGGGTTGTCTGGCCAGCACAACTACATTTCTTAAATTAACCTTTCTTTTACTCAATATCATTACACTTAAAAGATGGCTAGACTCAAGAAAACTACGTTTCATTTTTTTAAAGTGTTTGAACCCATGAAATAGCGCTATTCCTCATGACCACCACACTACACATATGGCGTACACTAACGTACAGTCACACCATAGAGAGCGAGTATTTCATTTTGAATAGGTTTCTTTGTTCAGTGCCAATCTCTTTATTCAAAGAAATTCCCATTGAGCGAATGAAGAAGACATCTTCAATTGTTGACTCAACAGGCACTTGATACAGGTAGATCAGGTAAACTGTGGAATTGTTTACAGGGAGACATCCAAAATCAAGAGGATGCCACCGGCTGGTACTTTGGTACAGCCAGTTTAACCCACACACACACACAAAAACAAAAAAGGAGGGGGCTGCAATGTAGAAAATCGGACCAATGGATGAAACATGTGAAGTGTTGCGAAGAAATGTTGATAGATCAAGTTTGACCACGGCTTCACCTTTCAATTCGCCTGGTAATATTGAGACAGGTTCCTAAACGCTAAGGAGGGAATGGTGTCATGTTCCACCCATTGTGGGTGAAGGGTATTCTGGACGGTAACATGACTTTGACAAAGAGAAATGCTGTTGTTGTTGTATTATTTTTGTCTAGGATTATGCCCAGATGTTGATGTGGGTTTGATTACATGTTGATTAGACCGCGTGGTCTTGAGGTACACGCATGCACTCCTTGGCATCTCGGGTTTACGCCAGCAAAACGTGACTTGGACTTTGTTTCGACGTATGTACGAGTGCATTGTTTGTGAGCATGTATGTCAATGTGTGTGAGCCACCCATCCTACTCCACCCACACACCGGCATATGCACGTGCTTCATACATGTATTATTTGTTGATGTTTTCTCAGGATTGTCTGACATTCCACGAAGACACTACATCTGAAGACTCAGCAAGCGCGTATGTGTATGTCTAGTAAAACCTTAATCTTATCAGAACTTAAACGCATTCTTGAGCCACACAATGTTACTAGACTAGTGTAAACCATTACGTCAAAACATGTTACTGGTGTAAAGTGTTAAGTTACTGGTGTGAGTTGTTACGTCACATCGTGTTACTGGTGTAAACTGTTACGTCATGGTGGGCTAACGGTGTGAATTGTAACGTAAAACTTGTTGTTTTTTTTTGGTGTGAACTATTATGTCAAAAGGTGTTACTGGCGAGAATTATTATGTTACAATGTGTTACTTGTGTGAACTGTCAAGCCAGATTGTGTTACTGGTGAGATGTGTATCGTTAACGTGTGTTATTGTTGTTAAGCTATTCTAAGTGTTGATAAGTCTGTATCTCACGGTATAAAAATAAAGTATTATCTTGAAGTATTATCTCATGTATGTGAGGTATTAAGGAGTAGAAACAAAGAAAAAAAACAAGGAAAAAAACAGACAAATTTATGTGGAAATATTATGTAATATGTCTAGTTATTAGCAAAATTTCTTGCTGTCTCTGTCTGTCTTTCTGTAAGTCTCGTTACTTGTATATCTGGTTATATTATTGTCTGTCTATTGAACTATATCTTATCTTAAATGCTGCAGACGCTATTTCTATTCATCTGTCTTTCTATATACTGCTATTTATCCAACGATCTCTGTATGTTTCAATTATTTTAGTCTATCAGTAAAACGGCCAGTGTATTCATTTGTATGTAAGTGTCTCTACGTAAGTATGTTGGTTCAAAAAAATATGTTTTTGTCTGTTTTCAAAGTTTAAAAAAAATCAAAACAATGATTCGTTCTCCATTCCCTTTTATCCCATTCCTTTATTTCCATTTCTCTAGTTCTCTCTTTATATATATATATCGTCTCTCCTCTTTGTATCTCTTTCTTCTCTCTCTCTCTCTTTGTCTCTTTTTGTCCTTCTCTCCCTTTCTCTCCCTCTTTTCTCCATCTCTTCTCTCTCTCTCTCTCTTCTCTCTCTCTCTCTTTCTGTCCCTCTCCTCTCCTTCTCTTCTCTCTCTCTTTATATCTCTCCTCTCTCAATAAGATAAGATAAGATTGATTTATTGATCCAAATAAACGTAAGTTTGATTTGATAACGTAAATTCCGTCTTTCAGCATACTTAAAACAATATTAAAGAACCATTTGTAATCAAACACAATAAACATTCGCGCAAACTTTCGTACCATAGATCATACAAGAAAAAAGTAGGCCTATCATTTAGGAGTCAGCTATTGAGCCATTGTATTCCCTGGCTGAAAGATGATTCTTTTGAAAGAGTCTCACTGACAGTGGAACAAAAGAGTTCTTAAATCTCTCTGTTCTTGACCTTATTGAAAGAAGCCGACCACTTCGACTAGATATTATGTAACTACCATGAAGCGGGTGTGCATGATCTTGGAGGATTTTATCAATCATAGACAGGCACCTTGAACTGAAAATATCTGCAAAAGATGGTAATTCTGTCTGTGTAGTACGAGAGGCTCTTTGTCTCTCTTTCTCTCTCCCCTTCTCTCTCTCTCTCTCTCTAAACATACACGAATCATCTATCTCGTATTCGCCCCGAAGATAGAAATATATTTCTACAGTAAATTCCCCATCGTGCATCTAGTCCCCCCCCCACCCCAAATGAAAAGGTTAGGGCCTGTGGAGAATGTCTCATTAGTAAATGCTTACTGTACGCTAACCCGATAACCTCCCCCTTTCCCCTTTGTGTGCGTTGGTGGGTCAATGTGACATGTATAATACTAAACAGAACCAGGTTTTATTCACGTAGATACTCGCAGTTTATCTAACGGAAGGGACTCCATGCTGTTTTCTATGACGTCATGACGAGACGTAAGTTTAAGAGTTCCCCCCTCCCCCCTCCCGCACCCAGATATAAAACCCACTTGCTATTATTGCTATTAAACGTCTGGCTTATATCGAAAATAAAACAAAAAATCTCGAGAATGCTGGATGAAATTGCGACAAGAAAGATAACTGTTCACGACAAGGGAAATAATTTCCCAATCCTCATCACTGATCTATATTTTCGTGGGTTTTGAAATAAGTCTACTAAATATAAGCTCTTATAATTAATTGTATCGAATCTTTGCTTTGCCACCTCTGAATCGGAGCACAGCACTGACATAGATATGTAGGCCTATGTTATAAAAGATGCTGTTCACTTCCTATATACCCGAGATCGTTTAAAAAAACCCACAACATTATGAATAATAACAATACTCTTGGAATTACTTTTACTCAAAGTTTTTTTTAACAGTTTTCGAATTTCCTGAACCTCAATGCGACTGTGTTGGGTCTATATTGTAGGTGTATCATGCTATATGTGTACAGAGTGTGGTTCATTCTATGTGTTAATCTCACTAATAATTTATATAAATAATTTTCTACATAGGTTTATATGTATACAATGTGCCAACGTGTTAAATGTTCTCTTAATTACTCTTGTCTACTCCAACATATTTCATTGAGGGCTCCAACTCTGAATTGTTTCCCTTTCCTGCACGTGTATTCTATGATGTTTATTGTCAATAGATCTTCTGCTGTTTTGGGGTCTTACTGGGTTTTTGAAGTAACGGGGTTATCGTATTACGTCTTGAGTACTCACCTGGCGAATCTTTCATCTACAATAGACGCCAGTTGCCCTTGATGATTAAATGATGACGTAATTGGAAATATCTTATACTTAACCACACATGAATTGGTGGCCAGGTGAGATGTATATTATGTTGTTGTGTTTTTATTTTTATTTTAAACGGACATTAGTTCAAAAATCAGCTGCAGGCCAGAACAATGCCCAGTCGCCTTTACTTTACCCTAACTAAAGTCAGGTACCCATCAGAGTGGGGTAGACTCAGGGATACGCTCCAGAGCCGGGGAACAAATACTAGCCTTCACCAGCAATCGAACCCAGGACCTTCGGTACGCCAGCCGAATGCGCTGTCGCACGGCCACCATGCCCCATAAGTTACATAATTTACAAACAGTGAAACAGTCACGCTTACAGAACACCATGAATGTTTCAAACATCTAATTTTTTATGGGCAGAGGTTCAAGTTCTACTCACACAACAGTTAACTCTTGACAGATTTACGACTGTTGTGAAACAGTGAGTCACTCTATAATCCATGGTCTTAAATCATTCAAAAACTATACGTCAGTGTATGCGCGTGTGTGTGTGTACGGATGGGGGGGGTGAAACGCAGGCAATGTAATTGAACGCGCAACCCAACAGTCAGACAGATGTTTAACTACCTGCACCAAATGAGCTTCTGCGTCGGTCTGGGAGGGGAAGTCAGTCACAGGAGTGAAGTAAACCAGGTCATTTATTTCAAAGACTTAAGTTTATTTTTCATTAAATATGACGGCTGGGTTGATAAATGGTTAGCGATGTTCTTTTCTTTTTTTTTCTTTTTTAAACACACAAGTTGTTGTTTTTTTCTATTAAATAGTTTTTACAAGTTGAAACTTTGCAGACAGAATTCGCTATTCTAAGAGACCCACAACGATGTAGATTTGCTTTAATCTAAAACTCGCGTTAAGGAGTTAAGATTTATGATTTAAATGAAACTAAATGAATTATTCTTATTTGAGACTTTTTACGTAATTTTTTTTTTATTTGCACTTTATAAAACTCACAACTAGCCAAAAAACTAACTCTAATCCTTGCTATATCTCTGGCACACAAATCCTAACCATTAACGTTGGTTTGAAAAAACAACTTTGACCTAAACATGAAACCATATGTGAACTAGAGCAGGGGTCGGCAACCTTTTGTTAATATTGTGCCAAACTAGGATTTATAAATCATTTGGCGTGCCAACATTGAACGGCCTGAAAGTTGACCTGCTATACTATACTTCAAAAAAAAATATTTTTATAGAACAATTAACCCTGTAGCAAGACCAAGGCCAATAGCAAAGGATATTATTTATATAGAAAATCGTTAAACCGTTTTATATTTAATTAACGTGTTTGTGATTATCATCCTTTTTATTAGCTTTTATATCAATTAATATTTATGGTAATTATTGTCAAACATTATCATTTTTTAGTTAAGATGATAATCCAAAAAAAAAACCTGCAAATGTAAATTAAATTTTTATCTCAGTTAAACTGAGACGTCCTTAATGATGTGTTTACTTTTTTTTTTTTTTATTTCCGGTAGGAGGCGCGGCGGAGTTTGATCTCCTTGCCCCTCCTTTGGGCCTACTAGGCATCGTATAGTTATGAGAGCCGTAGCTCGGGGGGTGGGGTAACTCAGACCTCCTACACAGTTGTGAAAAATCTAATCGCACAAGGCGGAGAAGATCTACACATTGTGTGAGGAAGCCAGAGTGATCGAACTTAGCCAAAAGGCCGAGAAGCGATGTGTTTACGATTCGCAACACAAAGAGATGTTTTTTGAAACAGGTTTAACGGAATGAATACGTAGTAATTATACAAACTAGGTAGTAAATGTAATGTTTAAAAATATACATGTAAATACTTTAGTCATATTATATTTATATAATTTTTAAATACTTTTTTTTACAGTTTGATCATTTTAAAGTTATAAATTGTAAGAAATGCATTTTTTTCTAAAAGAAAAAAAGAAACATATTATTAATATTTTATTTGCTCAAATATAACGAGTTTATTAGTTCCCTTTAATAAAAAAAACGTTTCCACATTTGATTCAGTAGTGATGCCAAACAAGCTATGTTTTGTAATAGAACAAATATTACTGACTAATTATTTTTTTATTATATAAATTATGGTATTCATTACAAGATTTAATTATTAGAGGATTAAAATAATTTACGTTAAACAGTTGTGAATTAACATTTTCTGAATTAATTTCAGGCGTTTATATTTTAAACATTAATATTTACAGAAATTACTCATTATAGTGCTATATTTATTAAAATTTATATATTAATATTTTACTTTTTTTTATTTAATTATTTAAAATTTTTTTTTTCATATTTAGGCCTACTTATATTTATTTTTAATTAAAGAAGATGAGCATAAAAACTCTTTTAAATGTAATTAGTCTATATCAATTAATAAGCGGTCAAGTGTAGGTACGGTAGGTGACCTCTTAGTATGCTTAAACAGCTTTCATGTGCGAAAAATCTTTGTTCACAAGTGTAAGTTGAACCAAAAGCTGAAAGTAAAATAGAGAATGCCTAGGAGTTGAGAATAGCAAATGACTTTCATAAGTAGCTTCTTTCCAGATTTTTTCAGCAAATGCGCATTTTTTAAATGTTTAAAATTTAATTTTCTGCATTTTAAAATCCCCAATATCTCTCCACTTAAAAAGAAATATCTACATCTAAGAAAGTTGTAGTAATACAATGTAGTAATATCAAACCAGATAGGCTGGATGTGGTTTGAAAAAATGAGTCTATCAATTTAAAAGTCTTGCCTTTGATTATAAAACTTTAAGTGCTTGGATGTACTTCTGAAAAAGCCCGACTATCTATCTTAATAAAATATATGCCTTAATATTGGGATGTATATATACATGTCCAGTTTCAATTCAAATCCCTTCCAGTGTTCCTTGTAAATGCAAGTTCAACTCACTTAAATGTGTCTCTATGTCATTCATAAACATTGGCCTTAACAACCAGTTTTTCTCATTCAGAACTGGAAAATGTTTTTTAATCAATAATAACCACATCTTGGAGGTCTCTCGCATGGCATTGAAAATCGCTCTGCCAAGTTCGGCACGCGTGCCTTAGGTTGCCGACCCATATACTAGAGTGTCTTATATAAAGACTATAGTGATAACAGTTGCAAACATAGCACAAGTTCAACAATGGTACTATAATAGTTGAATATTTGTAAATTTAAATCTTCCTCGCTACTACATATTATATTCCTAGAGACATCAAAATTATTATTCATGAAAATTCCATTTAAAGACCTTATAAAGCTTGAGATGAAGCCGATAGGTTACCTGATGTAAGCTTCTACTCTATTTAAAGCTGTGATCATTCGCCAGGACATCAACTCTTGAGAGAGTGCGTAAGGCGTTAAGGTTACACAAGAGATCAGTGGAAAGTGGGCCATGTCTCACACTGGATAGTTCTTCTTCTTATATGCAACAGACGCTCCTTCTATTCGCCTCCTACGTTATCTGTTATTTAAGTCTAGTCTTGCATTTTTATCAGTCTTTTAAATTATGTTAAGTTACTGGTTTTTCCTGTTTTTTTCAGGCAACCCATTCTGTGGCCGAACGCCACTTGAGAAGAAAGAGTACTTATATGCATTTGTTGTTGCAATTTGGGTGCAAAGATAAACTCCACTGCTCCACAGTACCAGAGTTCACTAGTTTAGTCTGACTGGATATCTCAATATATTACTCTATATCTTTGAGTGATGTTAGGTAAACATTCAAAAGTTAATGCACAAGGACTCACTTGCTGATTTCCGAAGCTCTGGCACTATACCACCACGCCCATTAGAAGGGTGAGTCTAGAGCAGTGATAACTACATGATTGACCAGATCTTTTTTGATATCTTGGATCTGGACTTAGAGACAATCAACGTATATTAATATAGTTCAGTGACAAGAAAGTTGTTTGTTTTGTAAAGAAAAATAATAATATTTTTTTTACAAGATGACACGTGGCCATCAAAGCAAACTTTGATAGAATTATAGAATTTAGAGTGAGAGAAAGTTTGCGGGAGCAAGAGATGGGGGAAGAGAGCGAGAGAGAGAGAGACAGAAACAGAGATAGCATTGAGTGGTATGCTAAACGTTCAAAATAATATAAATTCCTTACACACGTCTGGTTAAAGGATCAAAGATGAAAATCATAACAATTCATTAGTTTAAATTGTTGTAAGGTAAACTTACTGTTTGGTTTCGTCAATCAAAGGGGTACAAGTGGCTGATAAAAGCAATAAGTACAGACACACAGATAACATAATGTACAGTTTATAAACTCAAGGCTAAGGCATGAGCTTAATGAGTTAATAAACCAGAAATGTTCACTTTAGGGTTAATTTGCTTTCTTGTAAGCACACGGATGATGGCGGGTGTACATTTTTTTTTTATAAAGATGGGTTTAAAAACATAGCTTTTGAGTTTCAAAAGTTGTTTTTAATCGAGTTTCCATTTAACTTTTCTTTGTCGAGTTGTTCTCATTGGCGTAACTAAACGGAGCGGTTGGGGGGGGGGGGGGGGAAGGGGCGATTTCAACCTCAGGCACATAAGCCCCCATGTGCCCCAGGCGCAATGTGTCCCATCGTTACGCCTCTGCTATTGTTTAATTACACCCCAACACTGTGCATAAAATAATATCATTCTCATTCGCCTGCCTTGGCTTTTATTTGGCGATCACGTACCAGACAAGGACGCATTGATTCGCACGTCCTGTATATTATGTATAAATACTTGTTTAGCTTTGTTCTATTACAAATATTTGTTGCTTTCTCTGTCTTGTGTACATATCTCTATCTCCCCCTCCCCCTCCCCCACCTTCTTTGTTTATACTCGCTAGCAGTATAAGAATCCATGTCTAGCATAGATCCAGACATAACAAAACACATCAACCGTTGCACTTTGATATTTTGTAGGCGTGCCCTATCGCCATTTATCCGGGCCCAGACCGGAACCTGTTAGCATTCTTCACTTTTACCCAGAGACACAGACATACAAACAGACATACACACACACACACATAAGAAACAAGTATCATTGTTTCAACCCAGAAATAAACAGTTCTGACCTGATTCTAGAACCGGTAAATACCAGATAATTCACACAGGGTCCAGTTCCTCGCTGACGTAAATGTATTGTGTTGACCTTGAGGGACACGTTAAAAGACAGCAAGAAGAAAGAACTGATTCTATTTGTCATTTAGACAAAGTTAAAACAATAATTCATTTTTCCATGTTCTATATAAAGGGACATCATTCTTGAATCGATTTTTCTATTTTTCTTTTGACTTAAATTAAGGCTTGTAGTATCGACTGCTCCAAACCAGGGAACCCGGATAGCCCGGAATTTTTTTTCCAAGAACCTGGAACAAGTTCTAATAATGCCCAGAAGCCCGGTTCCGATTCCAATTGAGAATATTTTGTAACAATTAAGTAAATTAAGTAATTTAGTATCTATAAATTACAATTTCAAATGTTTTATATTTAAACAAGGCCTTTAATTTGAGAATTTAGTCATTAATTTGTTTTTAAAAAAAGCTTACAAGAAAAGATGAAATGAAATATTTATAAACTTGTTTAAAATTATCGATTTTATTTTAGAAATGCATTAAAAATAAAAATAATTTGAATTACTTTCCAACATTTGAATTTTTTTTTTCATTTGGTGAGAACGAAATAATTTGTAGCCGTGTATCCAATATTGAGGGGAAAGGCAAATAATGCAAGGCTGTGGGGGGGGGGGGGGGGCTTAGTTCAAGTAGAGCGGGACAATAGGGAAAAAAAGTGAGGGACTAGTGCACATAGTATAGGAGGGGTGGGGGGGAGAAGGTGAGTAGCAAATTGTGCTAGTTGAACATTGTGTATGGTTGGAAGGGGGTGGGTGGCGGTAGAAGACTAAGTCTGAAGTGGTACTCAATAACCCCACCCCCTCCCCCCTTCCCATCCTAAACAATTGAAAAAAACTAATATTTATCAATAGTGGAATTTACAAATTAGATTCATTAGATATTTCTTTTTTTTTTAATATAAATATAATTTTGTAAAAAAATTCAATATTTGAAAAAAAAATCTTCGTTTAAGAAAATGGAGAGGAGTGCCCTTTTCACCACCCCCCGTGTCTACGTTAGTATTATATCGTTGCATAATTATTTAAAAAAATAACACTAGGATGAAAACAAAACCCGCAAAAAAAATAAAAAAATTATGTCAACCGTAATCACAACCTGTGGACAAATATTATCAGCTTAGAGATGTAAGGAAGTCAATGCGAGATCCGAGATACTGTATTAGAACTTAGAACTTAGGAGTGGGGCTACGGGGGATTCTGAATCAGATGCTGGGCTTCGTTTGGTGTGTGGTTGTGTGGTGTGAGTATATGTGTGTTGGGGGGGGGGGGTTAAAGGGTGTTCATTAAGAGAAAAAATGTTTAATTTAAATTATATATATGTGTGTGTGTCGTTGTATGTGTGTGTGTGTGTGCAATTGTGTGTGTGTGCGTTTGCCAGTGTGGGGCTGCCTATAAAATGTTTTCCAGGTGTAAAAATATCGTGTAATCAGATAACGAAGTAGGTTTGCGCCAATGAAAATTATTATCTTGGATGCAAGACTACATTTAGCCTAAACCAGGGAAAAGCTTAAGACGCATTATTTTATTGTGTAGAAGAAGCGTCAGCAAGTTATAAGATAGACAGACAAACAGACAGACACATTTAGACACATAGATCGATCGATCGATAGATTGATAGATAGATAGATGGATAGATAGATAAATAGATAGATAGATTAATAGATTGATAGATAGATAGATAGATAGATAGATAGATAGATAGATAGATAGATAGATAGATAGATAGATAGATAGATAGATAGATAGATAGGTAGATAGATAGATAGATAGATAGATAGATAGATAGATAGATAGATAGATAGATAGATAGATAGATAGATAGATAGATAGATAGATAGATAGATAGATAGATAGATAGATAGATAGATAGATAGACAGATTTGTACACACTTAATATGTATGCTATCAGCAAAACATAACAATAAGTATCTTACATTCACACATATTGGTTAGTGCCACCAAAGACTATAATAAGATGGACAGCTTGGTCTATTTTTAGAGCGTATATTTTCTTTTTACGTGCGCATCCAATAACGCTGTCTCAAATTACTTCTACGCTCTTACGTTTGCCTAAATGTTTCCGCTGTATACAACTTTAGATTTTTATTTTAAAGTGTAGAGTACTAAAGGGAATCGGAAAATTTCGAGTAATTCGAGTAATCAAATAGCAGAAATATTAAAGCAAGCGGTCTATCTTATTACAGTCTTTGGTCCCACTAATCTCCATATTGTAAATCAGGGGTCGGCAACCTAAGGCACGCGGGCCAAACTATTTTTTAATGGCAAACGAGAGACCTCCAAGAGATGTTTTTTATTGATTAAAAAAAAACATTTTCCGGTTCTGAATGAGAAAAACTGACTATTAAAGCCGATGTTTCTGAATGACATAGCAACACATTTCAGTGTGCTGAATTTACATATACAAGCACCACTAGAATGGATTTGCATTGAAACTGGACATATACCTTGCCATGAAATCAATTAAAAACATTTAATTACATGTACATCCCTATATTAAGGCATATATAAAGATAGAGTGTTGTAAACTCCTTAAATGGACAAATAATTAATGCAGGAAAAGTTTATTAACAACTGTTTAACGCTGTGAGTAAGAAATTCAAGACTTAATTAAACAGACCAGACAAAAACAACAACATACAAACTGTAAGCTTCCATTAGTTCTTTTGTTTTCTCAGCCAACAAAACTCACTCTGGCATGACTAGTCTTCGCTAAGTAGAACAGTGGTAACGATATTGAAGTCAGTGGACATATTTAGTGGAAGTACAGAGGTCTTCTTTAATACTATAAACACTGACTAATGGTGGCCAAGGTTTTAAAGCCAAATAAAACAGATGGGGGAACAGAGAGGGGTGGAGGAGAGCAGAGAGAATGAGGTGGTCAAGAAAGCGTCGGAAAGATAGAGTGACACTCCAAAAGGTATGAGATTCAAATCCAGTTGATTTGTTTTCAAATGCAGCCAGAATGAGGTGAATGTCCAAGAGCATCCAGTAGGTCTGCATAAGACTGTCTAGCTCCGTGAGATACATTGCATCAGTTGGAAGCAAAAAACAACTGAAAGAGAAACTGTGTTGGCCACACAATCCTATTGTGTGTCATGGAAACTATAATACGATAATGGTGATTAAGCTATTCCACTTTCTTATATTTGAAAAATCGTCCAGAATCACTTGGTCTGTCTGCTTAATTTAGCCAAGATACTCGGAAGGCTTTTAGTTGTTGTTGTGTTATGCATGAATATTTTAAGTGATTTATTGTCAACAGTTCAAGTGCTGCGCACAAAAAAAGGCATCGTATCATCCGAATAAAAATAGTATGAAAAAAACAAACAAAATAATAAGTGTAGATAAATATACTGTGAACCCCCCCCCCCCCCCCACCCCCAAAAAAAAATTTTGAATTAAACTAAACCGAAGAGGGAAACACAAAGAAAAATAGAGAGAGAGAGAGAGTGAAAGGAGGAAGAGAGATAGACAAGGGGACAAAAGAAAACGAACGAGCGACGGAGACAGCAAAGCAGATGGAGAGAGAGAAAGAGAGAGAGAGAGAAAAAAAAAGACCGGAAGAAGGAGAACGAGAAGCGATAAAAGGAAAGAGAGACACAGAGAGAGGGGGAGTGAGGCACGCAGAAATAGAGAGGAAGTAAGATACAGAGAGAGAAGAGAACAGGAAACAGAATGAAAGAGATGGAAACCAAAATAGAGACATTGAAATAAAATATACAGATCTAGAATTAAAGGATGAGAAGAGAGAGAGAGAGAGAGATGGAAATAGAGAGAGTAAAACAGAATCAAATATTTCATGTGGCCACATTGAAGAAAGTGGACCATATAAACGGTTTCAAATGACGCAGTAAATACCACTAACCAATTTAAAATAAACAAGTTATCACAAACACGTTATCAGAGACAAGTTATCACAAACACGTTATCAGAGACAAGTTATCAGAGACAAGTTATCACAAACACGTTATCAGAGACAAGTTATCAGAGACAAGTTATCAGAGACAAGTTATCAGTGACAAGTTATCAGAGACAAGTTATCAGAGACAAGTTATCAGAGACATGGTATCAGTAAACTGCATTCCTTAAGATTGTCTTAGAGTTTTTTTTTCAAGAAACGCTTCCACTCAGTAATTGTATACACACTATCTTTAAATGACCACTTCATGCAGTTGAAACTATGAAAATTGTTGCATGTTGATGTAGACATTGCATCATTTATTAAGTCTTGGTATATGCATAGGTATATACATTTATATAAATATATAGGCCTATATATATTATAATATATATAAAGAGAGAGTGAGTGAGTAAGAGAGATTATACATTATATATAGGCCTATATCATATAATATATTTTAACTATTATACATCATATTATATTATATATTTGTGTCAAGGACTACTGAAGAATTCCTTGATTTGTGTGTATTTAAGTGTGTAGGCTCGTATGTCATTAATTCTGAATACGTTCTTTCTGTGAGCGATATTCAATCATGTGTTTTAGTGTTTTAAGTATTTGTTCAGGTAACCCATTCCATGCCCGGGTGCTTCTCGGGAAGAAAGAGTACTTATATATTTTGTTCATTCGTTCTGGCATAAGAAAATAGTTTTTATCTTTGTGTTTATCTGAGTATTGTAATAGATTGTCATGGTGTTATATTTCTAAGTTAGAATTTAATGTGTTTTTTTGTTGTTGTTGTTGTTTTGTAGAATTACATAGTTATCTTAACAGTTACAGACGCTCCTTATATCAATGGTTTGAGTCTAGTCTTGCATATCGATCTAGTATTTCATTTTCTCTTTATGTAGGTTTTATGAGTGTTTGAGAACATGTGTCGATTTATGTGTGCATGTGCTATGCACATACATTGGACTGTATGTATGCATATGTATGAAGAATACAAGATGGATGCGTGAGTTGAAAGCCATTTTTTCTTTATTTTTCCACTTTTTTCGTCATTCAAACGATTTTACTCACCCGTGACCTTCCACTGATTCCAACACCCGACTCATCAGCAGTGCTGACGCCAGGAAAACTGACGCTGCCAACATGACTACGTCCCTGCTACAAGGTTGGCGACGTAATACCTCAACTCCGACAACTTCCAAAAAGTTTACTTATTTAAACTCCCCGTGGGGGTGAAATGAGAACAAGTCCCTAGAATTATCCAAAGGGAAATCACTCTCGTTGGCTAGACTGAGTTCAGACGAGAAAGAAAAACTCCCAAAACACTTATCTAAAGCCAGCTTATCTGTGAGATAAGAAATAAAAACTTTCTTTAAAAAAAAACATTAGCGCATCTAATTTTTAAATAAAGATATACGAGTACATTATAACTAAGGGGTATATAGTGTTATTTTAAAATTCCCAAATTTTCTTTAAGAATTAATGCTTACAATAGAGTTAGAAAACAAAACACAATATAAACTAAGTATTTTTACAAAAAGAAATGTCTATAAGGCTCTTTGGCCACGGTATATGAAAGAATGGTATGGCCAGCACAATGCCCAGCAGCTTAAACTTTCCATAAGAAATATCGGTTGAATTGGGTTATAATTTTTATTTTTTTTTATTAAAGGTACATATATCAATGGCATTTTAAATGAGGTACTAAATAAACGTCTTGAAACGATAAAAAAATTGTTAGTGAAATAACCAGATAGTTCACTCCAACTTATCAATCTTATTAATATCAATTTTTTTTTCATTTAGTTTTAAATTAATTCAAGAATATCAGGGTTTTTTTCTTTTATATAACTTTTTTTTTTTAAATTACAAATAAATGAACATTTTAAAATAATAATTTAAAGTGATTGTGTGAATTTCTCTTTCTCTTCAAAAGTTCTTGACACATTGATTTTTCTTTTAAATGATTCCGTTACTTTATGGAGAATACATTTTTATAGCCATAATAATAGTTATAGAATGTATAGATCGCACACGAAATCCATTACGCTCTGATTATCGTAGATACAATTGCATAGGGACACATTCATTACTGATGTACATCAACATAAATTAGTTGTGCTTAGAGCAGTGGTACTTTTACTATTATTTTGTTACAAATTTAAAAAATAATGTTATGGTAATATATTATGTTGATTATGATGAATAATTCATCTAGCCTAATGAAACATCTTTCAGTTGTTTTTTAAACAGTTAAGATTTCAAGGAGGTGATTTGGCGTGTAGAAGCAGTTTAGTTCTAACTGTATTACACTGATCTAAGAAAAAAATAATGTTTTCGAACACTTCCTGCTTGTTCTGACCATTGATGTTTGTGTGCATCTCGGCGCGGAAGTCTTCCGTAACATTTGGGATAGTAAGCGGCCTAAGCATTCTAAATATAAATATTCTACATCATTAAACTCAATATTATACAGCAAATTACAAGCCTACGTTAAACTCAAAATGAAATCTAACTTTTGAAAACCAAAACTAAGATTAAGAGTAAAAAATTAGGATTAACAAAATGTTGTTAAAATGGTGATACAAGTAAAAAAAAACAACTCATTGAGATAATTATGAAAATATTATCTACCTAAATAACTCTGCTTAATTTTTTTTTCACTGGATCTATATTTTCAATTAAATAATATAATAGATAAAGATAATTGCCATGTCAATTAACGTAGTTAGAATTAAAATAACGAAATCACCTTTGAGAAATAAATTATTCAAATTTAAATACACAAAATCTATTACTTACTTGTATAAATATTTGTGCGGATATGTTTCATAAATGAATAATTATGGAACAATTATTTCATTAACTCCCATAAATTCACGCAGTTCCCTAATTGCTTGCGGACTATCTAATTACATCTGACAGTCTTGTCGACTCACCACGTCTGCTACTTGTCGCCTGCAGTTTCTACAAAACACTAACCTAAACAAAAAAAAAAAACTTAAAAAAAAACGAAATAAAATCTCTCGCGCCAGCCTCACCTTTTCTTACTCTCCCATCCCCGCCTCCTTTTTGTTTCTCATTCCATCCAGTAACAATTTCTTTCTTCTTTTATTTCTCTCTCACTCTCTCTCTCTCTCTCTCTCTCTCTCTCTTTCTCTCTCTCTCCTTTCCTATATAAAGGGTAAAGATGTCTATAGTCTCAGTGACAAGCAAAGAGTTAAGTGTTTAACGTGAGCTAAGATGATAAATACACGAATCGTTATTATTTTTGTTCTATAGTTTACGTCTCTTATAGAAAAAGGTTAAAATGTAATTGGACAGGTAGAGTGATAGAATTGGGGTGGGGTGGGGGAAGAGTGGTTTTCTATGTGAATAAAAAAAGTTTTGCAGGTTGTAGTTTTTCCCCCTTCTATTTTTTTTTTTTTTTTTTTTTTCCGTAAGCGTTGAGTTGATATCTTAAGCTTGCGTCGTATGCTAAAATGACCAGATATACGGGGTTCTAGTAGGATTAAAATGACAGGAATTTGGCTTGGCAGTTTGCTTGTTTAAAATGTAGTTGTCATTGTATTCGATTCTGGGTAACATAATATTAACACATTTGAAACATTCATTAATTACAACCAAACTTAAAACCAATGCACACAAATCAAACTTGTGAATGTAATGTTATCGTTTTTTGTTTTAGTTATATGCATTTTGTCATCTAGTCATTTTGTAATGTTGTTATATAGTAGCTTTATATCTATATGTCTGTCTGTTTCTTTATTATTCTGTATATTTTATATACATCTACAGCGTTATAGCCCCTATGTGGTGGATTAGCTCCGAAACATAATTAAACAATGTACATTATCGACATTTTAAAACAAGATTAAAACATTCTTATTCCATTTATTTTAATAGCATATGGTCAATGTAAAGCGCATTCGAAGACTAAATATTATGAATAGCGCCTATGTAAAATATGTAATTTGTAAATTTCGTAACTTATAGCCTACATTTGTAGTAAATAATATATATTATTATATTTAAGGTCCATCCATTTAAAAATATGAATACTAATGTATTCTCACTTCTGACATGTAATAAGTTTAAAATCGTTGCTCTGTTGTTAATCTCTGCATATCTGTAGGCTATCGCATACGCGTATAGAACCAATTCACTTTGCTAAAAGTCTCAAAATACGGTCATCCAGACTTATATCAGTTTTTGTAATCTTAGTCCCAGGGCTGGCTAATTCAGGCCAGTGTTCAGTTAAACCGACCGTGAGCCTAATTAATCCATCAAGTGGTCCAAGCACTTACATAAAGTGAACGACTCGTTAATAAATGTGAAGAGACAGAATGGTGAATTGATTCCTTGTATTCAACTCTTTATATTATACTGTAAGCGTATACAATTTCCTTTGGTTTATATATATATATATAATATAGAGATAGATAGATAGATAGATAGATAGATAGATAGATAGATAGATAGATAGATAGATAGATAGATAAATAGATAGATAGATAGATAGATAGATAGATAGATAGATAGATAGATAGATAGATAGATAGATAGATAGATAGATAGATAGATAGATAGATAGATAGATAGATAGATAGATAGATAGATAGAGGTAAATTGTATTAGTCTGTATGTTTAATATTTACTACTTGACCGTTTGACCGATTGGGTCAAAAGTTAAATTTATTTACTAGAAACCTCTTCAGAAAGTTTTTTTTATTAACTCACGAATGACACTGAAATCGTTAATTTTAAATTGATTGAAGTTGACCTTGACCTAATTATAAACATACTTTTCGCCGAATACTTATACACTGTAAACAGAATTCCAACAATTCTTACATAAATACCCTCCAGATAAATAAATTATGTTGCTATGCCTTAATTCAAACCGGTTCTTCGCTACGGCAAACATAAGGTTTTAGAGTAATTTAGACCCTTTCAACAACAACAACAAAATACCAAGCATAATTAAGTTATAATTTGAGACCCCAACCCCGGAAATTAACAAGTAATAGTCTGCCCTTGTACGTAAAGTCAGAATAATGATAATAACATATTTACATGCCACCCCCTCCCCCACTACCCCATTACACCCCAAACAAAAACACATACACTCCTATACACACTAAATATGCATAACAGCTCAACAGTATCTAAGAGAAGATCACACAAATCCCAGGGAAAGCTGCACATCAGTTACTGCTCTTTGACGTGATTCACCCCACCACTCCCCTCTCCACTTTCCTTCTGATACAGTAAACCATCATGTATTCTAATTGACTCTCTTTCATTTTTTTTTTTTATTAAACTTTTTACAAGGACAGCATGTCAATTTGCATGCATCTCTTGAAGACAGTTGAACGTCTCGAGACTCGTGTCGTGGGAATCTACTGGAACAGTTCCGGTCATGTGAGTTAATGAACAGAACATGTTTCTACTTAGACTTAAAGCCAAGCTAAACCGAGCTATTAACTTAAGAGAAAACCATATTGCATGCATAGTTAGCTAGACAACATCTGAGTTAAATTATTTTTTAAAGGGTTGATTATTAGTGTCAACCGTAACATTTTTTTTTCCTACAAAATCTGAACTAGACTCAATTTTAAATGACACGGCTTTACAGTTTCAGCAGTAACAAGTAAGTAAAACTTTTAGACGTGTTTCATAAGCTGCAGCAAAGTTAAATGCAAAACCTTTGCAACTTTTCTTTAGGCCATATGATAAGAAGTGTGTTATCATGTTTCTAATTATTATATATATTATCAAATTCCAGACAGAACTAGCCAACCGTTTCTACAGTGAAATATGCTTTTTCCCACTAGTATAATTTGTAAGCAAAGGTACATAATAATCCGTATTTAAAACAAAGTCAGTCATTAATGATAAATACATAGACTGTCGTTTCTTTAAACCAAAGTGTTGTTACAATCTTTTAATCGTTTTATATGCTAATCCATCTATCGGTTTTTTCATATATATATTTTTTTTCATATATATATATATATATATATATATATATATAACTTGTGCTATCTAAAGAAATATATATACATTTTAAGTATCATTCTATATGAGATGTATGATAAAAGAACATGCTCAGAACTATAAATATTTTCAAACTCAGACATGACAAACCAGGTGATTTGCACTTTTTTTTTCCGAACAGGTGTGCCACCTTCCAAAGGTGATATCCCGGGGAGGAGCGGATTTCTAAACCTGGTAGTTTTGACGCTGCCGAGCACCAAATAGAATACAATAATTTAGTAGCATGACCTAAGTCTGCAAGAAGTATTGCACATGTCTATGATGTCATGACAACATAGACAGTTATTTTTTTTAGCTACGTCAGCCAATGCGGTAAAAACGAATAAAAAAAATCACAGCTCTGTGCCTGCTACATAATCTCCCTTGTGCGCTGTAACGCCCTAATATATAGCATTTTGTTGAATCAATAGTAATTTTTCTTTAAATGAAGAAGACATAAATTATAGACATACATTCTAAGGGGCATAAAAGTATCCCCCTTCAGACCAATTGATACATTACATAATGCCGGTGAAGCAGAGTTCACCAGTTTCTCTTGCCACGGCCTACTAGGGGATTGTGTGGCCAGCACAATGCCCGGCCGCACATACTTTACGCCAACTAAGTTCAGATATCCATCAGAGCTGGATAGACCCAGGGACACCAATCCAGACCTGGGTACAAATCCTAGCCTTCACCAAGATTCGAACCCATGACCTTCATTACGCCTGTCGCTCAGCCATTGTGACCCCTTCAAAGGGGCATAAGGTAACCATAAATCAGATTTTTTTGTTTCATTTGTAGATTAACAAATATATTTTTTCTTATCTTTCTCAAACTTTAGGGACTATACAAGTAGATACAAGTAGATACAAGTAGATACAAGTAGATACAAGTAGATACAAGTAGATACAAGTAGATACAAGTAGATACAAGTAGATACAAGAGTAAATACTAGAGGGAATGTTCCATGGTTTGCACATGAAACAGAAAAGAGAATCATTGACCCTGCTCTGAAGATCGGAGTCTCAAAGAAGAACAAACAACATCATAATGGCGAGCTCGTCCTATAAAGAAGTCATCTTCAGCCTTTCCTCTGTTGTTTGAGGAAGTAATTCTAATAAAGTTCACCTTATAGTGGGTGAACACAAACATAGTAAAGATGCAAGAAAACTGAAAGATCAAAGACCACCGCCACTCTACAAGAAGAACGAGGCTCGACTCAAACATTGGTACATTTTTACTTCTACAGACGCTACATCGATGGCCCAGTAGGAACGGGTGTTAATAGAGTTTCAAATGCCCTAATATTATTTCCCAAACAAACCAAATATAAATAAACTTCATATATTTGTGACTTCAGTGTGATTGATATAAATATAACATTTGTATGTGAACAAATATATTTTATTGTTTTCTGTATAGATCTAACGATTTTCTTAGTCTATATTAAAATATGTTTTTTTCTCTGATTCACTTATATTGTTTACTCTGGATTGATTTCACTATTGAAAAATTGTAACATATTATTTACTCTTGGTTGTTCTCGGTCATTGATAATTGCAATACTATTTCAGTCTCAGATACAGTTTTGAGTCACTAAGGTTAAGTCAACTATCTGATCAGCTAAAAAAAAACAAATGATAATATTTCTTATATTTTAAACTTTAATTCTTCATTTGTCCACCCGGTAATTATGTACCTCTCAATGACAAGGTATTTAGAAAATCGCTGTCATTATACATTATAATATAAATTTTGCTATAAAAAATTTGGTTGATAATAATTGTTAAATATAATGTATAAATAGATATTGAAGTTTCCTGTAGTCCAGGAGTCGGTAACCTTATGATAATTATGTGCCAAAGTAGGATTTCAAATTCATTCAGTGTGCCAAAAGCTTAAGAGTAATCTTGTTCCAGCACACGATTTCTTGTAGAACAGATTTGAAATTCCTTTTTGAGGGTCTTTCGAGTGCCTATGAAAATTGCTCTGCGTGCCAAGTCTCGCCCGCGTGCCGTGGGTTGCCGATCCCTTCTGTAGTCTATCAAGTCGACGTTAATGGAAAGGGGGACGAGCGTAGAAAAGATAATGAAAAACAAGTGTTAAAAGTTTGCGAAAAAAAAAATTAAGAACAAAATCTTAAATAACCTTTAAAAATATGAAATAAGTGGATTATGCTGTTGATTTTTCTTACTTCCTGTAATGTTGGTTATTATGAACGTAATGATGAAAGACTGATTGAAGCTTTAATTAACTCCGCCTCGTTTTTGAAAAACCAAACACCCGTACAGTAGTAATTCAAAAAGAAGGGAAAGCACTCCATCTTTCAAAACATTCAGCTGGCTAGGGCAGTCATGGTTATCCTTTCATTTTACTCGCGCCCCTTACCCCAATTTAATGACAAACATGGTTTCGCTCGTCTAATAATTATGAGGGATGTGGAGGTGGAAAAAAAAGTTCTTCCCCGGGGGGGGGGGGGGGGGGGGATAGGGTAGAATTGGATTTCAAGAATCAATGACCGTGAAAGAAAGAGTGAACATCTGCAGCTACAGATGCGACCTAGATTTGTTTCTTGACATGTTGAAGTGTATGTATGTGTTTATATATGTGTATAGAGTAAGTAAAGCTAAGACGCACTTAAATCTAACAGATAATATATATCTAGATTATCGCTCTTTCTCTCCTTTGCTCTCTCTCTCTCTCTCTCTCTCTCTCTCTCACTCGCATTTTCGCCTTTTTTGTATCTATCTTCCTGCCTATCAAAGCATAGTTCTAGAAACTATTTATCTACCCTAGAATAACACGTCTTGAAAAATCTATGAAATCATTGTAAATGTTATTGTGTGGATGTAATTAGCTAAATTCACAAAAATAATTATCTAGCCATAAAAATGTTAAGTGAAAAGAATTGTCTAGATAGAAAGTGTGTAAAATAATTTTAATGAGCCCTGCAGGCGTTTAACAGGATGAGTAACAACTATTGGTTGGCACCTTGAGATTATGTGAGATTATTTCAAGAACAAGACGAAAATAGACAAAGTTGGCCTTTCTGTAGTCTTGGTGTCTTGATCTTTCTACACTTGTACACTTTCAAACAAAATATAGATTGTATATTATGTGATTGTGTGTGTAAGCGTGTATGTGTGTCTCTCTGTCTGTGTGTGTATGTGTGTCTCTCTGTCTGTGTGTGTATGTGTGTCTCTCTCTGTCTGTGTGTGTATGTGTGTCTCTCAGTCTGTGTGTCTATGTGTGTCTCTATCTCTGAGTATGTTTGCAAGTGTATGTGGGTGTTTGTGTGAATGAAAGCTCAAATTAAAATACAACACATAATTGTGTTTTTTTCCGGTCATGAACTGCACATTCTGTAATAGAGTAATGCCCTACTTAATGCAGATATATGGCACATAATTCTGGTATTAAGCTTATATGTTTATCTTAATAGAGTTAATAGACTATGTTACAGACGCTCCTTCTAAGCTTATACAGAAGAATAATGCGTCCGACGTAGATCCGTGGTTTGAGTCTAGTCCTGCAGTTTAATAAGGGTTTTAAATGATGTGAAGTTATTGGTTTTCCTGGTTTGTTACATTAACATTTTTACATATATTTTTTTTTAATTTAAATTCATTGTAGTTTCTCGGTCGTAAACAAAATGAAAGAAATTATCTAACCTGACACGAGTGAACAACAGTGGATTCTAGCAGAGAATGAAAGAGAGTGGAAATTGCGGAAAGAAGCGAGAGGTGGCAAAATGGAGAAATAGTTCAATGGGCCGTATTGCTGCTGAGAGTTAACACCCTTGCCCCTTTTACAAGTCAATATTTTATGACTGACTTGTAATTTACAAGTCAGTCATACAAGATTGACTTGTAAAAGGGGCAAGGGTGTTAACTCTCAACAGCAATACGGCCCATTAATTAAATCCAACCCTAACAAGATAAAATTTAAAAAACTTTATGAATAAAGTCGTTTTCTTATATAAATTATGAATTTATGTATAGGCCTATCATTTTTATTCAGCTTTTGGAACATCCTGACCTTTGCCACACACATAAACCTAAGATAAATATAAATGCGTATTCTTTGTAGTAAATTTAAAAGGCACATAATTAGGCTGATAAAAGAACTTAACACAATTACTTTCCGTATTTTATATGGCTGCGAAAGTTGAACGCTGAATGCATTGGCTGAGAGAAGAATTCAGGCCTTTGATGCCATAGAAAGTTAATAAAAATACGTTATCAAGAAAGAAAAACAAATGAATATGTCTTGCTCCAGGTCCATAATCTGGCAGGGAAACAGGAAGAACTCCTTTCAACTGGAAAACGACGAAACCTGAGATTAATGTGTCATACTGTAACTGTAAGGCAGAGATCGGCAACCTACGGCACGCGTGCCATGTTTTGGCACGCAGAGTCATATCAATGACACTTGGAAGATTCACAAACAGGCAATGCAATTCTCACTTTCAAGAAATCAATTTTTGGAGCAGATCTACTTTTAGGGCTGTTGGTACGCCGAATGAACGAAAAAATCCTATTTCGGCATTCTATTATTAAAAGATTACCGACCATTGCTATTTATATAAAGCATAACTCCTTGGCCTAAACCATCCTACAAGGTACAGTGGAAAGAGCACGCAGAAAATGTCACCAGAAAAAGAAGTGGTTGGACAAGCCGAAAGAGTGGACCGAACTACCTCTTGATGCGCTTCTGCAAACGGCTTCTGACCGGGACGAATGGAGCAATCTCATTACGCGCATCGACGTAGCACCCACCCCCACCCCCACTACAAAAGTCACGGGTCTGACGGTGAAGATGATGAACACAATTACGGTGTTTATATTCCTTTCTATTATTCATTAGCCATCGGAAGACTTTGCCTTATGCCACAACATTGTAAGTAAAATAAAAAAAAGCGAAGTTAATGTAAAGGAACGTAGTGATATAATGTAGTCATTAGTTATAAGCAAAACAAACATAATATTGACTATATTATTATATCAAGGAATAAACGCACGAAGTAAATTGTAGTTAAAATATTAGTATGTTTTTATGCATTAGCTTTCCGAAAATTTAGCCGCCACCCATACCAAAAAAAAAAAGAAAAGTGCAAAGGCGCAGCAAACACACAAAATTCAGGTTGATCATTTACGTACAATAGGGATTTTACAATGCGAACCACAAATTGTGAAGAAATATATATATATATATATATATATATATGTAAAAGACTGATTTTTGTGGTAAAAGAGATGTGGCTGAAAATTTGAAAAAAAAAATGTGTTGCACAGGGCGTAACGTCTATGTGCCAAGTTTCAAATTGATAGGATGACTAGAAGTGGTTCAAATAGACTTAGGAAGGTAAGGTCGGTCGCCAAGCAGGCCAGAAAAAAATTGCGAAATCAATTTAAAGGATTTAAAGAGCACTTGTTTTGTAGAGAGTATGTGAAAAAGGAGAGAGAGAGAGAGAGAGAGAGAGAGAGAGAGAGAGAGAGAGAGAGAGAGAGAGAGAGAGAGAGAGAGAGAGAGAGATGAGTTGAGGGGCGTTAGAAAAAAGAGCGGCGAAACATAAAGATAAAACTTTTTGTCGCCATTGATAAATTAACTTAATATACAGAGTCCGTGGATACTTTTACATTGATTTCTCTGATATCTGATATCTGATATATTTCAATACGTTTACGAAATATCAGAATCCTCCATAATTTTTGGACCTACGTATTTCTCCCTCACCTGTATTTCTTCCTCCTCCTAATTTCTTAAGTAACATATTCCCCTTTTACCTGATAAATTGTTATTTCTATTTGCCCTATCAACTAAAGTTCAGGTATAAATACTATTGTTTGTAAAGTGGGCTCTTTTCGTTGTTTGTGTAATTACCCTTACATAATGTAAGTGGTCCAGTCTTAGCTGTGGGGGTTCAAATCTATGGCTAATAAATGCAAAGATTGCAAATAAGGAAAAAAAAGTATATATATATATATGGAATTTGAGTGTGTTCCTATATATATATATATATATATATATATATATATATATATATATGTATATATATATATATATATATATGTTAATATGCTACACAATCCCTCTATTGTGTGACGTACAGGTACCGACATTCAGCCATGTAGTTGCTGCTATATTTTTACTGCGTACTTACGCAATAGTAAACTCAAAATCGTACAATTCTTTTAATGAGTTGTGAGTAGGAGAGTGAGGGGATGAAAGCCCAGAAAGCTCCAAAAAGAAATGTATACATTTTCTGGTTTGAATGCAAAATAAAACTGCACACAGTGAACAAGCAAAAAACTCATGTCTAAATAATAGAGTAGGGTTATAATTCCATTATAGCACGCTATTCTGGTGTATAAAACTATGGCTTCAGTGCTGATTTAGAACAAACGTCTCAATGGGATTCTTGTATTACACCACTAAAGGTCACTCTAAGGCGGGGTTGTTATTTCTATGTGAGAGTGGATGGGGTACAAAAGGTCAAATAAAAATACATTTTTAATTACGTTTTTAGTTATAGGTCTCTACACGAAATAGCAAAAATGAACGTAAAAAAACAAAAACAATTATAGAGTTGGTTTCTGTATCTTAGACTGAAAGTGAAATAGAATTGCTATGATCAATTAGTGAAATCAATCCAGATTAAACAATATGTTGCAATTATCAATTAGTGAAATCAATCCAGAGTAAACAATATGTTGCAATTATCAATTAGTGAAATCAATCCAGAGTAAACAATATGTTTCAATTATAAATTAGTGAAATCAATCCAGAGTAAACAATATGTTTCAATTATTAATTAGTGAAATCAATCCAGAGAAAACAATATTTTTAGGTAAAGATTTGTTTAAGTATAACTTTTACCAAAGACTATATTTTAGTCTTTGCTTATACTTATATTCGTATAATAATCGACAATGTAACATTCTAGTTATGTTGTGTTGCCAAGAATTACGAGTCGAACCCCACGTAGCCTATAAATGTTACGCCTACGGTCGCCTACCTATAAGCTTATTTTTATTTTTGTAAAAAATTAATAAGTTGCGTTCATAATGGGGTTATTTATTCTAAAGTCTAGCTATATTTTCACTAAAGGAATCCTGTAAAAGCAGCCTAGTTACTATCCCCAAACAGAATGGATCCAATCACAAGCCTTGGTGCATAAACTTTAGCTATTAGTTTTGTATCGTAAAACACTATCGGCTGGAGGAAAAGAAAAATTTTTTTAGTATGCTTTATAAATATTTATAATGACTTCTAAACGTTGTCGTAAACTAATTACAATAAAGGGTCGCTTACGAAGTTATAGGGGGAACCTAATTATCCATGAGACACGTGACATTCAAGGGTAAGTTATTCTCAGATATTGAGGGGTTCTCTCGAGCAATGTAGAGTTGTTCTCAAACAAAGAGCTGAAGAAGGGAGAATAGAAAGTAATTGACCGAAAATAAACCAAGTTGTTGAATTGCTTGCATCGTGATTCCATTGTCCAGTGGGATCAGGCAGTGGCATAGTTTTACTTGTTGCTGTGTCAAGTAGACCTTTATTTGGTGCATCCGGCGCAAGAGTTCTACGAGGCACAACCCTTCCTGGTTTTTCGAGTGCATGGGATGCTGGTCGCGTGCTGAAAAAGCTTGCCGCGGGCGTAGGATAGGAGGGCGGGGGGGGGGGGGGGGGGGCGGCTCGAGTGAGAGAGACAGAGAGAGAGAGAGAGAGAGAGAAAGCGAGAGATAAAAAGAGATGGAGAGAGGGTCCCTGGTGGACACACACAAGTGCTTTATGCAGTTTCTATGTATTGTAAGGACGTAGCACGAGCTCTCTCAAATGTTACGAGACCAAAGCACAGGTCAACCTAACCTTAGCAATACATTCTTTGAAATGTGTCAATGAAACCTACCGGTCAATTAATGTATCTACCTAATCCTGTAAATATATACTGTCAGTCCATCTTCCTATATTTTTATAAGCTATCTGTAAATAGATGTGATTATCTTCGACGTAGAAGAACGAACCAATGAAGCGTCTGCCTCTGTGTTTGCCATTCTCCCATTCCCAGAGTTTTAATTGATGTTAAGTGATTCGTTGTTACGGTAGTTTTCTTGAGAAGTTTAGGCTAACGCATTCCATGTCCAAATGTCACTCCAAAAGAAAGAGAATCTATATGAATATATTATATAATATTATACCTAGGTAGCCTACATATGGATATAACAATTGTTGTGTTGTAATTGATGATAGAGGCCTATCTTAGTAAATACCGACTGGTGATTGGAATTAGTCGATGTTGTAACACGATTCACGCAGAAACACGCATCAATAACTGCTATACCCCTACATCAGTACTGTCAACTCATTCATTAAAACTATGTGGTAAACAATATATTATCATTAGAAACAAACTTAGAATGGCAAGGGTGATAACCAAAACAGATAATTCTAGACCTTTATCGCATTCATGTCCACGTGACAATAGACTTCACTGCCCTACTTGTGTTGACACCGTTATTGCACGTGTGGAGTGGCGTCAAGTACTAGCTAATTAGCTACTTGTTTTAAAAAAAAGCACATTAGTCCAATATTAGGGCAGGGGTTCTCAAATAAAAAAATCTGATTATTGCCAACTCGACTGTCTTACTATATAAATGTCTTTGTTACGTTTGTGCATTCAAGAGGACTATGATATATAATAATTAATTCAACAGTATTTTTCTATTCTTTTTTTTTTTTAATTTATTTATTTTATTCCACGTTGTTGTTGTTTTTTTTATATTCCATATGGGCTGTAGAGTTGTTGTTTTTTTCACGAATCCGCAATTAAAGAATACGAGCAGATTGTGTGACCAGCGTTTATGTCCATGTCAGGTATCCATCAGAGCTAGGGTATGCAATCACTGGATCTGTCACTGAACCAGGTCGCCCAATCGTATTATATCAGATGAGTATCTTTTAAAAAGCGATTTACAAAAGATAAAAAAAAACACTCTTTACTTTCGCATTTTTCGGTGCGTATGTCCTTATGGAATCTTCCGTTTACTAGCCAATGTGTAAAATCTGCTTCGAAGACTCCGAAGAGGAAGAGTTAGATAGCTAAAGACCGTAATGTCGGGAAAATTACCATGTGCAACAATAGGGCCATGTATATCTATGATAGGGCTGATTCTAGTCTTTCAGGCTTAGACCCTTTTGACCTTCTGACCCTTAACCCCTGGCCCGTGTTTTATTTCAATACGCACGGCATTGTCAGTCTGGCCATTTCAGTTTCTGACAGTGAGCAGCACTTATTGCAGTATGTGTTAAAAACCAAAGAAACGCCATTTGCATCAGTTTTCGTATAAGGCTAATGTTTGAGGAACGTTTGTGTGAGTGTCTGTGTGTTTTTGTGTGTGTGCGTAAAGCGTACTATATAATTTGATATTTTTATCTCTTACAATCTTTTCATTTATACAGAAGTGTATTGCTTCCTGCGTTTAACATTGGTGTGAATCTTGTCGTGCTTTTCCTCGAATAGATTCCGTAATGGTGATACTTAGTTCGTTTTCCTGGTACGTTTAATATATTACAGACGGTCCGTCTATAAAGGTAACACATGGGCCTCAACGCTGGCGAAGGGTGGAAATCACCGATACGCTACCTTTAAGAGTACACGGAAGGCTAACGAATGGGGGACAGTCCCTGTTAAGATCCGAGAATAATTGCACTGCTGAGAGGCATCAAGACTATATGTGCTGGACAGCCCGTCACAAACACGACCTGGAACCGAATTAAAAAGTCTCTAAGAATCCCGGACAAGCCTTTCGGCTCTTAGATCTAGGGCGTAACACTTAGGTTTGAGCATAACTCTGTCCGGGCTCCAGCCAGCCCACGACACGCCGAAGGCGTGGCGTGCCGTGTAAAGGGAATGGTCTCCGCAGGCCAGCGACCATTCGCTGCGGTTCCCCTAAGGATCATTATCGTGGTGGCTCGCCCGTATGCCTGCACTGTCACCCGGTAGCACAAATCCTATACTATAGGCACAGGCATCCAGGCACCGGGTGGTTTTCGAGACGGGGTTGCAGCGTCCATTGCTACCTCCCCATCGAGACCCTGTGGCCTCTGGGCAGTACAATGGATCTCGGATCCGCGACGGGGGCTGTCCCCCATGCGTTCGCCCGCCGGTGTTATCTTGATGGCAATGTATCGACGGTTTACACACTACGCCAGTCTTTGAAGCCCATAGGTAGAGTAGTGCGACCTGGAACCAGGATGCCCAGGCTTAAAGCCCGGAAATTGAGCCATTGCATGCAGGTATACGATCGTGACACCACGTTATTAGTCCAGGGCGATTCCGCAGGTGGGGAGAAGTGTAATGCACTTTGTTACGCGTTCCGCGGGGTGGCTAGTCTAGGGCAGGTTCTTGGTGTGCCCCTTTGATTCCCCCCCCCCCCTTACATCGTTACGCCATCAACGTAAGTTCTAGAAGGCTGGTTCTTTTTTTCTTTTTTTTTTTTTAGATATTATAAATCAATTTGGTCCTACGGTATACTTTTATTTATAGATCAGTATTTCATTCCGTTCCTGAATGCCAATTGGGACGAATATTGGAGTAAGCTAAATGTTGTAGTTGTGGGATACATTTAATTAAAGATGTGTATTTGTTTTTGTATCTATGATGTGTACGAAAAATCATTGAAGCGGAATTATTTACACTAAAATCAAACTACCAAATGATTGCTTTATTGCACAAAACAAAAAAAAAGTTAATCATTACAACAATGGTATCAAATGCTTTTTAATTTTTACAAAAAAATTATTATACTAATTAATCAATAGCTTTATCACTCAATATTCAGCAACTACAACGTGATAAAACAATCAAAACATTAACTTTTACACACACAAAAATTATTCAGATCCTTTACAAGCTTATGTAGCACCCCAGGGCAAAAGTTGTAAGTTGCATACTGTAACTGCTTGTTTAGTGCTATATTTGCTGTATTTAGACTACATTTGCCGCCCCCCTTCCGGAAGTGTCGCCGCAGGGCATATGCCCCCATCTGCTCCCCCCCCCCCCCCATGAGAGGGCACTGAACTTAACCGTCTATAAAACAATATTAAGACCAGTCAGACCAGCATTTTTTATTAGTGTTTTTGCAGTGACAACTGGACACCCACAAAATGAAAAGCACAGAGAGCATTATAAGATCTAGATACAAACGACAGAAAAATCCTCATACAAATATTTGGAATTATAAAGATGGCGACGGATTCGGAATGCGTAGGCTACCAACGAAGAAGAGTATGCACTGTACCAAGATCCAACAATAGTAGCAGAGAGTATTATTGGCAGGCTACGCTGGACTGGTCACGTGGTAAGAATATGCCAAACGAACAACACATGGAAAAAGCGAGGGTGAATGTGATATATAGTCAAAATCCTTAAGAACAAAGATCCAACGGCAAAACCCGGCTGGGTTGGATATAGATATGTTAAGATGGATCTAAATATCTTTTGGGCCCAGGTATGGATGAAAGAAAAAAACAGGCCTGAGTGGAAGGCAGACCAGAATGCGATTGATAATGATGATTTATCTATTTTAAAAAATATTTATTTAAAGCGTCTTTTATTGTAGGGCGCTAATATATGAAACGACTATAAAAGGCTTGATCAAGGGTGGGCACGCATGAGATCGATGAGAGCGTCATTCCGGATTGTTGCTTTTTGTTGCGGATTCTATCCCTGCCGCCGACCGATCCCTGCATGCCGCCCTGCAAGAGTTTTGGGCCTAGTAGACGTAATATAGGCCTAATCTTCTATCTAGAAGGAACGTCTGTAAACTTGTATGATATATGACTCACGAAACAAACACACATAGGCCTACAAACTAGTCTAGAGGCCGACCAAAACCAAATTTTTGTTACCTTTCGGTTAGCGTTTGGTTTAGGCAGAAAGCGAAAACATAGGCCTAACCTACAGAACGTTAGCCTATAAATATACTTTCGGTCGAAACCAAAGCCGAAAATTGCACTACACCTTCGACCGAAACCGAGAGATAGGGCCTAAACAGAAATTGCCAAACAAAAGATTCAAAATAAGTGCACATTTTTGTCAAATATTCATTAGTTTATGGGTTGGCCTACTCTAGGTAAACCATAGAACATGCATGTAATAGCCTTCACAGTTGTAGGCTATAATAGGGCCTATTGTATATAATATGTCTTACATAGGGTTACCATACGCTTTTTAGGGCCCTGTCCGGGCGTCCGAGCGGCTTTCCAGAAATGTGGCTTTTGTCCGGGTTTTTGCCCGTCCGTTCCAGATCGATCGATACATTCTTATTTACTTTTCTCTGTTATATACTATAATGCCTTAGTAACCTTACCAGTGAGCTAAATATTGCTGGAAAGCATGTTTAATTCATTATAATGAATAATTATTCACGGAACAGAGATTAGGCTACAAAATAGTTGTAGGGCCTATAATATTATTATTCTGATCCGTGAACTTAATGTGCGCTCTAGCAATATTGGCTCTAGCCTATGGTAAGGAAACCGGCTACGGGCTGGAAACCGGATTTGATGAACATAATATATATTTTATGTGTCCTCTTTTTCATCTGAGCACTTATGGTAACCATAGTCTTACATGTAGGCTATATTAGGGCCAATTACCGTATATACTCGCGTATAAGTCGCACCGGTGTATAAGTCGCACCCCTAGTTTAAGTTTTTTTTTCTTATATGTTGTCATTGACCCGCGCATAAGTCGCACCCCGACTTCCCGGGTTATACTGCCTTTTAATATCTCAAAAATGCATAACTTTTAAACATAAAAATTACTAAATATTCACCTTAGTTTGGAAACTTTCCTTAAAAAATGGTTTTAATCGTGCATAAGGCAAACATAATCGAATAAAGGCAGGGCTTCATTTATTTTAAACAACCGATCAATAGGCCTACAGACATTAGTGAGATGGGAAAGTAAGGTATGTGTTTCTTCATCTAAGTCTTTCCCTACACAAGTTCCTATCCTACACATAAAAAAGTCTTTGAAGTACGTCATTAGACTCAATGTCGCCTAGACTTCAGACTGGGAGGCGCCGGCATTTATGACGCGCTATACATGTGTCCTAATTACCATTAACATTGTTTGTAATGATTTCAAGTGCGTCTGCGCGATCGACAAATAATAAGCTGTGTTTTTTTTCAACTCTTACATGCAACTAATGAAAAATAAAACACACTATTGACATTTCGCGCGTCCATCTGCCGATCGTACTTTTGGAAACATCGCCTAGACCTGGGGCGGTCTTATCGGAATGCTCAACACTGCCTTATTAGTAGGCTATAGCCTATAAGCCTAGACCTTAAATACTAAATAAAGCGCATCTTACGCTTATTGGCCTACCTACATAGACAGGCTTTCATACATTTACGATTCTTTCCATACTGTAATTTGCGTTCAATAAGCCTACCAAAAAAATGCCGCCTTTAAACGTACGTGTACGCTACGTTTCGGCAATATACAATCGGCCCAAAAGTTCACAAGAAAAGAGGGTGGGTGTCAGAAAAAACTAAAATATTTGTCCATTTCAATTTCAGTTACATATAGATAGTAATATTTACACAGACGAAAGTTTTCTAAATGTAAAATGTCGGCCTAGGCATATCCTAGTAATTCTACATCACTACAATCAACTATACGGGTTATGTAAGAAACTTTATGACAGGGTAGTGATGTTTTTCGAACTTTTTAAAAACAGTGTCGGGTGTATAAGTCGCACCCCTACTTTTTGTCGAAATTTTCGGTAAAAAAAAGTGCGACTTATACGCGAGTATATACGGTACTTTTGGCGTCGAAACCGAAAGCGAATTTCGGTCTGCATCTAATACAAACACACACGCACAAACACGTAGTCTAGGCCTATTTACTATTTAGTTATTCTAAATGCTCATTAAAATTTTATTTTATATAGGTAAAAAGGCTATGGTTTTGGCACAGGCTATCCAGACAGTAGGCTAAATATTTTAAACTAAATACAATTAATAATTAAAGAGATAAAATTGCAGAATTTTCTTTTACAAAATTGTATAGGCCAGGAGTGGGAACATATTTATTGAGCAAAGGGAGCCACACTTTACTCAACAAAGAGCCTCACGGAGCCACAAATCTGTCTAACGCTCTCATATAGAGGTGTAGTTTTATAAAATAGGGTGCATCGGAAAGATTGACACCGTATGACTTACTATTTTTGTAACTAAAACACAAAAGAGGTACTTTTTGAAAAATGTATAGAAAATGAATCTTAGATATAAACTCTCATTACTTGTTTGTTATGAATCAATGAATAAATAAATTAAACCAGCATAACAGCATCCATACACTATCATACAGGTAATGCACCTAATGATACCTTTCATTTATGTTTTTACTGCTTTTACAGAAGAATAGTGAATAAGTAACTTCAATTGCTTGAAATCCTAAGGCCTAAGCTAAGGCTAAGGGCGCTAAGCCGTTAACTTAAGGCTAACGGCTAGTAAGGGCGCTAAGGCTAACGGTTAAGCCCTTAGGGCCTGCTAAGGCCTAATTTAATAGTAATAGTACCTAATACTAATAGTTAATAGTCGTGATAGCCTACTTTATAAGTAGGCCTAAGTTTATAAATGTACTTTATATTTAATATTAGCCTATATATTACTTTTGTCATGAAGCAGAGAAACTATAACTAAGTAGGGACGTGACAAAAAAAATAAAATTAATGTGATTTAAAAAATGAGTACATCATTAGAAGCTGCTTCAAAAGACCTTTGCAATGATACCAAAATTATTTTTGTCTGACGAAAAATAAAAAAGTTATGATTTTTTTTACACTGAAAAATGTACCCCATTTTTTACAAGGATTTGTTAAGGAAAACTGTGACCTAGTTTTGATTTTTTCAACTTTTTAGTGCTATAACTTCTACAAATTTTAACAAATTTTAACAAACTTGATACCAAAAGAAAGCTAAAGAGGAGATCTATTAAGCTATAGCATATATATTTTAAAATAATATCTAAAAAAATAATAATTTCACTAGAAATGACAACTTAAATATATATATATATAATAAAAAAAGAATCAATATATGCATTTTTCTAAATATTCAAAAACTTGACAAGAATATCAAACCAGTGGCATTGTTTTATAACTCTGCAAAGAGCATAAAGCCAATGGTTAAAATGATAATTAATCTGTGTTGTTTTTGTATCATTACAAAAATTAATTAAAATATAATACCCGGTATTTGACATTTGATGACAAGCTCACGGCGGAATTAATTAAAACTAGTGTAGTTAAAAATTAATTACAGGTATAAAACAACTTTAAAAAAATGATAAATCAACATAAGTAAATGAATATAATATAATGTAACAGGAGCTTTTTAAAGCAGCTAAGACTTATTTTACAATTATTTTTTTTATAATTATTGGTATATAATATATGTATTATATTTCTATGTTACAGGTGTGCATTATTTCATAATAAATATCCAAATCTATAATTCTAACTCAAAGCTGTATTTTATGTGTTTTACATTTTGTTGGTTATATTTTAATAATTATAATAGGTTGAGGGGGTAATTCTTTCAACCAAATTGAGCTCTCTTTTAGTCAATGCCAGACAAACAGAATGTCCTCTTAGCTTTTATACGTTATTTATATATATTTCTATATATATATAGATAGATTATGAAAATTTTGTGATATTAAAGTTTTCCAATGTTTTATGTGCATGAGGGCAACACAAAATGTTCCTCAGTGTGTTGGATTCATTCTTATGATTCTATTTAGGTGCCAATTTGTAAATGTTATAATGACATTTATTTAGTAAGCGTATAAGTAATAAAATAATTAGATAATCTCATTATTCATTACTTCAGTCAAAGTAGGCATGCTTCTTCTTATTTAGTTTTTTTAACAGTTGATAGAAGCTTAATAACATTTTACATCCACACAATGTTGTCCAAAGATCAGAATTTATAATGCTTCTTCATAATTTACAATTTGTTACTGTGTCTGGATGGTGTTCCTGAGTCTATATAAGATTGCTTATATTGATCCAAATAAATGTAAATTTGACTTGATTACATAACCAGCTCTGATGGGAGGGAACCTGACTTTAGTTTAGGTAAAGTAATGGAGTCTGGGCATTGTGCTAGCCATACAATCCCCTAGCAAGTCTATAGCCTGGCTACAGAAACTGATGAAAGCTGCTTCACTGGTCCCATGATCAATTAGGTCCAAAGGCCACTGTATAAAATAACAGCTGCAGCAAGTTCAAGGTAGAATATATCATAATATAATCAAATGCATTTTTGTCAAAACGTTCTTTTTTTCTTCCTCAAAATTTAACAAAACAGGAATAACCTAACAATTTATATAAGCCCTAGCTTGCCTTATCAAAGTGTAAGAGTAGTCTACTTAATTAGACTAGGCCTACATTATATACTACATATCATGACATATGAAATTATTGACTATAGGCTATATACTATATAGTATTAGCCTATAGGTAAAGACCTTATAGGCAGAGGATCTTGTCATGGTAGTATAGTTAAGTATTGGCTAATTATAATATTATCCTAAAGTCTTAGCTTAATATTTAGTAATATTAAATGACTTAAGCTGATTGATGAAGTGTAGGCCTATAATTATAGCAGTAGGTGAGAAGGCCTATAGCCTCTAGATTAAAGGTTATAATTATAGAGTAGGGCCTATATATTCAGTTCAGTTGATATAATATATTAGTATATGAATATGATTCAATATGTAAGCCCTATACTCCTAGGCCTAGGCTAGGGCGCCTTACACTTAATATTACTATGACTTTTATTTTATAGCAGCATAGGGCATAGTACTAGTGGGTCTAATAACGACTAGGCCTAAGTCTAAGTGCCGCCTATGCCTAATAAAAATATATAATTTATACTAATATTAGTAGGCCTAATATTACTAAGAGCTAAGACTTAAGACAATTATTTTGAATTGACAAGAGACAGCCCCTTTTAAAGACAAAGAGCTACCAAACAAATTAGTACTATAGGCAGTATAGGCCTATTTACTTTATAATACAAAAACACGTGGGCCTATTTATTCAGCTTAATTGCAAAGAAGTATAAAAAAAAAAAGTATAATAATATAGAGGCATATTTATAAAAAATTAATGACGAGTGGAAATATATAGGGTTACTAATGTAAACAGTTGTTAAACTAATCAGAAACGAGTAAATAAACACGTGACATTAGATGCGAGATATTTGGCAGCCATTACTGGGCTTCATAATAGACCAGATCTAACACCCTGAACACATAACAATCATATAACATAAATTTCCACCTATAGAATCTCATCAAATTTTTTCAATAAAAACTAACATATTTTATCTAATTATAAGATGTGATTTCGTGATCTTAATTTACTTACACGATTTTTAATTATTTTTTCACTTGAAACCGTTTTTTCGGCTTAGTTTTTGAACCAGTACAGTTGTAAGGTTTTTAAAAAATTAATAGCAGGCGTGTTGTGAAATATGTGAACCTCGTCATCTCACTTACCTTTAAATGTAAATATTAAAAATAATTCAGTTAACATTAATTAAAATAACGTACCCACAACGCGTTGCATAAAACCAGGTCACAGTTTTTAATACACAAATCGGAAGCCTCAAAAACCAAAATTGTCACATACCTAAACTAAGTGTATTACTTTTTTGAAACTCGATCTAGTCTAGTGTGCATTTATCAAACGGAGTGTCTGCGCGTCCGGCGACCGGACGTATAGCGCGGGAGATATACGTCCGGCGACCGGACAAATAGTGCACGAGATATGCGTCCGGCGACCCAAGTCACCTGACCGACCAAATAAAAAAAAAGTACACGGCTACTGGCGCATCGTTTATTCTTGTCCAAGTTGCTTAATTACCATTTGTTGTATGTTATAATAAAGTAATAAAGGTATCGTGGCCTAGTGGTCAGTACCGTGTTCTGGCAACCAGTTTGTCGCAAGTTCAACACCAGCTATCACTATCTTTTTTTTTTTTTTTTTTAAATTCAAATACAGTTAAACGATATATTTTTTTAGTTCTAAACGAGAATACCCTTCATTTATTCATGTTGGTGGACATAATTTCATTCAAAGTATCAAAGAAATAAAAATTCGACTGTTAGGCCTAATGTCTATTTCTTTAGAAAACTTGTTAAATGTCATTACCAAACAATTTATAAAGTAGTTTAATAAAGTCATTAGTAAACATCTTGACTTGGGCTACAATTTGGATAAGCCATTCATTTATGCATGTGGGTGGACATAACAATCTCATTCAATATATCCATTCAAAGTATTAAACTAATAATAATTGTAATAAGACTTTTAGGCCTAAGGCTAATGCCCATTTCTTTATAAATATGTTACTATCAATACGCTCTACGTCTCTCGTTTGTACTTGAAGTTGGGTGGTCAAATAACAAGCCCGCCGGAATAATATATTCCGAATAACGTGTCCGGCGGTCACGTGACGGGCTCGCCGGAAGAATATCTCCCTCAATATTTTGTCCGGTCGCCGGACGTATATCTCCCGCGCTATACGCCCGGTTAGGTCGCCGGACGTATATCTCCCGCGCTAAATGTCCGGCACCCCGGACGTATAGACACTGCCTTTATCAAATTATAAACTGAAATACATTTTAAAATGCATCACAATCAAGCAAAATGTCAATGTGCTCAAACTGGACACAGTTTTTTCACAACAAATAATTTGTGATGTCAAAATGGGAAATTCACTGACCTACTAGTAACTAGAGTAACTAGATACAATTTTAAAGTCCTAAACTAAACTAAAGCCACCTAAATCTTTAAAGTCTAAAAGGTAAGAAAAGTGTTAATTGACATTGAAACATTGTGTTTTCTTAGCATTGAGACTTTTCTACTTTTGTCCCAAATTTGATCAAAGAATTATCTGGCGTTGAGAACATTTCTGACTGGATAGACATAGTGCTGCCAACAACTTTGTTTATAAGAGGTGTAGCAAGTTACTTCAAACCTCTTTTAATATCTGATTGATTCATAATCATAGATTTTTACTTTATTAATGTGTATTATTAGTATAAGTAGTAGTAAGAGGTTGGAGAGTCAATTTTTCCAATATTCAATATTTTATAAGCAATATGTAAAAGTGTAATATTTTATCTTACACAGGAAGAAGGTACACTCTGACAATATGGATGAAGCAGAATCTAATTTTACAGAAATCCTGCGTAATGTGATAAAACAAGAAAGTCAAGAGCTGGATGAAGAAATTTCTTCCACTTATAATTCTGGAAAACAAAATACAGAGTCATACAATTTTGATTGTTCGGATGTGCGCTATAAATATCAGGTTCAAGATGCTTTGAAATTTCTTTTTTTTACTCTATAATCTAAGTATAGAATAATAATAAAATGATCTAATTATTCCTCCCCTGCCCCCACCCTGACTTAGATCATACAGATTATAAATTTACTAAAAAGGTGAAAATTCTTAAGTATAATTTATAATTAAGAAAATTGGAAATAGGAGTCAAGAAAAGTAAAAGAAATATAATTCAGATTTAAACAGCCTTTATTGTAGTTTATATGTGTTTTTTGGGGTTTTATTTTGCAATTCTGGCAAAAGTCTGAAAAATCAGATTTATATTTTCCTGTCACAAAAAGTCTTGAATGTCAATTAAAAATTTAGTTGCCTCTTCTTACCATTTTTGTGACAGCCGTACAATTTTGGTTATATTTTCATTTTCAAAAATTTTTTTAAATGGTCAAGGATGACAACATTTCCATTGTATTAGTAAATATTTTTAATTGTGTGTAGGCATTAGCTTTGAAGGAATCATTCTTGAGACTGACAACCATATTTTTTTTTTGCCCTACATGAAAAATTATTTGGAAATAATTCAATTTTAAACTATTTATCTGAACGCATATTATTACAACTTCAGTTTGAATTAAAGTTTAAAGAGGTCGTAACAAAGAAGAAATATATAGTTACTTTAAAGTGATATTTGAAATAAATGAAAAACAAAAGCCAAAGGTAATGCTAGATTAAATATAAATAAACAGTATTCTACAAAAATAATATTGTGATGAGGGGCTTGTAGTTTGCACCCGCTGTCACACAATGGGCGGAAGTCACACCCGTGGCTTGTTGTCTAGCGGATTAATTCTGGATTTAAATCATAGCAAATGGTTGTGTTGACTTGACGTCTTATTAATACAATTAAAATATCAATAATCCTATCAAAAAGAAAAAAAACAAAAAACAATAAAAAAGTAAATAATAAAAATAGTAGATCTTAATATTTTGCAATACAGGAAAACTCAGTCACAGAGAACACATAATTTGATAGTATAATATGCCAAACTACTATATAATAACATTCTAGTTAAATCTCTGTATATTGTTATATCAGTCTAGTCACTTCCCTCTTTATTGTTATAGTGTAACATCCCTGTATATTGTTACATTAGTGTAACATCCCTGTATATTGTTACATCAGTGTAACATAACTGTATATTGTTACATCAGTGTAACATCCCTGTATATTGTTACATCAGTGTAACATCCCTGTATATTGTTACATCAGTGTAACATCCCTGTATTTTTTTACATCAGTTTAACATCCCTGTATATTGTTACATCAGTTTAACATCCCTGTATATTGTTACATCAGTGTAACATCCCTGTATATTGTTACATCAGTTTAACATCCCTGTATATTGTTACATCAGTGTAACATCCCTGTATATTGTTACATCAGTGTAACATCCCTGTATATTGTTACATCAGTGTAACATCCCTGTAACATCCCTGTATATTGTTACATCAGTTTAACATCCCTGTATATTGTTACATCAGTTTAACATCCCTGTATATTTATACATTGGTCTAGTCCATAGGTTCTCAACCTTTCGGCTCACCGCCCCCTTTTACATTTTTTTCCCGCTCACCGCCCCCCAACTTAATTTTAACTGAAACATTTGTTAATTAAAGGGAGATAATTAACCCGTTTCATTTGAGGTAATATTTCTAATGTTGTTTTTTTCTTTTATAAAAAACTAAATGGCTTGCATTTATAACTTTAAAATGATATGATAGAACTGTAAAAAATTATTTGAACATTTAATAAATATTATATGACTAAAGAATTTATATGAATATTTTTAAGCATTACAATAACTACCCAGTTTTTATGATTACTAAGTATCTATACCGCTCAGCTATTGTGGTTATTTCCTTACAAAGGATTCAAACGCGTTAAATGTCATCTCGGTAAAACAGGTGGAAAGAGTAATTTTAGAGTATTTGCCAAATACTGACCCCATACTTCATCGACAAGTCATATTGATTCTTATTTGTTCAATAATATGTATGCCCACTGTTGGGGATATCAGATGTTTAGTAGCACATGCGTTTACATCACATTTCATCCAAAAACTAATCGATTCAAATAGCTGAGTTGTTGAAATTATATCAGGTACGTTTGTACCGCCCACTTGCCTTTCACCGCCCCCCCCCCCCCATCGCCCCCAGGAATGTCAGCGCCCCCCTAAAGCTTCTCATCGCCCCCGTTGAGAACCTATGGTCTAGTCACTACCCTCTTTATTGTTACATCAGTCTAGTCACATCCCTCATTATTGTTACATCAGTGTAACCAGGGCTGTATAGTCTGCGGTAAAACTCACAACTTCAATGTCGGCTTTAAACTGGGTTTTGAATGGCGATTTTGGCGACTTTTTTGAGTTTTAGTTAAATTGCCGGCTTATAATTATTTGATATTTTGAAACGGTTATTGACCAGAAAACTCAGGATATAAACAAACTACTAACATCTGCATATAAATTAAATATAAAAATCACAAACCAAAATACAACGGAAGTTTCAGGACAAATTATAAAATTCTGCTATGAACTATATTTTATATCATCATCATCTGTCCTTTGGGTTCCTTGTGGAACATAGGGCCTCTGTCAAAGCACGCCACTCTTCACGGTCTCTTGCTAGTCGCTTCAATTCTTCCCAGCTCTTTCCAGTTCTTTCAGTTTCATCCAGTATGCTTCGTCTCCATGTTCGCTTGGGTCTTCCTCTATGCCGTTTACCCTGGGGATTCCACTCTAAGGCCTGTCTAGCTCTGTTGTTGTTATCTTTCCTGAGGGTGTGTCCAATCCATCTCCACTTCCTTTCCATGATTTGTTGTTCTACTGTTCTTTGTCCACACCTCTCCCACAGCTTGGAGTTTTCTACCTTGTCGAACCATTTTATTTTGAGTATATTTCTTAGGCATCTGTTAACAAAGGTCTGGAGTCTATTTTTAGTTTTCTCTGTCGTTCGCCATGTTTCGGACCCATAAAGTAGGACCGTTTTAATGTTTGTGTTAAAGATCCTTACTTTAGTTTTGACAGAGATGTATGTAGATCTCCAGACCTGTTTCAAGTTGGCAAAGGCTTGTCGCGCCAGGTTTATTCGACGTTCGATGTCCTCGTCTGCTCCTCCTGATGCACTGACCACACTTCCAAGGTATACAAAGTGATTCACTTGGTCTAAGCTTTGGTTTTCTACTTGTATGTCGCCATCTTGTTGGTGGTTTATTTTCAACACTTTGGTTTTTTGATGGTTTATACCGAGTCCTACTCTTTTTCCGGTCTCACTCAAAGCTGTGGTTTTCTCTTGCATATCCTGTAATCTGTGGGACAGAATGGCCAGGTCATCTGCAAACTCTAAGTCTTCTAGTTTTTGCATTAGGGTCCATTGTATTCCTTTTCCTGAGTTAGCATAAGCTTCTTTTGTGACCCAGTCTAGTACTAGAAGGAACAGAAGTGGTGAAAGGAGACATCCTTGCTTGACTCCAGTTGTAACATGAAATTCATCTGACATCTTACCATTATGTACTATTTGGCAGGTAAAGTTTTCATAGAGACTTTTGATGATGGCTATTATTTTATTAGGTATTCCATAGTGCCTCATGATTGACCATATTGTCTCTCTATCAATGCTATCAAAAGCCTTTTCAAAGTCCACAAATGTAGCATAGAGTGGAGATTGCCATTCAATAGATTGTTCTATAATGATCCGGAGTGTTGCTATCTGGTCAATGCATGATCTTCCTCTTCTGAACCCAGCCTGTTCTTCTCTAAGGAGTTCATCGCAGGCTTCTTTAATTCTGTTGAGTATTGTTCTGCTGAAGACCTTGCTTGGTACTGAGAGTAGAGTAATTCCTCGCCATTTATCACATCTTGACAGGTCCCCATTCTTTGGAATTTTAATCAGTAGGCCTTTTTTCCACTCTGCAGGAGGGGTTTCGGTTGACCAAATTTTATTAAAGATATTGTGGAGTTGGTTAACAATTTCAGCTCCTCCTTCTTTTAGGACCTCAGGTGGTATATTGTCTATGCCTGCTGCTTTGCCTGTCTTCATTTGATTGATGGCCTTCCATATTTCTTCTTTGGATATTTCTTCCATATTTATGTCCAGTGTTTCTCCTGTGGTCAGATCGGGTGGATTTAGAGGGGTTGGTCTGTTTAGCACTTCCTGGAAGTATTCTTTCCATCTTCTCAGCTGGTCATCTATGGAAGAGAGGAGTTTACCTTGTTTGTCTCGGACTGGCACATTGTAGTTAGCTTTCTTGCCACTCAAGAGTTTGGTAATTTTATATAACTGTTTTAGGTCTCCTTTTCCTGCTGCTTCTTCTGCTTGCTCAGCTAGTTTATTATAAAATGTTCTTTTATCATGTCTAAGCATTTTTGAGACCTCTTTTGAAATTGTATGATACTCTTGTTGTGTTAGTTGTTTATGTTTTCTTGTTTTAGCTTGGTTTACTGTTTGTTTTGCATGTTTCCTGTCTTCAATTCTTTGCCATGTCTCGTCGCTAATCCAATGTTTTTTGTTTTTTGGGGCAGGTCTTAGTACTTCATTACAAGTTCCTATAATAATTTCTTTGAAGTTATCCCAGGTTTTGTCTATGCTTTCCTCAGTATCATCTGGTTGTAGTGCAGAGAATCGGTTTTTAAGGGTTAATTGTAATTCACACTTCCTCTGTGAATTCTGGAGTTTGTCTAGATCGAATTTGGTTCTCCTGTTTGTTTTTGACCTTTGTTTGGCTAACTTTATTTTTAGCTTGGCCACTACCAGGTGGTGATCTGATCCAATGTCTGCTCCTCTTTATATATTTTATATACTCTATTAATTTACTAGTTTCATTTATCTTTATACTCATTGAAACTCTATTTAGTTATGAATTTTTTTTAGATCATTTGATCATTTATCATGAGTGGCCATTAATCAAGTTACCACTGGTTTTGTTCCATAATTTGAATTACCGGTAAAGGAAAGAAAAACAAAAACAAACAAACAAACGAAATTATACAACACGATTTAAAATGCTTTAATATAAGAAAAAGGAAGTGGTTTAGTAAATATATAAGCTAAATTTTGCTACTTTCGTTCGCTTTTTTTGTAAACTCGTAATTTGTTTTTTAAATGCCGACTTTCTCTAAAAATCTCGACTTTCTCAATTGCCGACTTCGTCTTTCAATACTACTATACAGCCCTGAGTGTAACATCCCTGTATGTTGTAACATCAGTGTAACATCCCTGTATATTGTTTCATCAGTGTAATATCCCTGCATATTGTTACATTGCATCTAGTAACTTCCCTGTTTTATCTTATGCTTTCTTTTTTTTCATAGGATTGTGCTGTTGTGTTGAATTCAGAAAGAGAAAGTGCCTCTTATGACAAAGTCTGCGAAGTAAAGAAGGAAAAGATTTCTTCAGAGATAGATGACACATTTCAGGAGAGTGATCAAGTAATTCTCAAAGATCATACTCTCTGTTCATCTTTGAAAAATCCTCAAACAGGATATAATCATAAGAAGCCATTTAAATGTCAAATATGTCAAAGGCTATTTAATAAAGGAGCAAATTTGAGGACTCATCTAACGATTCATACTACTAAAAAACTATACAGATGCTTGATATGCCAAAAACATTTTGCTTCTTTGGGTAGCTTGAGACTGCACCTTAAAAATCATATTTCTGAAAAAATCATTTAAATGTCAAAAATGTCAAAAAGGATTTTTTCAAAGCTCAGATTTAAAGAGGCACCAACTTATTCATTCAAGGGAGAAACCATTTGAATGTCAAATATGTCAAAAAAGATTTTCTCAAAACTCAACTTTAATGCAACACCAATTTGTTCATTCTGGTAAAAAACCATTTAAATGTCAAATATGTCAAAAAAGATTTTCTCGGAACTCACATTTAAAGCGACACCAATATGTTCATTCTGTTGAAAAACCATTTAAATGTCAAATATGTCAAAAAGGATTCTCTCAGAACTCAAAGTTAATACAACATCAATTTGTTCACTCTGCTGATAAACCATTTAAATGTCAAATATGTCAAAAAGGATTTTGTTCCATCTCAGATTTAAAGTTACACATAGTTGTTCATTCTGGTGAAAAGCCATTTAAATGTAACATATGTCAAAAGGGATTTTCTCAAAACCGACTTTTAAAGACACATCAAATTGTTCATTCCGGTGAAAAACCATTTAAATGTCAAATATGTCAAAAAAGATTTTTTTCTAGCTCAGAATTAAAGAAACACCAACTTGTTCATTCTAGTGAAAAACCATTTAAATGTCAAATATGTCAAAAAGGATTTTCTCAAAACAGATATTTAAAGAGACACCAAATTGTTCATTCTGGTAAAAAAACATTTAAATGTCATATATGTCAAAAAGGATTTTCTTATAACTTCAGTTTAATGACACACCAACTTGTTCATTCTAAGGAAAATCCATTTAAATGTCAAATATGTCAAAAAGGATTTTCTCAAAACAGACATTTAATGACACACCAACTTGTTCATTCTGGTGAAAAACCATTTAAATGTAATATATGTCAAAAAGGATTTTCTCAAAATAGACATTTAATGACACACCAACTTGTTCATTCTGGTGAAAAACCATTTAAATGTCAAATATGCCAAAAAGGATTTTTTTCTAGCTCTTGCTTAAAAAAACACCATTTTGTTCATTCTGCTGAAAAACCATTTAAATGTCATATATGTCTAAAAGGATTTTCTCAGAAGAATATTTTAAAACAACACCAACTTGTTCATTCTGGTGAACAACCATTTAAATGTCAAATATGTCCAAAAGGATATTTTTGTAGCTCAGAGTTAAAGGTACACCAACTTGTTCATTCTGGTGAAAAACCATTTAAATGTGAAATATGTCAAAAAGGATTTGCTCGGAGCAGTCATTTCAAGCGACACAAACTTGTTCATACTGGTGAAAAACCATTTAAATGTGAAATATGTCAAAAAGGATTTAATCAGAGCTATCTTTTAAAACAACACCAACTTGTTCATTCTGGTGAACAAACAAATTAAACGCCAAATATGATCAGACTTTAAAAAACAACAGCTTGTTCATTCTGGTGAAAAACCATTTAAATGTGAAATATGTCAAATAGGATTTTCTCAGAAGAATTTTTTAAAGCGACACCAACTTGTTCATTCTGGTGAAAAACCATTTAAATGTGAAATATGTCAAAAAGGATTTAATCAGAGCTATCCTTTAAAACAACACCAACTTGTTCATTCTGGTGAACAAACAAATTAAACGCCAAATATGTTCAGACTTTAAGAAACAACAGCTTGTTCATTCTGGTAAAAAACCATTTAACTCTTTGACCTCCATGACCCAGGACAATCCACCTTTTGATCTTTTGTTTTTATCCCATTTGCCAATTTCACCAGCTCTTGATTAATTAATAATAATGTCAAAGGCCCACTATTATGTGGTGTAAAGATGTCATTTTACTTTGGCATTTCTGCTACACACATTTATTTTCATTATTACAATATGTTAACATTTGTTGTACAAATTTCTTTACATTTTGATTTGTGTTCAATTAGATCTATTTCTGTACTTTTTGTGTCAGAGACCTTGGATATTTACAGCTATTAAAGCTCTATAAAAAGTTTATTCATTGCAACAAGATGATGACCTATTTAGTTTAACTTCTTCTAACAGAACAAGGGAGCAGTGAGGTATAATTCGGAATATAGCTAAATAAATGTGGTATTAGGAGCATCCACTTCAGAAGGTGGCAAATATATACCAGCAAGGAAGGAGCTTGATGATTTAATACAAATAACTTTTCTAGATCTACAATTGCCTGACCTTGTAGTGGTATCCATACTGATTTAACTGATAGGCCTACTTTGTCAGAGGTGATGAATGAGCCACCATTGATGCCTACACATTGGCAAGGAGCAGACAGGGGCAGAACAGAAAATAACTTTAGATTCCGGGGTTCTGTAGATTCCGGGGTTCTGTAGATTCCGGGGTTCTGTAGATTCCGGGGTTCTGTAGATTCTGGGGTTCTGTAGATTCCGGGGTTCTGTAGATTCTGGGGTTCTGTAGATTCCGGGGTTCTGTAGATTCCGGGGTTCTGTAGATTCCGGGGTTCTGTAGATTCTGGGGTTCTGTAGATTCCGGGGTTCTGTAGATTCCGGGGTTCTGCAGAGAGGTGAGCTATGGTGTAAATCCAAATCTGCACAGTACAGACACTGCGATAGATTCTTCACTCTATTGATTGACAACAAATAATGACAAACAAAACAAAAAAAAAATCAATGAATATGCATCCAATCTTTGTGAGAAAAATACACTCTTTCTTGTTTGTTGGTGGGGATATATTTTTTTATTCAATGTGTGTAGGATAGTTTTCATATTTTAATTCATTACTCATTTTCATCAAACTTGGATTTGTTTATTTTGTTACGTGTATTTTTTTGTGAGATGTTGACTACAATCATTTTTTTTAACTGTAATAAATCCATTTTAAAAAATACATTTATCAAACAATAAATTTTTTTTCCTTTTCATTGATATATATATTACACTTTAGGTCTAATTTTAATATAAGGCAAGTCTTGTGGATAGGATGTTTCTTTATTTCAACTTTACTATGATTTTTTTTTATCTTAGCATATGTTTTGCTAAATTATTTGTAACATTTTATTTGTAATCAATTTTGTCCAAATTTTGTCCAAATTTGTAAGTTATTATTATTTATTTAGTTATTATTATTTAGTTTCACTATCAAGGTTTGAAGTATTATGTTAATTTGTTGAACATTTATTCTAACAAAAATACTTTTTGTAACTTAAAAAAACTTTTTTATAAACTTTTGTTTTCTTAATTTGTTGTTGTCCACTAAAATATATTTAAAATCTTTCAAACAAAGTACTTTAATCAGAATCTACATTCATTTTGCTTTCTTTCAATATATAACACTTCTAACCCTTATGGTTTACTTTTTATAAGCTTTTTTTGTCCCAAGATTAACTTTCAAAATGTACAGGTACAGTCATAAAGTTTTTTTCTTTTGTGAGTCAAAAAAACTTGGCAATACCATGAAAAAAAACACAACATGGGAGACATTGTGTTAAATGTCATATATGACCAAATTATTTTCTCAAAGCACATGAAAAAGCATTTAAATGTCAAAATTTGGGGTAAAGTAAATGGGGCTGTGAATACTGCTGGCCACACAATAACCAAGTATTCCATGGCCACAGAAACTGGTGAACATTCTTCCTAATTTGGTCTGACAGGATAATTTACTTTTAAATTTTAAATATGTCCAAAAGTTTTGTTTTTAGAATGTTGTTATGGTTAAACTCAGACAAAATAAAGTTAAAGTTAAGGCCATTAGCGAAAGTAAATACCAGTGGTTAAAATAAGGCCTATTTAAAGGCCTAATGTTTTAAATGTTAAAAAAAAGCTTAGATGGAGATTTAGAATTAGTCTACCATAATTAGATTTAGGTATGTGAACCGTATGTAGGGTTGCCAGATACATAATGTTGAATGTCAAAATGCAGGGGCCCCTAACGAGGCCAAGCCCCCCGGGCCTCCAAATCCCTAGCAACGGCACTGACAATATTATAATACTATTTGAAAATTAAACAGTCAATTCTACAGTTAATACATTATCATATTTCTTAGTTAAACAACAAATTTCTCTGACGAGCCAACTTTTTGCAAAAGATCTTCGTTAGCAAGCACAAATGTATAAAACTGTTCACATATTAGATTTTTCAAGTTGTCTTTTCTAAGAATGGTGTCCTTTATAGAGTAAACTGAGAGTCTGTTTATTTCATTTGTCCATTGAGCATTTATCAATGAGAGCAATCTTTCCACAATACCATTATGTCCAAAGATACAGAAAAAAAGTTAACACATTTTTAGTAACTCTGAAAATCAACTTACAATTTGGGAAACTATGGAAAACAAACTCCACTGCAATTATAATTAACCTAACAACACATTAGATAACACAATCTAATTCATTAAATTTCCTGCTAAACACTCCAGTGTTTTGCTTTACCTGACCCAGCCACTAATTATTAACAGTAACTAAGAACATAAAAGTGCACTAATCATTTAAAAAACCATTGGCATACAAAAGCCGGACATTTTAAGGGTTTTTAGCTTTGCCTGCGAGACGGAGGCAACAGGGCTGGAAAGGAGGACATGTCCTCATATTATACTAATATACTATTTATAATATTTATAGTCCCACCAAAAACATAGAGAGGTATTGAAAAGAGGATTCCGTTAGTCATGAATCATGATTAGTATAACATTCATACAAATTTGATTGAAAAAAAGTTATGAATTTTTGTGATAAAATCTAAGCAACAAAGACACTCAGTTGTCTAGAACTAGAAGGAAAACTGAATCTTTTTTATTAGGGTTAAAATTATTCGAGTTACCTCTCTTGACGATATTTTCCAGCCATCCTACTTTTATGTAGGCTTATTACAAATATAATAAGAACAAAAAACTAAAATGATATATCACATTAGTTTGACATATATAAGTCTAGGTCCTACTAGCCTAACTAGAATATGCATCTTCTGTATGGTACCCATCAACTAAAATAAACCTTTTAAAAAATAAGAACCAATTCAGAAAAGAACTGCAAGGTTTATTACTAGCCAATATTCACAACTGACAAGAGTAACCCGCCAATATTTAAATCACTAAACCTAGAAACACTAGAGGGCAAAGAGCTATCCACCATGAGTCAGGATCGCCTGAACAACTTGGCTAGGCTCAATATTGAGTCTGGCATTGCAAGTCAAATAAACTTTTACACTGTAATTCTTAGTTTTACCAAGAAAAAGGCACGCAATTTAAGGCAGCCCTCTTTTAATAAATAAAACTAGTCTTTTTATCTCTGTTGTTTTTTTTATCATTCATGAGTGCCTATTGATGTATTTCCTGTTGACTATTTCTTTTCACCAAACAGTAAGCATTCAAAAGATGAATGATTTGGGTATATTTATAAATAATTAATGTTTGGGTGATTCGACAGACATGCATAAAATGCGATTAAGATGTATATTTATTTACTTTTTTGTTATAGACTAGTACCTTATTGAAAAGTTGTGAAGTTGTTAATCGCTCATACTTATATTTATATAAATACAATTTAAAACGCATTGAACTTGAAGTCTTTTTAGTTGACTTGATATAATATGGCTATTTATTTATTTCAGACTTTCACCTGTCATCAGGGGCGAATAAGCCAGAATTTTTTTCCAGGGGGGGGCTGAACTTTCGCTTGGCAAACATTTACCGAATTCCAAGGGGGGATGAACTTTCGCATGATAAACATTTACTAAATTTTTTGCGAATTTAGTACATATTTAAACAAAAAACTGTTGAAAAACACATTTTACAAAAATTCCAGGGGGGGGCTTAGCCCCCCCCCCAGCCCCCCCTGTGGCTTCGCCCCTGCCTGTCATAGAGATGTCCCCCAATTATTATATCAAGTAGCTGGGACAACTACAATTTACTTACTTACTACGCCTACTACCCCTCTCGGGGCATTGGCCACCAACCCGGTCCCGAGCGAGTCTTTCCAACTGTCCCCGAGAATGACCTGATCTCTTGACAACTACAAGTAGGGTTGCCAGACGTCCAGCAAAAGGAGGACTTGTCCTCCTTTTTAGCCCTGTGTCCTCCGTCCGGCAGGCAAAGCTAAAAACCCTTAAAATGTCCGGCTTTTGTATGCCTAAGGTTTTTAAAATCCTTTGTGCACTTTTTATGTTATTATGTCAATAAATGGCTGGGTCGGGTAAAGCAAAACACTGGAGCAGAGTACTTAGTAGGAAATGTAATTAATTAGATTGTGTTATCTAATGTGTTGCTAGGTTAATAATTGCAGTGGAGTTAGTTTTTTTTTCAAAGTTTCCCAAATGCAAGTTGCTTTTCAGAGTTACAAAAAATGTGTTAACTTTTTCTGTATCCCTAGACATTGGTAATGTGGAAAGAGTGTTCTCATTGATAAACGCTCAAAGGACAAATGAAAGAAACAGACTCTCAGTTAACTCTGTAAAGGTCATCATTCTTACAAAGTATAACTTGAAAAATCTCACATTTGAACATTTTTTATACATTTGTGCTTGCTAACGAAGAACTTCTGTAAAAAGTTGGCTCGTCGTAGAAATATGTTATATAATTGAAAAAGATGATAATGTATTAACTGTTGAATTGACTGTTTTCAAATAATATATTATTGTTGCATTATAAAAAAAAAGTAAATTGAATTTATATTAATGTTTTTTTACAAGACTTTTTCTTGGTTAATTTACTAACAGATAATTAAAAACTATAGTCAACCATTGTAGTAAAATTGTAATGATTGTTGGTTAAATCAGCATTCAATTGAACAAATTTAAATGATTTAAATGAAATGTCCTCCTTTTGGTACCCATGTGTCCTCCTTTGTCCTCCTTTTTGTCTCTCTCTGTCCTCCTTTTGGTACCGATGTATCTGGCAACCCTAACTACAAGTAGCTTACTTAAACATGTGTCTCATATTCTCAATTGCAATTTATTCTCTCAATTTTCACATTCAAAATAATCCATATTAAAATGAATTATGACAAGTTGATTGACAATTTAGTTGTCCAACTTCAATTTATTCTCTCAATTTTCACATTCAAATTAATCCATTTTAAAATGAATTATGACAGGTTAATTGACAATTTAATTGTCCAACTTTAAAACCTCCAATACTTCTCTAGTTCTTTTCAACCAAATTACTCATCAATCATCAGTGAGAGTCACTTTTCCCATTTTACACATCTTTGTAATACGGTATTTGCAAGATCAAATCTGATTATTACTGAAGCGGAGGAATAATTAGATCTACAACAATTTAAACTAAGAACTACCGGTATGTAGGCCTATTTGATTAATGTATTTTTTGGGCTGTGATTGAAATGATTACACTCTAATGGTAAATGGTAACAGTTATGACAGTTGTACAAAATGTTCCACAGACCTTTTAAAAAAATATCTGATTTTACAAACTTATGTAATACAAATAAATCATCTAGATATGACTAGTGTTAGCGTTAGAAAAAAAAAGTGGGGGGGGGGCAGAGAAGATCTCGTACCGGCATCTTTTTTTTCTCTCCAGGGCCCTGGTCAGTGGTGTGATGAGAGAGATCAGGCTGTATTATATGTCTCTGGCTCAACCACAGAGGGAGCATTAAGAGAAAGATCTTGCAAGAGAACCTATAGAGAGTATTACTGGATAAGGGAAAAAAGACTTGCTTTTCACTTTGCTCTGAAGAGGGTCCCAGCCTCCTCCCAGAAATCCTGATTTTTCGCTTGTCATTCGGTCGCACCTAAATGGATCTCTATTGAAACAGACAGAAATAAAAATCCGAAATACGTACGTAGGCCTACATATAGCCTACTTGAAGATGATCAAAGAGGCCATATTTTAGAAGTATATAGGAGTGCTGTAGATGCACAAATTTGGCGGTCACTACAGCTAAGCTGGAGACGATTTACGTTTTGCTTTCCTACTGCTATACTCACCTCCATTAGTGCTTGTAGCCTAGTTTTTTTTTTTTTATAAGGCATCGCCATGTTTTTTTTTTGGAAGTACCGCCTCTTTTAAAACTTGAAAAGGTTCATTTTTTATCATTTAAAATGTCCCAATTTTTAAATTCTTAATAGGTAACACTTTTTATTTATGAAAAAGCCCAACTTTTTGTTCTCGAAAATGTCCCTCTTTTTTTTTCTTCAACAGAGACCACTTTCTCTTCTTAAAAATTAAAAACGGCCCCATTTTAAGCCATTTATCAATTAGATCCTACATACGAATTTTTTATCTTAAAAAAAAGCCTCACTTTTCGAAAAATGGGCTTAGGGGTAGCGGCTTCTCTCCCTGCCCCACCTCTCCCACAGCTACTCTACTGGTGTTACTGTGTCTCTGATTTAAACATTTTATAAAAATGAAAAATATTGCAGAACCACTTTTTCGAAATTATATAGGCCAAGGGTGGGAGCGAGTATAACAAAAAATGTGCACCGTATGACTTTAAAATGATTTACCATTTTTGTACCGAAAACACAGAAGAGGTACTTTTTGAAAAGGTGTACAAATAATGAATCGAAGAAACTCACACTGCTTGTTTTAAACTTGTTTTATTATAAACAAATTCATTAAACCAACATTAGGCCTACAGCATCCATACTCATTACAGCTAAAGGTAGTTTAGTACAGTCGATTGAGTCAGTCACTCAGTGTCAGTGAGTGAACTGAAATCAAGTCAGTTTTAGTCAGAGAGGATAGTCTAGTAACTTAACATCAACATCATTTAAAACATCAATAAAAATGCAAGACTAGTGACTAGTGTAGACTCGGACCACGGATGAGCGTAGGACGCAATATTCTTCTTTATAGAAGGAGCGTCTGTAATGTATAAGATAAGAGCGTCTGTAATGTATAAGATAAGATAGTTTGACAGGTAGGGAGAAGGGCTAAATTTAAACTCTAAATCTAAAATAGACTAAAAAGATAAGATAATAATCCTACGCTATGCTATACAGTACTATAGGCCTACTTAACTATACTTTAATGTGAGCTATAATGCTATAATTGTAGCCTATCTAGACCTATATCATATGTATGTCTATCTATAGTTATAGGCCTAGATATTATATAATATATAATATATGCAGGGTATTCACAAGTCTATGTAACGCCAGTAACGGCCCAGGGCAAAAGTTTCAGCAACGCCCCCTTCAAGTAAAAGTTCAAGGGGGCCTTGCATACTTTAACAAGTTTAACTGCTTTGTTTAGAGTTTAGTGCCTGTGCTTAGTTAATTATTATGATTACCTATATAATAAAAAAAGTTTTGTCAATTACACCACAACACATAGATATGTTACTTATGTATAAAAAAGTTAGCAAAGTTTTCTTTACAACAAATTTATGAAGCAAAAAAACAGAAATGTGCATACCTAGCTCTAGTATATAACAGTGGTCGGCAGCCTATGGCACGCATGCCACACTTGGTACGTAGGGCAATTTTCAATGGCACACGGAAGACCCCACAAAAAGGCAGTTTAAGTAGCCGCTATGTTCTACTAGAAATTGACTGCTAGATATGGATAAAGTTTAGGATGTTGGCACGCTGAATGACATAGAAACCCTACTTTGGCACACTAGTATTAAAAGGTTGCCGACCCCTGGTATATAATACTAGTCCAAATACCAAGTATGAAGGTTACAATATTTTATAAGCCATAACAATAATATGTAAAAGTGTAATATTTTCTCTTACACAGGAAGAAGGTACACTCTAACAATATGGATGAAGCAGAATCAAATTTTACAGAAGACCTGAGCAATGTGATAAAACAAGAAAGTCAAGAGCTGGATGAAGAAATTTCTTCCACTTATAATTCTGGGAAACAAAATACAGAGTCATACAATTTTGATTATTTGGATGTGCTCTATAAATATCAGGTTCAAGATGCTTTAAAATTTCTTTTTTTTACTCTATAATCTCTGTATAGAAGAATAATAAAATTGTCTAATCATTCCCCCCCCCCCCTGCCCCACCCTGATTTAGATCATAAAGATTATACATATGTGATGTAACCCCACAGAATGGTACTGAAGTCGGCAAAATGAGATGTTTAGTTTAAGGTGTTTAATAAAAGCTAATTCATTTATGTATACAGTGAAAAAAATATTTCTAAAATCGATTAATTAGTTCAAAAGTTATTCAAAATTAAATTAGTAAAGGTAAAGTAAGTCGTTTTGGAGAAAAATGAAAAAGAAAACACTACTAACTTTTCACAGTTTAGCATTGTAACAGGAAATTAAATATTACCAGGATGAACAAATATTAACAAATCGCCATGAAAATAGGCAAACACTTTCATACGGTGTCAATACACAAACTGTTAAAGTTTTAAAGATTTTAAATAATATTTAGTCGACTTATAAACAATTTTATCTTTAGAAGATATTTCGTTTCATTTTATATAAAATTGGCATAAACACAATTTTTTTTTAAACTTGCAAAAAGAATTTTAGTTTGAAAATTTTACAGCTACAAGTTAAAGCATTCAACATTACAAATCAATAATAATCTTAAAAATGACCTAGGACCCATTATACACATTATTTTGCATTTATTGAAAAATCAGTTTTACCGACTTCCGTACCGGTTCGTGGGGTAGCATCACTTATACTAAAAAAAGTTAAAAATTCTTAAGTATAATTTATAATTAAGAAAATTGGAAATAAGAGTCAAGAAAAGTAAAGAAAAAATAATTCAGATTTAAACTGTCTTTATTGTAGATTATATGTTTTTTGGCAAGTCGGGCAAAAGTCTGAAAAATCAGATTTATATTTTCCTAAGCTACAAAAAGTCTTGAATGGTCAATTAAAAATTTAGTTTTTAAGTTATGTTTTGCATGTCTGCCTCTTTTGACCATTTTTGTGACAGCCAATTTGGTTACTTTTTATGGTCCATATTTTCATTTTCAAAAAGTGTAGAAAATGTAAAAAATAGACTAAATTCTAAACTTAAATGCAGAAGACTGCAAAAAGTAGTATTTTCTTATTTAGACCACCATATTTCCATTGTATATTTGATGAAGGGAAAATTTAAAACTTTTTAATTACATTAAAGTTAAGATATTTAAAAATCAGCTGGCTGACTTTAAAATAATGAATGAATATATACAGACACAATGTGATCTTCCATTATCAATGAAATGGTCTAAAATCTTCACCAGATTGTTATACCGGACAGGATTCCGTAGATACTAGATGGTTTAATTTCTTTTAATTTTAATGTTCGGTGTCATGAGTGACATGATTTTTAAAATAGAATTTGCTTGAAGTTATGTCAGGATTTTTTTTTAGGGTTAAACTCATTTGAAAGCCTTTTTTAGTTTAACTCTGTATTTTTTTCAAACCAATGGTGACATGTCTTTGAATTTTTTTAATAATGATTTGCTGGAACTAAATGACCTAAATCTATGTTGTGGTTGTTTTAGCTAGTAACATTTCACTTTAGCTCAACAATCTTAGGTAATGAATATAAGTGGTCAAAGATGAAAGCATTTCCATTGTATTAGTAAATATGTTTAATTGTGTATAGGTATTAGATATGAAGGAATCATTCTTCAGTCTGATAACCATCTTTTTTTGGCCTTACATGAAAAAATATTTTGGAAATCAATTGGTGAAATTATTTATCTGAGCGCATATTATTACAACCTCAGTTTAAATTAAAGTTTAAAGACGCTGTAACCAAGAAGTAATATATAGTTACTTTTAAGTAATATAAGAAATAAAAGAAAAACAACATCTAAGGTAATGCTAGATTAAATAAATAAACAGTATTCTACAAAAATAATACAGTTATACAAAAGATCAAAATGAACACTAACGTATCAATAAAAGCAATCATAAAATACTGTTTATCAACTGCAAGGTTTTGTTTAAAATAATTATAAATGATGTCACTTAAACAAGTGTTCTTCTTCTTTGATTTTATGTGTATGTGATGAACTGCACATTGGCTAAGAGTTGCTCCAGTCCACCATATAGTTTGTTATTAAGGGAAGTTTCCTGGGGCCAAATGGCTAACCAGGTAAAATGGTAAAGGGGGCAGGTGCGAAGGAAATGTTCCTTGCTTTCTGGAGCTGTTCATCAGGGACACATTTCACTTGTTCCAATTTGTAGTTTGCTGAACATGTGTTTCTTGAGCCTATTACTATTATGACCTTTCCTTAGCTTGAAGATGATTTGTTGAAATGGGCAGGTGAGTTTGTAATAAGCATCTTTTTTGGGGTGGTTATGATGCAGCTCAGACCATCTTTGGGATTTATTTCTTTTAAGTATTGCTGTAATTTCTTCTGTGTTTAGGAATGGGTCGTCTGATTTTGCCTGTCTTCAGTCTTTGCTAAGTTGTCAGCAGTCATTTCCTTCATTTTGTACATGCCCAGGGATCCATTAGAGAACCATTTCTTGTGTTATTTTGCTTAGTTTTGTTAAATCTGTAATGAGTGACTTGTTGATCAAGGTTTTTGAACTTTTGAGTGACTAGGATTTTTTGGTATCAGAGAGGAAGACAATTCCACTGTTTGTAGAGTGGGTGTGACTTGTTAGTGCTCTATTGCTTTCCTTTCTACTCTAGTACTATCTGAAAGGCTGGCAGTGACAATGTTTTTTTTCAAGGTGTTCTCCCTTAGGCCACTCTATGACAATACCGGGTTCCATTTTTTATATCTTCTTTTGATGAGCCATCTGTGTAGATAGTCATTCAGAATTTTGTAGCTGCCTTGTTTTCCAATGATGTTATTCAAGTTGTTCACTAATTTATTTAGTATTTCAGGTGTGCAGTCAGATTTCTTTTCCTGTTGCTTTAGTTGTTGGGTTCCATGGTGGGAAGGATTTCTATTTTCTATGTTTTAGATGTTTAGCTTCTTGTATAAAATTTGATCATTGTAGTCTTTTGGTTGAGTGAAGTTGAAAGGGTTTTGTATAATTTTGACTTTTTAAAGGATGATGTCCTGGTGCTTTTACTTCTAGTTCGGTGAACTGTGTCAGAAATTTTAGTTTCTCTCCTATATTCCATTGAGCTTAGAGTAGCTACATCCTCCATTGTTCTAATTGGTTATGGTTCAAAGCACTAGGTTTTGATCTTTGTCTTTTTTTTTACATTTCATTGGGCTGCTGAAGGTCATACAGTAGCTCCATAAGCTGAGTTGGGCCTTATATAACTGGTGTATGTTTTCTTTAATTGAGTGAATTGCACCCCAGTCTGAGCCAGCAAGTTTTTCTTCAGTGCTATTTCTTTTTCTATGTGGTTGCTGTTTGATTTTTCTAGGTTAGTCTTGGGTTAAACTTAACTCTGGGTATGTGGGATTGTCTTTTTTTTTCAAGGATTGCTTTTTCTAAGTAAGTCTAAGGTCAGTTTGATAGTTTAACTTTGATGTTTTGTAGAGAGAAAATTGCATATGAGGTATTTTTGAGTCACGCCCAATTCCTTGGATCATAGGTTGTCAAGTCCATCATGTAGACTAAAATTTGAGGTGCTTGTATATTTTTGTATATTCTTCTGTACTTATTAGAGGGAGGCTACCATCGTGCATGTTACTTTTTACTTTTTTAAGAATATGTTGTTTTAGGCCATCATTGAAATTTAGAAATAATGTGAGTGACAGTACTTTTCCATCATATTCAAAATATGACATACTAGTAGTTGTGCCATCAAAATAATGGAGAAAGAAATTACTACAATAAGTTGTGTTAAAAGAATAAAAACATTCAAAATTACAGAAAAACAAAGAAAAAATGACAAACAATATGAGAATAAAACTGTAGTAAGAACATTTCAGTTTTAGTTGTTGTTCTTGTTTATTGTTTCCAGTAGCCCTGGCCCTGGCAAATGCATAAGAATCGTTGCTGTCAAGTTTCTGGATTTAAAACTTAACGAACAGTTGTGTTGACTTGACTTCTTATGAATAATATTCAAGTATTGATAATACTAACAAAAAGAAAAAAAAAAACAAACAATAAAAAAGTAATTAAACAAAAAAGTAGATCTTAATATATAACAGTAACAGTGCCCAGTTACGGTAAAATCCATTCCCAAAGAAAACATAATTTGATAGCCTTTGTAAGGGGACATCGCTCTAAACATTTTCTAAATGTCACTCCAGTTTATAACCTTTATATAGTTATAAAATAGCAATTTCTTTTTTTTAAAAATAAATTAACAAATTAGGCATTGTATATTTTAAAATCAGTCTAGTCACTTCCCTCCTTATTGTTACATCAGTGTAACATTATTGTTACATCAGTGTAACATTATTGTTATATCAGTATAACATAACTGTATATTGTTACATCAGTATAACATAACTGTATACTATTACATCAGTGTAACATAACTGTATACTATTACATCAGTGTAACATAACTGTATACTATTACATCAGTATAACATAACTGTATACTATTACATCAGTGTAACATAACTGTATACTATTACATCAGTGTAACATAACTGTATACTATTACATCAGTGTAACATAACTGTATACTATTACATCAGTGTAACATAACTGTATACTATTACATCAGTATAGTAACTTCTCTGTTTATCTTATGCTTTCTTTTTTTTTTTTTGTAGGATTGTGTTGTTGTGTTGAATTCAGAAAGAGAAAGTGCCTCTTATGACAAAGAACAACATTCTTCAAAAGAATTATGTGAAGTAAAGAAGGAAAAGATTTCTTCAGAGATAGATGACACATTTCAGGAGAGTGATCAACTAATTCTCAAACAATTTACTTTTTGTTCATCTTTGAAAATCCCTCAAACAGGACATTCTCATAAGAAGCCATTTAAATGCCTAATATGTCAAAAACATATAGTTTATTGGCGTACGTTAAAGTCTCACCTAAAAAATCATATTTTTGAAAAACCATTTAAATGTCAAATATGTCAAAAACGATTTTGTTCTAGCTCATATTTAAAGACGCACCAATTGGTTCATTCTTCTGAAAATCCATTTAAATGTCAAATATGTCAAAAAGGATTTTGTTCTAGCTCAAATTTAAAGACACACCAAATTGTTCATTCTGGTGAAAAACCATTTACATGTCAAATATGTCAAAAAGGATTTTGTTCTAGCTCATATTTAAAGACACACCAATTTGTTCATTCTGGTGAAAAACCATTTAAATGTCATATATGTCCAAAAAGGTATTTCACTAGCTCAAACTTAAAGCAACACCAATTAGTTCATTCTTCTGAAAAAAAATTTAAATGTCAAATATGTCAAAAAGAATTTTATTCTAGCTCATATTTAAAGACACATCAATTTGTTCATTCTGGTGAAAAACCATTTAAATGTCATATATGTCCAAAAAGGTATTTCACTAGCTCAAACTTAAAGCAACACCTGATATTAGTTCATTCATCTGAAAAAACATTTAAATGTCAAATATGTCAAAAAGAATTTTGTTCTAGTCCATATTTAAAGTCAAACCAAGTTTTTCATTGTGGTAAAAAAACATTTAAATGTCAAATATGTCAAAAAGAATTTTCTTATAGCTCACATTTAAAGCGACACCAATATGTTCATTCTGTTGAAAAACCATTTAAATGTCATATATGTAAAAAAAAGAATTTAGTTCTAGCTCATATTTAAAGAGACACCAATTGGCTCATTCCAGTGAAAAACCATTTGAATGTCAAATATATCAAAAAAGATTTTCTCAGAACTCACTATTAATGCTACACCAATTGTAATTGTTATTGTAAATTGTAGGATTACAATTATAGACAGTGGGATATGTTGCTGATTGGCATGTTATCAACCCTTTTTATTTTAATGTATGTATGTTTTTTTATACCATAGGCCTGCTGTGTGCTATCATACAAGTGTAATTGTTTACCTACAGGATGTTTTTAAATATATCTGGTAGCCTTGAGTCCCCCAGGTCCCTTTTAGCATTCACGTGGTGTAGCTTGTGGTCCACTACGTTATTTGTATTTTAATGTTTGATTCATGTGTCTATTATCTATATTATGATTCTCGAATATTAACCACTATTATTTAAAATCATAACCTTTATTTACTATTTGTTGGCTTCCATTAGTCTTACCAGATGACCGAATTTAGTGTGCCCTTGGCGAGTTTGCGCGCCTGGCCTTGCAGCTTCTGCTGTGGCTTTTTACTTCTACAATGTATGATAAAATGGTAAGGAGGGCTTTTGATGTATTCGATTTGATCAAGTGGTCAACTGTCTTTATAACAGGTTTTGTTTTCTCACTCACCTGTAATGCCTTTATTTAATCAATATCTCATTTACATAAGTATAAATGAGTGGTACATGGCCATGTTGAATTGGGCATTTTAATAACTTAAGATTTTAACTTTAGAAAAGTATTTGTTTAAACTTATTTTGAGATTCATTGAGTAATTTATTTTTACCTTTATGGCCTCTATTATTGTTGTTATTATTAGTTCACAAAATAATTGATATTTTACTTTTTTTTCTCTACAAGTGTTGTGTTCTGGATGGGATTCTTAGATTGTTATGATTGACTTTGTTTTTTTTAATTTGATACATATTTCTGGAGTATGTTTTCTTATTCTTGTCTTTATTAAAATTGTGTGTATCCTCCCCTTAAGAAACTTGTGAAGTTTTCTATTAAAAATTTGGTGAATTAGCTTTCATTAATAAATTTACTTATTGACTTCTGGCAGGCTCTTAAATTTGTATTTTTTTTTTCTTCTGTAACTTGTTGTTAGTTTTGTGTTAGAACCTTTGGTGGCCCTCAAGGCATTATACTTACAGTAAGTCAGTTAAGTCATCTTTGGTAGATCTAAAGTTATACAAATCCTTTTGACCTTTTATTTAGGAAGACATACTTGATTGAGTTAAACTTTCGGCCTACAATAATGGAAAACAGGTTTTCGCATTTTAAATTAGGTGAAAGTTCCCTAAAAATATGTAGTTACTAATCTATTTCCCTTTTACTTCTTGGGCTAGGTCAAATAGACAGGGATTTTATATTGATAGTGTTGGAGGGGGGGGGGGGGGAACATCTTTGGCTAAATAAGCCCATGACCTAAATTGGTTTGAAAATCCTAACATACATCCACACGGTGGATTTGGCAAGGGAAAATTCGGCAACGGTATTTTAGGAAAGGTAATTTTGGCAAAAGTACTTTCGGCAGAACTTGGAAAGGGGTTGAATTGGCAACGGTAAAACTGTCAAATGTATTATAATATCTACTGTCTTATTGAAACTGATGATGCGATTACACTTTTGTCTACTAAATGAAGTTCATGGCTTAAAACGAGGTTGTCTCCTTGGAAGATTAAGTTAATATTGAGTCCCTTAAGTAAAGTATTAGGGACACTTGCAAAGAACCGTTTGGTATTTACTCGTTTAAAGTCTAATTCTAAACAGAAATTTAGGGCACACGCCTCTAACCCACTTTTTAAGTCTTTGGAAACTAACAATGTATGGAAGTTAACGTTATATTGTATCCTTCTCTAAACGCGCTTACTCCATTCTGACACGACCATATAAGGTCCTTACTTAATAAAATCTGTGGTGTTTATATCATACGGGAAACATCACAAACGTACAATTACATAACTTACATTACAACCCTCCTATTGTATACATTCATCTAGCAAAAACGAACACAGCCCCCCCCCCCACACACACACACTTCCCTCTGCAGAGGTACGCGAGTTTTCTTGACCGATTGTCTGGTGGCGGATTAAAAAGTTACTTTTTCTTAATAGGGCCTACCCAGCAACTAGTGTCATAGACGAAAGTGTGAAACCGTTTTTATGGTGGGTGTTTGTTGTTAGGTAGTTAGGCCTACTTAGAAAGGCAGACTTGTTCCGTGGATCTAAAAATAACAGCAAAAAAGGGCAAACACACAATATCTACTTAATTTAATTAAAAGTTGTGGTAGGATTAGTTAGGCCTTCAGTCTTGTCTACTATGAAGTAAACTGCACTAAACAGCATAGTCTCAGTTGTTAATCAAAGCTTACAATGGATCCCTGCGTCAATTAATTACATGAAGAAACAGCCTTAATCTCACTGAATAATAATAGAAAAAGCTTCTATGTAAATTTGAACATATTCGTGTGCTTAGTACTGTATTATTAGCTCATCCTCGTCTATTATAACCATTTGGCATGTGGCAGCTGCGGATATTTCAGGAATGACCCAACATAAAAAGATCTGAAAACACCAACTCTATATTACACAAGCAATAGGTACCGGTAAGTATTTATTAGAATAAAAAAAAAACAAATACAACAGCTCAATTAGAGTCTATTGATATCGCGTGAAGACTAGTGTACCGTACTAAAATGATTACGAGGATGTAGGTTGCCGAGCCCTGGTCTAGAGTCTAGAGAGAATGCAAATAAGATAGGGGTGATGGTGATATGACCAAGTCTTATAGGAGAATGATCAAATTCAGACACAGGCTGAGGTGGGTTGATCATGAGGGGTGTACAAGCATGGACGAAAAAAACACAACTACAGACATATATTAGCGGAAGTAGAGGGTGTATCATGTCAAAGGATCCACTTATGGGATGTACCGTCACAGGAATGGGTTATGGATTTAGGAACATCGTATTCTAGCGGCCTCCTACTTGCTGCTATTAGTCCGAAATAGAATGTACAATGAATCAAATCAACTATACATGAAAAATAAAAAAATAAAATGAAAAATCACTATGCATTGCTTTTATTGACTTTTTTTTGGGGACGATTGACAAGTCGCAAGATGTACTTAGCAACAGCATTAATAGATAGGCCTACAACATAGATGGAAACATATATTAATATATACTATCTATTAGCCTACACAGATCACTTGAGTTCAATAAATATGTCATCATGTCTCTTATATTCTTCAGTTACCCTCAACAGTCTTACATGCTTGAAGGTAACGTAGACTCCCATGATCCGGGTGTCTGAGCTTTTTGCCAGTTTGGACCAGTGTCGTTGCTAGGGATTTGGGGGCCGGGGGGGGGGGGGGGCTTGGCCTCTTTAGGGGCCCCTGCATTTTGACATTCGACATTATGACATGGGTACTTTCGAATTTGGACCCCCCTCCCCCACCCTATAGCTACGCCACAAGAGATTTTCATTATAATAAAAGTAAAAAAAAAGCATTGAAAATCTAGTTTTGTATTGATTGTATTTAAAATCTACGACATCATTGAATAGAAATATTGTGATAACTTCTGTTGATAATGTCTTTATTGAGGACGAGACCGACAATCTGAATTTAATTCTAGCAATAGACTAGGCTGGGCATATACAGTGAGAGTCTGAATTTAAAAAAAACAGGATTAGGGAATGAAAGGCGTTGGGGGGGGGGGGGATGACATCTTATCTATTTTTTTAGACCCGCATTTCTGTCTACATCAGGGGTGGGCAACCTACAGAAAGCGTACCGTGCCAAACCTGGCACGCAGAGTGGTTTTAAATAGCAAGCTGATGACCCACCAAAAAGACAATTTAAGTGTCCTATATATACTTGAGCATGTATTGAATTGTGACGAAACCAAAAGAAAAAAAGCTGAAAATGAAAAAAAAACAAAAAAACATTAGTACTAAAAATGTAGACAATTTATTTCATCCCTGTTGGCTATGTAGCCAGGCCACTGATAGCCCATCAACAAGCCGGGAATTTTCCCGGTTATGATTGTAGCCTTACATTTTTTGGTTTCTGTGAGTGCCTTAATAAGTGCTACCTATGACTGCCCCTTGAGTGCCTTTTAAGTGCCCTATGTGGGTGCCCCGTGAGTGCTCTGTAATTGTAATTGTTATATATCTTAGGGTATAGGCCTGCCATGTAGGTGCTTTTGGAGTGCCAATTGACGCACTGTAACTGTAAGTTCCCTGTTAGTACCCGGATGTGTCACCGGATTTTTTTTTACTATTGGTATTTCAACATTTCTTGAAAAAAAAAAAGCTAATATCCCAAGTTTGGATAAAAAAAAAAGCCAAGATCTTGGGGAAAAAAACATGTGTGTTAGGGCTGGCAATTCTAGGAGAACATTATTCAAATACGGGGTCCCGCACAGTTTTTTTATAGCTGATAAAATAAACAAGCTGAAGAACAATTGCTTTATGTTTCACCTATTCATATAGACCCCTATAATTATTATGTATAATATAATAAAAAAAAAAGAGACTCAAAAAAGAAATGGAGGGAGTCAATCGTAAAATCGGATTTCTAGAACCGAAAATTTACCGAGGGCCTACACTAATCCAATAATCCCATATGTTTAAAAACAGTTTCGCGGCAGACACTGTTTGTAAACGGAATAGGCCTACTAAACACTGCCTTAGTCTTAATAATAAAATAGTAAAAAGCTTACATTCTTTGAATTAAAAAAAAAATTAAATTAGGTCTACTACAAGCTTAGAACTATGTTAACAGTTATATATATGTTGTCGAAGTATACACTTTTCCAAGCATTTCATAACTATAGATAATATGTCAATGCAACGGGGCGTAAATCATTGTTGTATACGCGGTATGTATGGTGTATAAAATAGATAGTGTTCAGCGGAAAGATTAGCACCGTAACGTATATGACTTATAGGACGTGCAAAGTGCAAGCTTGAATTTCTGACTTCACTAGCAAAGGTCAGTATTTTTTAACAGTAGCGATACACTACCTGGCTTGGCGCAGTGATATAATTTATAAAGTAGACTATTATTAAGAAACAAACAAAATTCGTTACTAATATGATGCATTGTATTAATGGTTTATGTCATATTTTTATTTTATTTAATGACAAAGAACGATCTAATATTAATAGCCACTAAAATGTCTTAATAATTACCAAGCATGAGGGCACTATTTTTTAAGGAGAATGAATAGAAGACACAGTGACAGTTTGGTTTCCAACATGGATACTTTTAGTTGATATTTACTTCGTTGTGTTTGTTTTTAATTTTGTCCAAATGCCTAATAAATGTGGTGTAGGTAAATGTAAAGGCAATTATAATGCTGCCAACAAGTGTCGCTTGTTTAAAGTGCCCAGAGAGGAGTCAGAAAAAAAGAAATGGTTGGATGTTTTGCCGCCTCGTGAGAATTTTGTGCTTAATCCTGCAAAGTTTTTTGTATGTGAGAAACATTGGCCTCCAAATGCTCCCATGGTCAAAGTTCCAGGTGGTTACACTCGACCAGCAGTTCCTCCTAGTATCTTTAATGTTCCTTCTTCTTTTTTACCTACAGCAAATCCACCTCCTCGCTCTACAAATCTAGAAGATCAACAAATGAAGCACTTTCTAAAGAAAGAAGATATGATTCCTTCATTTTCTGAATTTTCTCCTGATAAAGAGTTGCTTAAAAAGTATGATACTTTGATTATTTCTAGATCTAGGGATAAATTTATTTGTGTTTTCATGACCAAGGAATATAAAGAATGTAAATTGTCTGTGATAGTTGAAAATAAACCAACATTGTGCTCTCCTCTCATATTTTCTGCTTTCAAGAATGGTATACATGTACCACTTGGCAAAATTCTCAACCCAAATAATGGACTTGCTTCATATTCACAGTTTTTTGAGGCTGTGCATGTGTCTCTTAATTATGACAGTCGTCCTTGTTTTGTAACTAAAACACAGAAGAGGTACTTATTGAAAATACTATATACTATATATACAAAATTCAAAATAGAAATTCTCATATCTTGTTTTAATTTGTTTTATTTTTATAATATAATAGGCTTTAATAATAAATATAATCTTAAACTTGCATTTTACAGCCTCCATACTCCATATACACTGCCAGTGTCACTGGCCATACAGCTATGCTATGCCATTGTCAGTATAAGATTGGGTGGTTTTGATTACTAGTAATTAATTGCTACAAGATAGCATTTAAATTTATAATATCATGCCATGCTTTTAACTTTATTTAGGCTAGTACAATGTGAACATAGGACATAGGCCTATTTATTATAATAACAGTATATATAGTATAGAAGAATATTTGTAGTCAGAGGGCCTACGACACTGCCTACAGCTAGTCTAAGTCTACAGACGAGTAGGTAATTTTAACTGTCAGAGGGCAGGAGGGATGGTTTGACAGGTAGGCTAGTAGGCTTAAACTGGTTTAAACATAAAAGGTATATATACAATACTAATATGAATATATTTACTAAATGATTTAGTATTTAGGCCTAGCTAGCCTATATCTATATCTATAGTATTAGTATAGGTATAGACTATAGCACTTACTGCCTACGACACTGCCTACAGCTAGTCTGAGTCTACAGACGAGTAGGTAACTGTCAGAGGGCAGGAGGGATGGTTTGACAGGTAGGCTAGTAGGCTTAAACTGGTTTAAACATAAAAGGTATATATATATATAAAATACTAATATGAATATATTTACTAAATGATTTAGTATTTAGGCCTAGCTAGCCTATATCTATATCTATAGTATTAGTATAGGTATAGACTACTATAGACTATAGCACTTACTTATTTATACTTTTAGCCTACTATACTAGTATGACTATATAATATATAGTTAGTATATAGTATAGACTAAAGGCCTACTATAGACTACTAGACCCTATATATTTATAAATAGACTAGGTGACTAGGCCCTATAGGTAGGCCTATAGCATAGGCTATAGGCTTAAATTACTATAATTTTAACATAATGGACAGACACAGGTTAAAAAAATTACATAAAATAGAAAATAGCATTTTGGGCTACCAGTCCACAAAAATCGAATAGAAATAGAACTTTTTAAAATTATCATTATCTCAATAAATTCTACATTTTGTTCCTAATGTAAAATTCTTGTCACATATTGTGTTTTCGTTATGTTAGGAATTAGTTATTAGCCTAGTTTATTAACAATATAGATGCATTATATTTTTTTATGATTAAAAAATCCAATTTTGTGTAAATTTATAAAACTAGACACCAAAAAAGTTTTGTCAAGTGCACCACCACACATATATTTTTAGCTAATAAAATCAATTTTGTTTTCTCATTTTTTTAAAAATAATGCTGTTTTAATTAAAAAATATATGTTTGGGCTTGATTTTAGAGAGTTTTAGAAATCTACAAAGCTGTAAGCTATGCCGACCTGCCAACCCATCTGATTTTCTAGAAGTTTTACAGATTGTTTACCCCTTATTCTGACCTTCTGACTAAACCCTTTAAACCCAGATTTTCCAAAAAATTACAATTAAAAATTTTTATTTTAACCTCCATAAAAATCTGAAACCGAAAATAATGATGCAGGAAGTGAAACATTTAAATTTCGCCACTTTTAATTTGTTTGTTCTCTCGTACTTCCATTATCAAGAGCGTCGCAGTCTGATTACTTTCATTGTTTGCATTTAAGGCTTATTATGCTAATATTTTTATAGCCAAACCTTTTTGTACTCTTTATATATATAAAACAATTGTTTTTGCTTCTAATTGTAACTTAGACCAAAATAATAAAAAATATGAATGCAAAATGTTGTATTTAGAAGGCATTAATTGTAGTCCTATTAAAAAGAGATTTTCAATTAGGGATTGAAAATTAAATAAAGTCTAGAAATCAGGTCAAACTGATATGTTATGTTGGCAAAACTATATAGCCTATCTAAATTGCAATATTTATGCAGCTCATACTTCTATACAACATAAACACAAAACAAGAGATAGATAACACAACATATTGTATAAACAATTTTTACTTTTACAAATAACAAAAAAAACAGCGTCTAATGGTCATTTTGTGAAACCTGCTTTCAGAACAAGAAAAATTATGGTTAGTTAATGCCCAATAGGCCTACTATTTTTTTAATACACTATAGAATAATACTTTTAGCTGCAAAGAATCCGACGAAATTAAGCAACAAGAAACATAAAATCTTTCTAGAAATATATTAAAATTAAATGCGCATTATGTTTTGAAAATCCAATTTGGTGAAAATGCATAGAACTAGACATAAACATTTTTTGTTAAAATTCTCCAACACACAAAAAGCAGTCTACAAATTTAATAACAAATTAATTAAACAAAATTCATAAGTTTGCATACTTAGCTATTCAGTATAAAACCCGAATCCTAATCCGAATACCAAGTATTATGAAGGTTGGAAAGTAAATTTTCCAATATTCAATATTTTATAAGCAATATGTAAATGTGTAGCATTTTCTTTTACACAGGAAGAAGGTACACTCTAACAATATGGATGAAGCCGAATCTAATTTTACAGAAGACCTGAGCAATGTGATAAAACAAGAAAGTCAAGAGCTGGATGAAGAACTTTTTTCTACTCATATTTCTGAAAAACAAAATACAGAGTCATACAATTTTGATTGTTTGGATGTGCTCTATAAATATCAGGTTCTAGATGCTTTGAAATTATTTTTTTTACGCTATAATCTCTGTGTAGAAGAATAATAAAATGATCTAATCATCCCCCCCCTGCCGCACCCTGATTTAGTTCATACAGATTTTAAATTTACTAAAAAGTTAAAAATTCTTAAGTATAATTTATAATTAAGAAAATTGGAAATAAGAGTCAAGAAAAGTAAAGAAAAAAATAATTCAGATTTAAACAGCCTTTATTGTAAATTATATGTTTTTTGGCAAGTCTGGCAAAAGTCTGAAAAATCAGATTTATATTTTCCTAAGCTACAAAAAGTCTTGAATGGTCAATTAAAAATTTAGTTTTTAAGTTATGTTTTGCATGTCTGCCTCTTTTGACCATTTTTGTGACAGCCAATTTGGTTACTTTTTATGGTCCATATTTTCATTTTCAAAAAGTGTAGAAAATGTAAAAAATAGACTAAATTCTAAACTTAAATGCAGAAGACTGCAAAAAGTAGTATTTTCTAATTAAGACCACTATATTTCCATTGTTTATATTTGATGAAGGGAAAAATTAAAACTCTTTAATTACAAGTCTATATTTTTTCAAACTAATGGTGGCATGTCTTTGGATTTTTTTAACATGATTGCTGGAACTAAATGACCTAAATCTTTGTTGTGGTTGTTTTAGCTAGTAAGACTAAACTTTAACTTTAGCCCAACAATCTTAGGTAATGAACACACCCTAATGTTTATAAATGGTCAAAGATACATTTTCATTGCATTTGTTTAATTGCATATAGGCATTAGCTATGAAGGAATTCTTGAGACTGACAACCATCTTTTTGTTGGCCTTACATGAAAAATTATTTTGGAAATCAATAGGTCAAACTATTTATCTGAGCGTATATTATTACGACCTCAGTTTAAATTAAAGTTTAAAGAGGTCGTAACAAAGGAGTAAAATATAGTTACTGTACTTTTAAGTAATATAAGAAATAAAATAAAAACAACGCCTAAGGTAATGCTAGATTAAATCAATAAACAGTATTCTACAAAAATAATACAATTATACAAAGATCAAAGTGAACACTAACGTATCAATAAAAGCAATTATAAAATACAGTTTATCAAATGCAAGGCCTTGTTTATAATAATTATAAATGATGTCCTTAAACAAGTGTTCTTCTTCTTTTTTTGTGTGTGTGTGATGAACTGCACATTGGCTAAGAATTGCTCCAGTCCACCATATAGTTTTTTAGGGAAGTTTCCTGGGGCCAATTGGCTTTCCAGGTAAAGGGGCAGGTTTAAAGGAAATGTTCCTCTCTTTCTGGAGCTGTTCATTAGGGACACATTTCACTTGTTCCAATTTGTAGTTTGCTGAACATGTTTTCTTGAGCCTATTATGACCTTTCCTTAGCTTGAAGATGATTTGTTAAAATTGGCAGGTGAGTTTGTAATAAGCATCTCTTTTTGGGGTGGTTATGAAGCAGCGCAGACCATCTTTGGGATTTGTTTCTTTTATGGTATTGCTGTCATTTCTTCTCTGTTTGGGGATGGATCTGTCTGTTTATGCCTGTTTGCACATGTCCAGGGATTTTTATGAGTGACTACGATTATTAAGCTTCAGTAAGGATGACAATTCCACTGTTTGTAGAGTTGGTGTGACTTGTTAGTGTAAAAATAATGTGAGTGACAGTATTCAAAATATGACATTATTACGTAACCTGCTAACTAAAGCATGTATTACTTGGTTTGCAACATCACTTGACCAACAACACGATAATTTTTGAAGTTATCAATCAGTTTTAATGTTGTTGTTTCAGACATATACTATTCATATACCAATGGTCATCCAACACTGTTGTATATACTGAATATTTAAAATATTATTTATTGTCCTGGCCAAATCCTTTATACATATTATTTCCAATTTTATTATAGATTAACCAGTTCATTAAATAGTTATTATTGATGTAAGAGATGACTTACTATGCTGTGAGTATTATGTATGATGTATTTAGCTCAGAGCCCCCATTAGATATCTGATTACAGCTGAATTATGCTGATATCAGATTATTTATTGTTATTGTTCTTTCAATGAAGCACAGCATGAGTAAAAGATGTTGATTTTTAATTTATTATGTCTAAGGTGGTCCCAGTACAGCTCCCTATGCGTGTCAACATGAGTAACAAGTAGTGTATAATCTATTGTATGACAATGCAAGTAAAAAATGGCTCTTAGCAGCTGTATACGTGTAAACGTTGAAGTAGATTATTAATTATGTAAAGTTAATATGAACTGCACACACAGTCAACATTGAAGTATTTAATAAATCCAAATGGAATAAACGAGGAATATTTATTAACTCCAAATGTTAGAACGATGGTGGTAATCTTCAAATATTTACATAAATTACAAATCCATTCAAAATGAAATATAGAACAGGATATTAGCTTGTTCAGAGAACATGCTCTTCAATAATAAAAGTAATATAATCTAGTAATTATGAATATTTGACACATATTCCAGGTATGAAATGCACATAATCCATTTTGAGAATCAACAGCTTAATAAACATTACAGTGGTTCAGAGAGCAAAGTGATATGCTTCTCCAGTTAAGACAATATGGAAAAAAAGGAGCGGGCCTCGTGTCTTTAGCCTTTAAATAGTGATCAAGTATTGGAATATTGGTACCATGGATAGCACTTTTGGTTATGTCAATTACAAGGGATGCACTTGAATTTAAAGAGGGGAAAACTAATCATACCCATCTATCGATTACCAAAACGGAAACGGAAGTTTCAGTCGATAATAACTTCTAGAAAATTCTTAAGGGATCAGGTATTGAATATTTTATCATGGGAGACACTCATTGTGTAAACAATTAATTTATTAACATCAAGTATTCTTCCTTTATGGTCTTCGGGATTCGGCTTATTATTTCAATAGCGAGTTTAAGAGAATATTAATTTTAAGAACTCCGTTACGCAACAACATACTAGTAATTATGCCGTCAAAATGATGTAGTAAGAAATGATTACAATATGTTTTGATAAAAGAATAAAAACATTCAAAATTAAAGAAAAACAAAGAAAAAATAACAAACAATACTACAATAAAAACAGTAGTGAGAACATTTCTTTCAGTATTTAGTTGTTCTTGTTTATTGTTTCCAGGAGCCTCTTGCCCTGGCAAATGCATAAGAATCGTTGCTGTCAAGTTTCTGGATTTAAAACGTAGCAAACGGTTGTTTTGACTTGACTTCTTATTAACCATATAATATTAAAGTACTAATATTACTATCAAAAAGAACTTTTAAATATAGATAAGTGCACTGAGCTATATATACATGGAAGTACCAAAAATGTAAAAAAGTTTCATAATTGTGTCATTGAAATTTGATAAAAAAATGAACTTATATATATATAAGTATAAGCTTATACGAGTAAATTGTGTTAATTTTAATGAGTACCGTATTCATTAATTTAATGGCGAAGTCAAAAGATGAAATGGTTGACGATTCTGGATAATGCTTTGAATACCACACATATATATGTTAACTGAGAAAATAATTTTAATGAATATTTATTTTTTAGACATGGTTATATAGCTCAGTGCCATAGAGTGCATTTTCTCCGACAATTGACTTGCTTGAGCGCTCCATATATATAGAGTTCAGTGTTGAAAGCCTTTGTAAGACATTTTGTAAATGTCAGTTTATAACCTTTACATAGTTAGCAAGACTTTTTTGTTTTTAAGAAATTAACAAATTAGGCATTGTACATTGTTAAAACAGTTTTGTCACTTCCCTGTATATTGTTACATCAGTGTAACATCCCTGTATATTGTTACATCAGTGTAACATCCCTGTATATCGTTGAATCAGTGTAACATCCCTGTATATTGTTACATCAGTGTAACATCCCTGTATATTGTTACATCAGTGTAACATCCCTGTATATTGTTACATCAGTGTAACATCCCTGTATATTGTTACATCAGTGTAACATCCCTGTATATTGTTACATCAGTGTAACATCCCTGTATATTGTTACATCAGTGTAACATCCCTGTATATTGTTACATCAGTGTAACATCCCTGTATATTGTTACATCAGTGTAACATCCCTGTATATTGTTACATCAGTGTAACATCCCTGTATATTGTTACATCAGTGTAACATCCCTGTATATTGTTACATCAGTGTAACATCCCTGTATATTGTTACATCAGTGTAACATCCCTGTATATTGTTACATCAGTGTAACATAACTGTATACTATTACATCAGTGTAACATAACTGTATACTATTACATCAGTGTAACATAACTGTATACTGTTACATCGGTATAGTTACTTTCCTGTTTATCTTATGCTTTCTTTATTTTTCTTCATAGGATTGTGCTGTTGTGTTGAATTCAGAAAGAGAAAGTGCCTCTTATGACAAAGAACAACATTCTTCAAAAGAATTCTGTGAAGTAAAGAAGGAAGAGATTTCTTCAGGGACAGTTGACACATTTCAGGAGAGTGATGAATTAATTCTCAAACAATTTACTTTTTGTTCATCTTTGAAAATCCCTCAAAAAGGACATTCTCATAAGAAACAATTTAAATGCCTGATATGTCAAAAACATATAGTTTATTGGCGTACGTTAAAGAATCACCTAAAAAGTCATATTTTTGAAAAAACATTTCAATGCCTAATATGTCAAAAACATGTAGCTTCTTTGCATACCTTAAAGACTCACCTAAAAAATCATATTTTAAAAAAAACATTTAAATGTCATATATGTCAAAAACCATTTTGTTCTAGCACATATTTAAAGACACACCAATTTGTTCATTTTTCTGAAAAGCCATTTAAATGTCAAATATGTCAAAAAGGATTTTGTTCTAGCACAAATTTAAAGCAACACCAACGTGTTCATTCTGGTGAAAAACCATTTAAATGTCAAATATGTCAAAAAGGATTTTCTTCTAGCTCACATTTAAAGCGACACCAATTTGTTCATTCTGGTGAAAAACCATTTAAATGTCAAATATGTCAAAAAGGATTTTCTTCTAGCTCAGATGTGAAGAAACATCAAGTTGTTCATTCTAGTGAAAAACCATTTAAATGTCAAATATGTCAAAAAAGTTTTTCTCACAACTCATATTTAAGACAACACCAATATAATTATAATCATGAAAATCCATTGCAATTCTAAATATGTCAAAAATGATTTTTTTTTAGTATTTTATTTGAGGTCAAAATTAACAATTCATGCAGCTAAAAACTATACAAATGTGGCAAAAGAAGATAGCTTTTTTATGTTGCTTAAAAAGCACCATCTAAAAAATCACATTTATATAAAACCATTTAAAATGTAAAATAAAATGCATTTTCTTTAGTTCAGACCTACAGCAATAACACCTTGCTTATTCTGGCAGAAAACATTTACATGGCAAATTTAAAAGCCATACCAACTTGTTAGTTATGATGAAAAACATTTAAGTGTTATATAGCTCAAAAACGATTTTCTAGAAGCTTCTTCTCAAAGAAACACCAACATCTGTTCAATATAGTGAAAAACCATTTAAATGTCAAATATTGGAGAAAGGATTTTTTAAGAACTCAAATGTATAGAATCACCAAGTTGTCCAAAATTGTTTATATGTAATCTCCATGGTTACATTATTTTCAGTTTATTTTCATCTTTTGGCATAATAATTATAATGTTTTGTTTCAAATGTTTTTGTTTTTTTTTACATATTGGATACCTAGTGGTATTGAAGATCAAATTCTAGGTTTTTTGTTGGTGTTGATTTTTTTTTTTTTTACTTATTTGCAGTGGGGAAAAATTGTCCTCTAATATTCATAGCGGAAATGTTTTATTTTCAATCTTTTGAAATTATAACTTTTGAAGGCTGACCCCTCTTCCGACCCTGCCTCCTTCTTTAACCTGATTCTGTGTCAGCTTCTTGACAGGCACGCCCCGCCATCTTCGTGTGCAGTCTCGAAGCGACAGACTTGATTTTCTGATGGCGTCAAATCCGCCAAGCAAGAACGACGGCGGGCGGAGTGCGCGTGTCGACTCTCTGGCCTCGAGGTCCACCGCCAGATCTTCAGGGAAAAGCGGCTTCTCGTCAAGGAAGCCATTACTTCTACAAAGGTCCTGCACTTCCACAACCGCATCAAGCATGCCTCGTCGCCCAGAGATATTTAATCCATCTTGTCCACCCTTCTCAGCTCTTCTACCTTTTCGCCCCTCCCCACCACCTACTCGACGACCTCCCTGAACACTTCTCACAGTATTTTAAGGAGAAGATAGAGACTTTGGGCAGTTCTCTGGATCAGGATGCCTACCGCCCATCTCCACCCTCTCCTACCTTCTGGGGCTCCCCACTCACCTGCTTTCAGCCTGTAACCGTTGACCTTGTCAAGCGCATTATCACAAGGACCCCCATCAAGACCTGCGAGCTTGACCCTCTGCCAGGCTTCCTGTTTACCAAGTTTACCAAGTGCTTGGACAAGCTTCTGCCGTTCATCACTGACATCATTAACACCTCTCTTTCCACGGACTGCTTACTAATCTGCCATTGTCCGCCCACTCTTAAAGAAGCCCGGACTCGACGTAAATGAGTGCAAGAATTACCGCCCAGTATCCAACCTCTCCATCCTTTCCAAGATCCTGGAGCGTGTTATTCTTGAGCAGTTGAATGCCCGCCTGTCTCTGCACTCGCCGATGCCCACACACCAGTCGGCGTATCGCCATCATCACAGCACAGAGACAGCGCTTCTGCGGATCACCTCCTGAACGCCTCAGACAGAGGTCTAGTCTCAGCCCTAGTGCAGCTCGATTTGTCCGCTGCCTTTCATACGATTGACCACCACCGACTCATTGATCGCCTCAGCTCTACATTTGGCATTCATGACATCGCCCTCTCCTGGTTCACAAGCTATCTTCAGAATCGCTCCCAACCCGTCATGATTGAGTCCTTATCCTCCAAACCTGTTTATGTCTGCTATAATGTGCCACAGGGGTTTGTCCTGGGTCCAGTTCTTTTCACTCTTAAACTTTACACTCAACCCCTTTCCTTTGTCATCCAACGCCACAACCTCAAATATTATTCTTTCGCCGATGACACCCAGCTGTATAACAGCATTGAGCCAGAGGACTTTGATGGGCTCCTTGCTTCCATTTCCATTTGTTTCCTGGACATCAAGAACTGGATGACCGAGAATAAGTTAAAGTTGAACAGTGAGAAGACTGAAGCTCTTCTAGTCAATACGAGACAGAAGGTCGTGTCCCTCACTGCGTCCGATCTTCAGCTGGCTGCTGCAACTGTGCCTTTCTTCCCGACTGTCAAGAGCCTTGGCGTCTATCTGGACTCCACGCTGACCATGCAGCCCCACGTCTCCTTCCTCACCAAAATCTTCTTCTATCTTTGTCGTATTGCCACAATCCATCCTTATCTCACCAAGAAAACTTGTGTTAAGCTTGTCATCTCTCTCCTCTTTGCCCGCTTAGACTACTGCAATTCACTCTTGGCAGGTCTCTCGGCCTCCTCCCTTCAGGGCCTCCAACGTATCCAGGACTGCGCAGCCCAACTAGTCCTCAAGAAGAAGTCATATAATATAACTCCTCTGTTCCAATCTCTGCACTGGCTACCCATCAACAACAGGATCTCGTTTGAGCTGGCTTCTCTCTGCTATAAGTGCCTGAATAACTCTGCCCCGGATTACCTTCGCTACTGTCGTGAGCTCTACACACAATCAGACAATCCTGTCCCCTTCGCTGGGCTTCTGATGCGCTTACTCTGCGGATCCCTCGTGTGAGGCTAGTGTCCGCTGACGAACACGCTTTCTCCTACGCGGGACCGTCTGCTTAGAATCACCTCAAACTATGCTTCGCCAGAGCCCTAGCTTAGAGTACCTTCAGAATCCGACTGAAGACTCACCTATTTTGTTAGCAGTATTTGCGTATGCATATTTACATTTTCGTCTGTTGTTTCAGCGCATAGAACTGTTATCAACGGGATATGCGCCATACAAGCACCATTATTATTATTATTATCATTATTATTTACTATTTGTTGGAATTCATTAATCTCACCAGACGATGGAAATTAGTGTGCCCTTGGCGAGTGTGCGCGCCTGGCCTTGCAGCTTCTGCTGTGGCTATTTACTTGTACTATGTATGATAAAATTGTAAGGAGGACGTTTGATGTATTCAATTTGATCAAGTGGTCAACTGTCTTTGTTACAGGTTTTTTTTTCTCTCCCACCTTTAATGCCTTTATTTAATCAATATCTCATTTACATAATTTTAAATGAGTGGATTGCATGGCCATGTTGAATTGGGCATTTTAATAATTTGTTAAGATTTCAACTTAGAATAGTATTTGTTTAAACTTATTTTGACATTCCTTTAGTCATATATTTTTACATTTGTGGCCTCTATTATAATATTTATAATAATTATTATGATTATTAGTTCATATAATAATTGATATTTTACTTATTTTCTCTACCAGTGTTGTGATCTGGTTGGGATTCTTATATTGATAATTTAGATAAAAACACTTTCCTTGTCCCTTATGCGAGAAGAAATGCATATAAGTACTCTTTCTTCCCGAGTGGCATTCGGGCATGGAATGGGTTGCCTGAACAAACCAGGAAAACCAGTAACTTAACATCATTTAGAACATTAATAAAAATGCAAGACTAGACTCGGACCACGGATCAGCGTAGGACACAATAATCTTTTTTATAGAAGGAGCGTCTGTAATGTATAAGATAAGATAAGATTTGTTATGATTGATTTTGTTTTTATTAAATTGATATCATATATATCCGGAGTCTGGTTTCTTGATTCTTGTCTTTATTAAAATTGTGTGTATCCTCCCCTTAAGTAGCCTGTGTAACAGTGTGTAGTTTTCTATAAAAAATTTGGTGAATTAGTTTTCATTAATGAATTTACTTATTGAATTCTGGCAGGCTCTTTGTATTTTTTTTTCTTCTGTAACTTGCTGTTAGTTTTGTTTTAGAATCTTTGGTTGCTCTCAAGGCATTATATTTAAGTCGTCTAGGGTAGATCTAAAGCTATGCAAACAGAGTGTTACGGTCAAAGTTTAATATCGATCCATTTGATCTTTTATTTAGGAAGACAGACTTGCTTGAGTTAAACTTTCGGCCTATGATATCGGATAACAGGTTTACGCATTTTAAATACGGTGAAAGGTCCCCAAAAATATATAGTTACTATTCTATTTCCTGTTGCTTCATGGGCTAGGTCAAATAGACAGGGATTTTATATTGATAGTTTTGTAGGGGGAGAAAAATCTTTGGCTAAATAAGCCCATGATCTAAATTGGTTTGTAAATCCCAACTAAGATACACACATGCACAAACAAAGGCTTATATATAATAACCTTTTGAAACATGAACTAATATATATTATTATGACATACGGTAGCAAAGCAGCAGCATCAAATAAATATATAATTTGTATAAAAGTAATTCTTGAAGCATTCACTTGAAAAATTAAGTAGGGGATAGTGGGGAGAAATGGTCCACCAAAAAGTCTTTCTTGATAAACTGTGTCTCATTTAGACAAATGTATATTTAACTATGAAATTGTAATGAATGTAGTCCAGCCAAAAATACAAGTTAACATACCTTGTTTATCCATTAATTATATATAGATTTTTATAAAATGAATTACAATTGATGTGCATATAAATGGGGAGAAATGGCCCTGAATGCTTTTTCTGCTATTTCCTACCATTTAGCTTTTGAAAAGTATGCTATTTATAAACTGTGTCAGCATATCCTTGCAATATTTCAAAATATTTGAAATGAATCAGATAGAGGTATTTTAACAACTTTCCGGATTTATAATGAAAAGCAGGTTCCACAAATGAACGTCAAATACGGTACGTGCAAAATGCAGATGATGCCACATTTGTAGCTTAGATTGAGAAGGAACTACTTTCCTTAAGACCTGTGAAGCTAACCATCAGCATCAATAAGACCATTGTCATGGTTCAAAACATTACATAATGCAACCAAATGAGCAGGTCCATCAAACTCAATGCTACCAAATGAGCAAGCACACCAAACAAAACATTAGATGCTACCAAATTAGATGTTGTAGAATAATTTCCCCCACCAAACATCACATTTAATGCTACCAAATTAGATCAATGATCTGTTAATTACCTTTCAACTTTTGAAACTTAAAAAAAGTTTTTGAATCGTTTAGGGTGAAATCATGCACAAGTGCAGAAATAGCCTGACATATGATTACCCCTCCCCAAACAGTGCACTATTTTTACTTTTGCAAAATGGTGCACAGACCCCACCCCTTTATAGACCTACTATTTGCTTAAATTACCCATTGCCACCCCCCCCCCCCATCACCTCTCCCAACTAATTTACACTAAGTTATTTGTCTTTCCTCCCACCTCGCATTGTTTTTTGTCTGAACTACTTCCAGTTTATAATCTATAATATTATAGTCATATAATGTTGGATACTTTTTCTATTCATTCGCATTAAGCGGTATGTTGGATACTTTTCTATTCATTCGCAATAAGCGGCTGTGGTATTTTCCATGAAGTCTGATCTATTTATTTTGTGTTGTCAAATGTGAGGTTAGATTAATTATACACCTCTTCACCCCTCCACCTCCAAAATCCTTTTAGCCACCACATCCATTCACTAAATTTCCAGCCTCCTCAGCACAGTTTGTATATGATATGGGCCTAACCAAGCCGTCGCAGGTGACACAAGAGTCTAACCAAATCTACTGTAGCAATATACAGATCACACATAGGCTACAGCACATGTAATTAGACTTTTAATCGCTTCCCAAAAATACATTTTGGCCACTAAAATACATAAAATAATGTTAATATTTTCGTGAAATAAAAAGCCAAGGTTCTTGAAAAAAAAAGCCAATATCCCAAGTTTGGATTGAAAAAGCCAAGATCTTGGGGGAAAAAGCCAAGGAGTGGTATCACTGCGGAATAGATATTTAGTAATCATACAAACTGGGTAGTTAATGTAATGTTTATCTTTTAAGTTTACAGACGTTCCTTCTAGATAGAAGATTATTACGTCCACTAAGCCCAAAACTCCTGCAAGGCGAAAGGGATCCATCGGTGGCAGGGCTAGAACCCGCGATCTGTCAGTTGGTTTTGGTCAGCCGGCTTCAAATATATATAAAAATATACATATTATACATTTTTAGTAATATTTATATAATATAATATTTATATAATTTTAAAATACTTTTTTTTACAATTCGATCATTTCAAAGTTATATATTGTAAGCCATTTATTCACTTTCTATAAAAGAAAAAAAAACAGAAATATTAGCTTAAATGAAACTTTGGAGAATTTGATAATATATATATATCTGTAAGCTTACATATATCAGTGATTGTACACAAAAATGGCGGAAGCTTGCATCAATAATTCTTTTTCCGTGCCTTATCCATTCTTTTTATAGATCAGTGATTCTTAGTGATAAATAGTTAGTATTGGTTAGTTTATATAGGTTAGGGATGTCTTTATAGTATTTTTGGTAATAGTAAAGGATAGGGATAGATTTGGTGTTTTCTGTGCTACCGGTACTTCTTATAATATACAAGCTACATTGCCCGGCGTTGCCCGGGTGAAAAAAAAAGGACTGTCAGGGGTGCAGATAACAAATTTATAATCTACACTTACTGAATACTTTTAGGAAAGTAAATAAATATTGTAATAGGGTAAAAAAAATAGTCAAATATTTTTATTTAACAAAATCTATATTGCCTATAGATTTACACTGTCTTTTGTTTTTAAAAGTTTGAAAAATTAATTGTCGAAAAAAAAAAGTATAGTCTAACTGGAGAATCGAACCCTGGTCGCTCGTATAGCAGTCCACTACATTTACCACTGAGCTATCGAAGACACATGTCCGATGTGAAAAATTATTAGACGGTATATTGGGCTAGGTCAGTGACACACATGTTTTCAAATTGACCAATGGGGATCCTCGCGGGGCTTAACACTGTCTTTTTATATATATAGATATGGTAAAACAAATATGTTCATTCTGTTGAAAAACCATTTAAATGTCAAATATGTCAAAAAGGATTTTGTTTTAGCTCACATTTAAAGGCATACCAATTTGTTCATTCTAGGGAAAAACCATTTAAATGTCAAATATGTCAAAAGGGTTTAGTTCTAGCTCATATTTAAAGGTTCACCACTTTGTTCATTCTAGGGAAAAACCATTTAAATGTCAAATATGTCAAAAAGGGTTTAGTTCTAGCTCATATTTAAAGGCCCACCAATTTGTTCATTCTAGGGAAAAACCATTTAAATGTCAAATATGTCAAAAAGGATTTAGTTCTAGCTCATATTTAAAGGCACACCAATTTGTTCATTCTAGGGAAAAACCATTTAAATGTCAAATATGTCAAAAAGGATTTAGTTCTAGCTCATATTTAAAGACACACCAATTTGTTCATTCTAGGGAAAAACCATTTAAATGTCAAATATGTCAAAAAGGATTTAGTTCTAGCTCATATTTAAAGGCACACCAATTTGTTCATTCTAGGGAAAAACCATTTAAATGTCAAATATGTCAAAAAGGATTTAGTTCTAGCTCATATTTAAAGGCACACCAATTTGTTCATTCTAGGGAAAAACCATTTAAATGTCAAATATGTCAAAAATGATTTATTTCTAGCTCATATTTAAAGGCACACCAATTTGTTCATTCTAGGGAAAAACCATTTAAATGCCAAATATGTCAAAAAGGATTTTGTTTTAGCTCAGGATTAAAGTTACACATAGTTGTTCATTCTGGTGAAAAACCATTTAAATTCCAAATATGTACAAAAGAATTTTATTCTAGCTCAGGCTTAAAGCGACACCAATTTGTTCATTCATGTGAAAAGCCATTTAAATGCCAAATATGTCAAAAAGGATTTTGTTCTAGTTCTTTATTAAAGTTACACATAAATGTTCATTCTAGTCAAAAACCATTTAAATGCCAAATATGTCCAAAGCTCAGGCTTAAAGAATTACGAACTTGTTCATTCTGATGAATCACTTACTTACCTACTGCCCATAACGTCGTGGGCGCATAGTGCAGCAGCAAAATCTTTACATCTTTCTCTGTCAAGTGTAACAATTCCGATTGCACCCCAGGAGTGACCAAACTCCTCCACTGTTCTGTGCCAGGTTACTTGTTGTCGACCTCTCTTTTTCCTTCTGCAGTTCAGTGTAGGGCTGTCTTGCAGATGTTCCCTTCCTCTCTTCTCAGCACATGGCCAATCCATTGCCAACGCTTTTTCATTATGATTGTGCCCATGTCTTCGTGATTGCATTGGGACATTAATTCTTCGTTGGCAGAAAATTTTCAAAATCCTCCTGAGGTATTTCGTGTGAAAAATGGAAAGCTTCGCAAGGTCCTGTTGTGTCATGCGCCAACATTCGGCACCTTAAAGAAGAACCGGAAGGACACAGCTATTATAGAATTTTAATTTCATTCTGGTACTATTGACAGGATTTCCAGATGTTGATCATGCTGTTCAATGCATTTCTTGCTTTATTCAGTCTGTTCTGAATGTCTTCTTTGCTACCCCCATCTGGTGTGAGTGAGCTTCCTAAGTATGCGAATTTTTCTGAATTAGGAAGATCTTTATTATCAACTTTGTATCATTCTTTTGATTTCTTATGATTGATTTTTAGTCCAACTTGTGAAAAAAAAATATTCAGTCTATCTGTTTTGGTTTGCATTTGCTGATAGGTGTGAGACAAAAGTGCCAGGTCATCGGCAATAGTCTAAATCCTCAAGGGTTAATAACAAGGTCCATCTGATGCCTTTGTTTTATACTTCTGTTGTGTTCATATCACCCAGTCAATGAGGATGTTAAACAGCAATGCAGACATCACGCATCCTTGTCTCACTCCTGTCTTCACTTCGAACCATATGTTGCTACCTTTCATGCAACAGCTGTAGTTGTCGTAAAAGCTATTGATCAGCTGTACCATGTGAGCAGGTATTCCATATGCTCTCAGAATGCGCCACAGGCTGTCTCGGTGAACACTGTTGAATGCCTTTTCAAACTCAATGAAGTTGATATAAAGTTGTCGTTGCCTTTCTGTACATTGTTCTATGATGTTTCGTAGTGCAAATATCTGTTCTGTGCAGTTTTTCCCTTTTCTAAAACCTGCTTGCTCTTTTCTAAGAATGATGTCGACAGCTTTGTAAAGTTGCCCGATGATCACCTTGGCCAATACTTTGCTAGGGATTGACAGAAGCGTAATGCCACGCCAGTTATTGCAGTCACTAATTTCACCCTTTTTGTGGATTTTGATAATTATTCCTTTAGTCCAGTCTTCTGGTACGTATGCTTCCACCCATATTTTTCTGAAAAGTGGCTCCAAGAGCTGCTGTCTCTGCTTCAGACTTAAATAATTCGGTATTCCTGGAACTTAAATGTATTTTAATGATTTAATGGCATTTACAATTTTTTCTTTTGTATGTGGTTCTACATTGATGTCTAATTCTGTCTATGCATTCTAAATTACTGCTTCTTCCAATAGTGGTTCTCTATTAAGTATTTCGCTAAAATGTTCAGCCCATCGTTTATTTTGTTTATTTTGTTCAGTTTCATTAGTTAGCAGTTTACCTTGTTTATCTTTAATGGGTGCATTTAGTGATGAGTGGAATTTGCCACAAATCTGCCTGTTGACTTTATATAACTGTCCTTGCTCTCCTTTAGCTGCAACACTTTCTGCTTCATTTGCTACTTCTTCAACAAATGCCCTCTTGTCTGCACGCACCATCTTCTTTACTGCTTTGTTGACTTCTTTATATTGGTATTTGTATTTTTCTTGTAGTCTTGTTGACCTAGTGCTGATCATTTGATTTTTTTATCTTGCGTCTCTAGTCTATGGTGCACCATGCGGTTGGTGTAATCCATTCATCTTTTGTCTTATCTCTAAAGCCCAAGCATTTTTATTGGATTTTCGTGGACTAGTAGGCCTAGCCTAAAATGCTATTTTCTATTTTATGTAATTTTTTTAACCTGTGTCTGTCCGTTATGTTAAAATTATAGTAATTTAAGCCTATAGGCTATGCTATAGGCATACCTATAGGGCCTAGTCTAAATATATATAGGTTCTATATTATAGTCTATAGTATAGTAGTCTATAGGGTACTAACTTTAGTCTGACCTCTGAATGTCAAATATTATGTCAAAAAGGATTTTTTTTCCAGCTCAGAATTCAAGAAACACGACCTTGTTCATTCTGGTGAAAAAGGATTTAAATGTCAAATATTAGAAAAAGAATTTTTTAAAGAAATCAAATGTATAGAATCACCAAGTTATCCCAAATTGTTTATATGTTGTCTCAATGGTTACATTATATTATTTTTTTGTTTATTCCTTTTGATCTTTTGGCATAACAATTATAATGTTTTGTTTCAACTGGTTCTTTTTTACATTTTGGATACCTAGTGGTATTTGAAATTGAAGATCAATTACTAGGTTTTTTTTGTTTGTTTGTTTTTTTTTGTTTGTTTTTTTTTAGTGATTTCACTGGGGAAAAGTAGTCCTCTAATATTCATGTCTCAAATGTTTTATTTTCAATCTTTTGAAATTATAGCCTAACTTTTGAAGGCTGATTTTTTATTTTTTTTTGTTTAATATAGCACTATTTTATTTTTTATTTTAATTACGGTTTGTGATAATATTATGTCACAAAGGCCCTATTACTGGAGGGGTAGGTTTGACCGTGGTTCAGCTCGCTTGTCCGTCCATAAAAGCTACTCCTCTTGGCCTAGCCATTAGTTTTGGCCAATCAGTGCAATCTGAGGCTTATGTTGTTGAGTGTTGTTATTGTAAATTGTAGGATTACAATTATAGACAGTGGGAAATGTTGCTGATTGGTATGTAATCAACCCTTTTTATTTTAATGCTATGTCATTTATGTATGTTATTTTTATACCATAGGCCTGTACTGTGTGCTATCATACAAGTGTAATTGTTTACCTACATGATGTTTTTAAATATATATGGTAGCCTTGAGTCCCCCAGGTCCCTTTTAGCGTTAACTTGGTGTAGCTTGTGGTCCACTGCGTTATTTATATTTTAATGTTGGAGTCATTATGTGTCTATATTCTGAATCTGGAATATTAACCACTATTATTTATAATCATTACTTTTATTTACTATTTGTTGGCTTATATTAGTCTCACCAGACGACGGAAATTAGTGCTGCCCTTGGGGAATGCGTGCGCCTGGCCTTGCAGCTTCTGCTGTGGCTATTTACTGTTACTATGTATGATAAAATGGTAAGGAGGGTGTTTGATGTATTGGATTTGATCAAGTGGTCAACTGTCTCTATAACGGGCTATTTTTTCTCTCCTACCTGTAATGCCTTTATTTAATCAATATCTCATTTACATAATTATAAATGATTGGTACATGGCCATTGTTACGTCCACAACCCCCTTGTGGCCAGAGCCGTGTAGATATCGTTGATAATTCTTGTTGGTTCTTGGGTAGACTTTAGTTATTATTATTTATGTTTCAGTATTACACGAACTCTCCTTATGGTACTGGGCACAAACTCAGGATTTTTGTTCTAACAGTTCCTTTCCTAGAGTAGTAGATAAATATTATAGTATTGTAAACAACACAATAGAATAGTAACTTGACGAGGAAGCTTCAGTGTAAATGTTGTTGATAATTTAATTCAGGTGATATGTTCAAATACATATATACAATATGAAGAGTATGTACAGTTAGAATAAAATAGTGCAAACACAAGCGTCCTCAAAAGAAATTATCTCGAAACTAACTGCCTTAAAGACAAACAAATCATTAAATACTCTTAGAGTGGTGCGAGGGACAGACCTATTACTAGGAGGGGTGAAAATAATGGTATCATTACAAAACTCATATTAAAAATGATAGGAACTACCCTATGCAGAAATAATAAACCATTCCTACCATTCCGAGAATTTGAGGTCAGCCTAAACACGGAATCCCAACATTACCTAGAATCTCTCGCCTTCGTTACTAAAAAAACTAAAAGTAAAAGTCAAGGAAATTGGAAAACTAAGCCCCGCCCACAAAGTCTTGTGTAGGGAGAAAAAGAGGAGGGGGGGGGGGGGAATAAGCATTCTGTGTTCCAATACTTGGAAACCACCAACTCCAGTATATGACACCATGTTGAATGGGGCATTTTAATATTTTGTTAAGATTTTAATTTTAAAAATTGACATTTGTTTAGTAATTTATTTTTACCTTTATGGCCTCTATTATTGTTATTATTATTAGTTCACGTAATAATTGATATTATACTTATTTTCTCTACAAGTGTTGTGTTCTGGATGAGATTCTTAGATTGTTATGATTGACTTTGTTTTTATTAATTTGATATCAAATATATTATCGGGAGTCTGGTTTCTTGATTCTTGTCTTTATTAAAATTGTGTATATTCTCCCCTTAAGTAGCTTGTGAAGTTTTCTATTAAAAATTTGGTGAATTAGTTTTCATTAATAAATTTACTTATTGACTTATGGCAGGCTCTTTGTATTTTTTTTCTTTTCTAACTTGCTGTTAGTTTTGTGCTAGAACATTTGGTTGCCCTCGAGGCATTATACTTACAGTAAGTCAGTTAAGTCGTCTTGGGTAGATCTAAAGTTATCCACCCAGTCGATGAAATGTAGTTCTCACTATTCTGTCAGTGTCGCGATGAGAGAGATCAGGCTGTATTATATGTCTTGAGCTGGCTCAACCACAGAGGGAGCATTAAGAGAAAGATCTTGCAAGAGTTCCTGCTAAATAAAGAGTTTAACTGGATAAGTGAAAAAAGACGTGCTTTTCACTTTGCTCTGAAGAGGGTCCCAGCCCCATTCCAGAAATCCTGATTTTTCGCTTGTCATTCGGTCGCACCTAAATGATCTCTATTGAAACAGACAGAAACAAAACCCCGTAATACGTACATATACTTAAATGTGCTCAGTCAGACACATTTTGATAAAAGTGAGGCCATATTTTAGAAGTATTTAGGAGTGCTGTAGATGGACAAATGAGCGGTCACTACAACTAAGCTGGAGACGATTTACGTTGTGCTTTCCTACTGCTATACACTATACACGACACCTCTACTATTTTTTTTTATAAGGCCTGTCTTCTTGGAGATATCCCTCTTTTAATTTTAAAACTTGAAAAGTTCAATTTTTTATCATTTAAAATGTCCCAATTTATAAAATTCGTAATAGGTAGGCCTAACACTTATTATTTATGAAAAAGCCCAACATTTTGTTCTCGAAAACGTCCTTTTTTTCTTGAACAGTCCACTTTCTACTCTTAAAAATTAAAAAAACGGCCTACATAATAGTTTTTTATCTAAAAAAAAGTCCCACTTTTCGGAAAATTGCTTATGGCTTATGGGTTGCGGCTTCTCTCCCTGCCCGGCTACTGGTGGTACTCTGATTTTAAAATGTAATAAAAATGAATGAAAAACATTGCTGAACCACTTTTTCGAAATTATATAGGCTAGGAGTTGGAGCTAGTATAAAATAAAGTACCAGGTGACCGATCATTCGATCGGTAATAAAGAGCAGGTGCTTGTACCATAACATAATGTGAATGAAAACCAAAAAGTGCATAAATTTAAAACATACGTCTTTACTAGACCTATAAATTATATTTGTCTTTTTCTTTTTTCTACTATGAATAACATGGGCTTTAAATTCTAACAGTCGAAGCAGATTTTTATTTGTGAAGTCTAATATGTTGATATCTAAATTTTGCCCAATAGGCCTACCCCCCCCCCCCCCCCCGCCCCCCAAAAAATAATAAAAAAATAATGAAAAAAGGAAATAAAACAGCTTAATCTAATTTCAAACACTAAAAAAAAATGTAGGCTAGTCGAGTTATCAGTTTTCAATCTAACAGAAATATATGTCATTTATGTCATATATGTTGTGTATATTTAAAAGACTGAAAATAAAAAGTTTACATTTAAAATATCGTGAATTACGTTACAATTTTTAGTTCTTCTACCCCTTCCCCTACTTTAATAACTGTCAAACTTTCTAGTGACCCCTCTTATAAAATTATGTAAATTTTTAAAACTCCCTCCCTTACCCCATTCAAGCTAACAATGAGTTACGCCGGCAAATATGTTTGATATAAATTAAAAAGGTCTAATAATAAAAGTAATAGCCTACATTTTTACTAGTTTACCTGATTTCATATTGACTTCTTAACATAGTCTAATATTTCTTACTTGGGCACATATATAAATCATAAGTATAGTTTGTAAATCACTTGTGAAAAAATATCTTATACAAAAAAGTATTTATTTATTATTTTCAATGTTTTCAATGTATTATTCCAAACATTGTTTGACAAAAAAAGTAAAAATATATAGTTTGGTGTTAACCTTATCTAATATCCTCCATGTGTGTTACTATTTAAAATAAACTATCGCGGCAAAATATAATATCGATTAATTAAAACAATGGTATAATAAACATTTTTAAAATTGTTTAAATTTTGAGCATTACACTAGTTAAAGTTAAATACTATAAATATTAAAGCTGAAATTATGTTAATCATTAAAAAGACTGCAAATGAAAAGATTATAATATAATATAGGCTACGTTAGATGATTTGTTTAATTCCCCTACCCCCTCAATAAAACTAACAGTATATTACACTTCTGACTATTCTTGTTATAAATAATATATATATATATATATATATATATATATATATATATATTTATATATATACATATATACATAGGCTACAATTTTTGCTCGTATTATAGTATTTTGAAAATACGAATAAATTGAATAGGCATACATCTTTTCTAGTTTACCAGATTTCGAATTGAATATATATTACTTTGGTAGGCCTATATAAGCAAATCATACATATTTCTTATGAAACATTCGTAAACATGTGTATTGAATACAAAAAAAGTGGATACTGATACAGTGTATACTATTTACAGTGAATAGAGTATGCTGCTACATTGTATAGGCTACTATTTACGGTGTAGTCTATACTATACTGCTAGAGTGTAGGGCCTACACTATATTCTATATACGGCATAGTGTAGGCCTATTCCGCTACAGTGCACACTATATACGGCGTAGTGTATAGGCCTACCATTACAGTGCACACTATATACGGCGTAGTGTATACCGCTACAGTGCATACTATATACGGCGTAGTGTATACCGCATAGATAAAAGAAATTTAAAAATAGACCTTTAGTTTGGTGAAACTTCATCTAATTCTGTTAAACTTTTATCTGACTATTAATTATAACGTAAATATTTTATTTGTTTTTCTTTTTTTTTTAATTTAATTTAAAATATATTGAAGACGTTATATTCTAAAATATATTGAAGACGTTATAATCTAAAATATATTGAAGATGTTATAATCTAAAATTTTTTTTGCTCGTACATAGATATATCTATGGCTCGTATTACTATATTGCACCGTATGCCCACTGTTCTTTTTATAGATCAGTGCGTATGCCTTACCATTTTTGTACCCAAAACACAGAAGATGTACTTTTTGCAAAGGCGTACAAAATAATGTTCGCATAGCTTATTTAAACTTGTTTTATTATAAATAAATTCATTAAACCAACATTACAGCCTCCATAAAGCTAAATGATTATCAGTATGATTGCTAATATTGCTACAAGACGTAACAAAATAGCATGTTTTAAACTTTAGTCTTAACTTTAGTACAGTAGGCCTACAGAGAACAGTTACAGCCAGTTGAAATTACCAATTTATAGATCAGTGGTTGAGTCAGTCAATTCGGAGTCAGAGAGGATTGTTTGACAGGTAGACTGAGACTACGGTAGAGACTCCCTACCTACGGAGTAGTGCTAAACTGACCTAAACTCTAAAAGATAAGATAATAATCCTATGTCTGTACTATAATCATAATGTGAGCTAAAATTGAATATGTAAATGTAGGCATAGATTATCTTATCTTATATACTTATATTTATATAAGTTTACAGACGTTCCTTCTAGATAGAAGATTATTACGTCCACTAGGTCCAAAACGCCTGCAGGGCGACAGGGATCCGTCGGTGGCAGGGCTAAAACTCGCGACCTGTCAGTTGGTTTTTGGTGGACAGTCCGGTGAACTAACCGCTGGACCAGCCATAATAGAGTATATTACTATATAGTATATGCAATTTGAGTGTAAATAAATCAGAAGTTGTAAATAAGGGTTAACGTTATAAGTTATAAAGTGCTTTTTTGTGATGGTACGCACCGGTGCAGCGTACCGGCACCTTTTTCAATGTGGGGAAAAATTATTACTTTTATTGTATTTTAATGTCTTTTTATTAATTTATTATGTGATTAATTTGTTAAAATTGAATTATTTTAAAATTTCGCACAATAAGAATTAAAATATAAAATGCGAAAATGCTTTAAAAGTTAATAAAAGTTAGGCAATCCATCACTGAGTACCTGCACCTATTTTTTTACAAAAAAAGCACTGGTTACAAGTATTTAAAAATTCCTGTCATATTATTGAATTTATTGTCACCTATAGTACTATAGTCCTTTTTTGTGACTAAATTCCAGGTTATTGGTGAAGGCATAGATGATAGAGGGAGGGGTGAAGATAGTGGTACGGATATATATTTGTCGTTTGAGGAAATGTTACATTTTCAAACACAAATATTATGAGCTTTAGACCTTAAATTTTAAGTTAAAATAGCTGTTTTTTCTATATCACATTGTTTTAGTCGTATCCTTTTTTAACCCTGCTTAAATTAATTTTTTTTCTAATGGACTTTGGTGCAAGAACCCTAAATGTGTAAATATGTTTTCTTCTAAATTTATCTTCTTTTTTTGTCGAGTCTTAAGTTTTTTTTACAACAAATTTATGAAGCAAAAAAACAGATTTGCATACCTAGCTGTAGTATATAATTATAATACTAGTCCAAATACCAAAAAAGGAAGGTTAGAGAGTCAATTTTCCCAATATTTTATATTTATAAGCAATAACAATATGTAAAAGTGTAATATTTTCTCTTACACAGGAAGAAGGTACACTCTGACAATATGGATGAAGCCGAATCTAATTTTACAGAAGACCTGTGTATTGTGATAAAACAAGAAAGTCAAGAGCTGGATGAAGAACTTTTTTCTACTCATATTTCTGGAAAACAAAATACAGAGTCATACAATTTTGATTGTTCGGATGTGCTCTATAAATATCAGGTTCAAGATGCTTTGAAATTTCTTTTTTTAAGCTATAATCTATGTATAGGATAATAATAAAATGATCTAATCATTCCCCCCCCCCCGCCCCACCCTGATTTAGATCATACAGCTTATAAATTTACTAAAAAGTTAAAAATTCTTAAGTATAATTTATAATTAAGAAAATTGGAAATAGGAGGCAAGAAACAAAATACAGGTAATTCAGATTTAAACAGCCTTTGGGGACGTCCATTAATTACGTCAACAAAATAGGGGGGAGGGGGGGTCTAAAAAAGTTTGACAATTGTTGACATGAGGGAGGGGGGGGAGGTCAAGAAAAGTTGATGTCAACAATGTTACTTTTTATGAAATAAATAATAATACAAATTTATTACAAAATTCTACATTTGCCCTGTTCAACTTACATAGATAACATGTAAAAATATGGTTTTACGTTAATACAAATATATTAATTATGGAAACTAAGCTTACAATTGACATGCCCTTTTTGTGTTTATCGTGTAAGTTTGTAGATCTATGTGTATGGGTGGAAACTAATGCAATTGTTAGCAAGGCATGTGAACGACCAAAATTGTAGCGCCTTGGCTGTCTAGCTTAGGGTTGGACATTGTGTTTTAATTGGATAGTTTTGCTTTAATTAAACCCACAATCCGTATAATTTTATTACAAGAGCTGCCACTAAGTTTAAGTGTGTATTGGCAAACTGAGCAAGAAACAGTTTTGTTAAAAATAACATATAGCCTAAATTCAATGTAGGCTGATGGGCAGCTTGCATTTAATTGGGCAACTTTTAAGCTCATGCAAAAGTCTTAAAAAAAAGGATAATTATTTTCTTGTAAAAATCATCATCTGTTTATCAATTATATTCTTAACATGTTAATACTATTTTTTAAAATTTATTTGTCTTAATGCCTACAAAACAAAATAGTAAAAAAAGCCGGACATTTTAAAGATTGTGTTCTTTGCCTGCCGGACGGAGGACAAGAGTCTAAAAAGGAAGACATGTCCTCCTTTTGCCGGACGTCTAGCGAGACATGGTGGCTGGAATAACAAAGGAACACAAATACACCAACAAACCGTCTGCTGAGTACGTTAAGAAATCCAGTTTTTTGCCGCTTAGTACATCTAGGCGCCATAGACTGGCGTTCGTTATTATATAAGCCATGTAAGCGATGGCTGGGACTGACAATAGAACTAAAAACAATAAGAGGCCCTCTCTGAGGCAATAAGTAATGTTTGCTCAACATTGAATAAAGTGTATTGTGTGAATCTCCAACATGGTTATTTTAAAATATTTCCTTCAGAAAAATAATTCGTGGCCCACCACATGAAGTATGAAATACACCACTACGAAATACTTAGCCTACCTTATTTCCTTTTAACATCCCTAATTCTGATATATAGAAATATGGATTTGCTGACTACGTTATAATAGGCGAAACATTAAAATTAGGTCGATTAGGCTACATAGTTCTATTTAGTAATTTTTACGTTTAAATTTCTAATTTTCTGTAAAAATTGTATGAGCTAAAAATGTATTCGTGTCAGTGGCGTCGCCAGGATTGCAAGGTGCTGGTGGCAAATAGTGCAAGGTACGAGAGGTAGGGGACAGGGAGCTAGGCAACTACAGTGTGTATAATTGATGTGTGTGGGGGGACAATAATGCAAGAAGGAATAGTGTACATATGGTTAAAATAGAAGGCTATAATTAACAACTGGTGCACAATTTCCCCCTACACTATTTAACAATTATCATTGTACCAAAAGCTCATTAGTGAAACGTAAAATTAGAAAAAAAAATATTTATATGAAAAGAACAATAGTAAACAAAAGGAAAGAAATATTGTTAAGATCCTCAGATTGGAAAAAAATGTGACAGAGGCAAGTGAGGGGGGTAGGGACCATGTTACACCCCTTTGTGGCTATGCTTATGAGAGTTATAGTCAATTTGAAATCTTTTAAACAAGTTTTAAAAAGTATTACAATTAAGTATAGATATATAGTATAACCTTTCCGTTTCAAATCTATTTTAAACATAAAAGCAAGCGTCTAAAATTGTGTTACTTGTTTTGAGGGGGGGGTAACAAATTGTTGACCTAATTATGTAGGGGGGATCTCCGAAAGTTTGACAGTTGTTGACAAGGGGGAGGGGGGGGGGGGTGTAAAAATCTCCAAAAAATTGTTGACGTAATTAATGGACATCCCCTTTATTGTAGTTTATATGCTTTTTCTGGCAAAAGCAGGGCTGTGGAGTCGGTAGATAAATGTTCAGACTCCAACTCCGACTCCTCAGTTTTTTGTACTTCCGACTCCGACTCCAGGTACCCAAAATTCTTCCGACTCTGACTCTTCGACTCCAACTCCACAGCCCTGGGCAAAAGTCCAGTCGTGTAGCTAGGGAGGGGCAGGTGGGGACATATGTCCCCGGGTGCCAAGTTGAGGGGCGCCAAAATGAGTATTAAAACTAATTATTTAAATTTATTTTGATGTAAACTAATGTATCCCAAATACGTTTGCAAGATTGAATTTTGGAGCTCCACAAATATCTTCATTACAAACCAGTTAGCAAGCATGATTTTGGTGCCCCCATTGAACATTAAGGGACGCCATTCTACTCATACAACAAATGTAGGATTGCTGATGGCGTTTTTTTTTTTTAAACAAAGATCTGGTCGGGTTCAAATATTAGTCTTCATATACTGAAAGTGGCATCTGGTTTTAACAATTATACAGGTTGGATAATTTTGAGTCGAATATATCTATAGGATTTTACGTGAGTGCAAGGAAGATAGAATAATACTTCACATAAGTTGAATAGAGAAAGATAGATAACAAGTATTCGTCTCGTTGAATATATAAAACTGTTGTAAGCTTTGTCTCTGTAATCAAACTCGTTGCTCAGTATGATCCGCTGTTAGAAAAACACATACAACATGCCCGAGACAATCCAGGTTCAGTATCTTATTTATCACCGGAAATCCGAAATGAATTTATCCACCTACTTGCATCGATTCTAAGGAATCAGCTGTTGAGTAAAATCAGAAAAAACAAGTACTACGTTATCTAACTTGACTCAACACCCGATCTAGGGAACAGCTTTCTCAAGTCATCAGATTTGTGTATGTGGATTTTCAAACTAAAAAAGTAGCCTAACCATCAAAGAATCATTTTTAGGTTTTGTTCAGAAACATTCCAAAGACGCAGCAAGCCTTGAAAGAGTTATCGTAGAGAAACTGGACTCTGATAACATACCACTTGCCGACTGTCGGTCACAATGTTATGACAATGCTGCTGTAATGACTGGGCATTTTATAAGCTTATCCGGCCTTCAACAGCGAATATGTGCCAGAAATCACAAAGCCTTTTTCGTCAACTGTGACAACCACAGCTTAATCTTAGCAGGAGTACACTCAGCTAAACAGGAGACAGTTGTTATCAAATTTTTTGGAACAGTTGAAAGTAATTTTTTTTCTCTCGTTCAACAACTCGTTGGGAAGAATTAAAAAGAGTTGTGCCAATCACAGTGAAGAGGTGAGTCTGAAACACGCTGGACTGCACGATCAGAAGCTGTTAAAAGCTATTTATGAAGGACTAGATGAACTAGTAGGGCTGTTGGAAAAATTATCTGAAGATGCAACTGGTTACTATGACGTCTTACAGCAGAAGTGATGCAGAAACATTCCTGGCAGGTATATTTAAGTTTAATTTTCTAGTTTTGTTACATTTCTGGATCATCATACTTGGGAAAATTGATCGTGTCCAGAAACGGTTGCAGGATCCTACTGTGAATTTCAAGGAAGCAGCATCTGATCTTGAAGCGCTGGAGCAAGAACTTGTCAACATTCATGATAATTTGAGCCAGGTTGCGGTAGACACTGGAAAAACAAGATGCACAACTTGGGGAATCGAGGTTGAGAGAAGGATTAAATGACATCGGAAGATGCCTGGAGAATTAGCAAGAGATGCAGGACATTCAGCAGAAGAAGAAATTGCATGTGTTATGAACAGCGTAATTGATAGACTCCAACAGAAGATATCAATATGTTTTTTACATCTCAAAAAGCTAAAAGACGTCAAAACTCTTCTCGCTGAGACAAATGTCGATACACTTCGTCAAAATTGCTTAGATTTTGGAAATTTCTTCGACATTGACGTCATTGATCACGAAATGTGCACAGAAATCGGAGACTGCAAAATGCTGCTCAGTACCTGGACTGAAGTTCTACCGGAAACTCCTTTGAATCTTCTTGGTTTTATTGTTTCATATGCAGATGACGTATTTCCAAATCTGCGCATTTTGATGCAAATACTTCTAACAATTGCTGTTTCAAATGCAAGCTGTGAGCGGTCCTTCAGCAAACTGAAGCTTTTTGTGTCTTATTTATATGCTTCAATGGGACAGGATCGTCTGAATGACCTTGCACTCCTTATCAAAAGAGAAGCACTTCAGAATATTAATTTTGACAACGTGATTGACAAGTTTGCGACAGTCAAATCAAGGAGGATTAATTTGTTGTAGACTTAGTTTATTCCTGTCATGTATAATTAGTAGAGTATATTTTTTTTTCAAATAAATTGTTTACAATCGTATAGAGAATTATTAGTCTGTATTCTTTCATTAAAATACCAGATGTATCAAAAATGAACCATATAAACCGTAAAATTTCAAAATTTTCTTGGGGCCTCAATGAGCCCCCTGCTTTCTCGGTCCGCGAAGGGGCGCAGACTTTGTGTCATGTCCCCGGGCGCAGATGACCCTAGCTATGCCACTGCAAAAGTCTGAAAATCAGATTTACATTCACAAAAAGTCTTGAATTGTCAATTTAGTTTTGTAAGTTGTGTTTTGCATGTCTTCCTCTTTTGACCATTTTTGTGACAGCCAATTTGGTTACTTTTTATGGTCCATATTTTCATTTTCAAAAAGTGTAGAAAATGTAAAAAATATACTAAATTCTAAATCTTAAACTTAAATGCAAAAGACTACGAAAAGTAGTATTTTCTTATTTAGACCACTATATTTCCATGGTTTATTTGATGAAGGGAAAATTTAAAACTCTGATCTTCCATTTTCAAAATCTTCACCAGATTGTTATACCCCACAGGATTCCCTAGATACTAGATGGTTTAATTTCTTTTAATTTTAATGTTCGGTGTCATGAGTGACATGATTTTTAAAAATGAATTTCCTTGAAGTTATGTCAGGATTTTTTCTTAGGGTTAAACTCATTTGAAAGCCTATTTTAGTTTAACTCTGAATTTTTTTCAAACCAATGGTGGCATGAATTTTTTAAACATGATTGCTGGAACTAAATGACCTAAATCTTTGTTGTGGTTGTTTTAGCTAGTAACATTACACTTTAACTTTAGCCCAACAATCTTAGGTAATGAACACACCCTAATGTTTATAAATGGTCAAAAATGACATTTTCATGGCATTTGTAAATATGTTTAATTGTGTATAGGCATTAGCTATGAAGGAATTAATTATTCTTGAGACTGACAACCAGGGGCGAAGCCACAGGGGGGAGGGGGCTGAGAAGGGCCGGGCTACCCTGGAATTTTTGAAAACATCAGAATTTTTGTTACATCAGTTTAACATCCCTGTATATTGTTACATCAGTTTAACATCCCTGTATATTGTTACATCAGTGTAACATCCCTGTATATTGTTACATCAGTGTAACATCCCTGTATATTGTTACATCAGTGTAACATCCCTGTATATTGTTACATCAGTGTAACATAACTGTATACTGTTACATCAGTGTAACATCCCTGTATATTGTTACATCAGTGTAACATAACTGTATATTGTTACATCAGTGTAACATCCCTGTATATTGTTACATCAGTGTAACATAACTGAATACTGTTACATCAGTGTAACATCCCTGTATATTGTTACATCAGTGTAACATCCCTGTATATTGTTACATCATTGTAACATCCCTGTATACTGTTACATCAGTGTAACATAACTGTATACTGTTACATCAGTGTAACATAACTGTATATTGTTACATCAGTGTAACATAACTGTATACTGTTACATCAGTGTAACATAACTGTATACTGTTACATCAGTGTAACATAACTGTATACTATTACATCAGTATAACATAACTGTATATTGTTACATCAGTATAACATAACTGTATACTGTTACATCAGTATAACATAACTGTATACTATTACATCAGTGTAACATAACTGTATACTATTACATCAGTGTAACATAACTGTATACTATTACATCAGTATAACATAACTGTATACTATTACATCAGTGTAACATAACTGTATACTATTACATCAGTATAGTAACTTCCCTGTTTATCTTATGCTTTCTTTTTTTTTCTTCATAGGATTGTGCTGTTGTGTTGAATTCAGAAAGAGAAAGTGCCTCTTATGACAAAGTACAAAATTCTTCAAAAGAATTCTGCGAAGTAAAGAAGGAAGAGATTTCTTCAGGGACAGTTGACACATTTCAGGAGAGTGATGAACTACTTGTCAAAGAATTTACTTTTTGTTCATCTTTGAAAATCCCTCAAACAGGACATTCTCATAAGAAGCCATTTAAATGCCTAATATGTCAAAAACATATAGTTTATTGGCGTACGTTAAAGAATCACCTAAAAAGTCATATTTTTGAAAAAACATTTCAATGCCTAATATGTCAAAAACATGTAGCTTCTTTGGGTACCTTAAAAACTCATCTAAAAAATCATATTTTTAAAAAAACATTTAAATGTCATATATGTCAAAAACGATTTTGTTCTAGCTCATATTTAAAGACACACCAATTTGTTCATTTTTCTGAAAAGCCATTTAAATGTCAAATATGTCAAAAAGGATTTTGTTCTAGCTCAAATTTAAAGGCACACCAAATTGTTCATTCTGGTGAAAAACCATTTAAATGTCATATATGTCAAAAAAGGTATTACACTAGCTCAAACTTAAAGTCACATCTATTTGTTCATTCTGGTAAAAAAACATTTAGATGTCATATATGTCAAAAAGAATTTTCTTCTGGCTCATATTTAAAGACACATCACCTTGTTCATTCTGGTAAAAAACTGTTTAAATGTCAAATATGTCACAAAGGATTTTATACTAGCTCACAGTTAAAGCAACACCAATTTGTTCATTATGGTGAAAAACCATTTAAATGTCAAATATGTCAAAAAGGATTTTCTTCTAGCTCACATTTAAAGCGACACCAATTTGTTCATTCTGGTGAAAAACCATTTAAATGTCAAATATGTCAAAAAGGATTTTCTTCTAGCTCAGATGTGAAGCAACATCAATTTGTTCATTCTAGTGAAAAACCATTTAAATGTCAAATATGTCAAAAAAGTTTTTCTCAGAAATCACGTTTAAGACAACACCAATATTATTATCATGAAAATCCATTGCACTTCTAAATATGTCAAAAATGATTTTTTCGAGTATCTTATTTTGAGGTCACAATTAACAATTCATGCTGCTAAAAAACTATACAAATGTGGCAAAAGAAGATAGCTTTTTTTGTGTTGCTTAAAAAGCACCATCTAGAAAATCACATATAAAACCATTTAAACGTAAAATAAAAGCATTTTCTTTAGTTCAGACCTACAGCAATAACACCTTGCTTATTCTGGCAGAAAACCATTTACATGGCAAATTTAAAAGCAATACCAACTTGTTAGTTCTGGTGAAAAACATTTAAGTGTTAAATAGCTCAAAAACGATTTTCTAGAAGCTTCTTCTCAAAGAAACACCAACATCTGTTCAATATGGTGAAAAACCATTTCAATGTCAAATATTGGAGAAAGGGTTTTTTAAGAACTCAAATGTATAGAATCACCAAGTTGTCCAAAATTGTTTATATGCAATCTCCATGGTTACATTTTTTTCAGTTTATTTTCATCTTTTGGCATAATAATTATAATGTTTTGTTTCAAATTTTTTTTTGTTTTTACATTTTGGATACCTAGTGTTATTTGAAGATCAATTTCTAGGTTTTTTGTTGTTGTTGTAGTGTTTTTTTTTTGTTTTTTATTTCCAGTGTTGAAAAGTAGTCCTCTAACTTTCATGGTGGAATTTTTTTTTTTCAATCTTTTGAAATTATAACTTTTGAAGGCTGACTTTTTTATTTTTTGGCTTAATTTATTTTATAATTGTTTTTAATTACGGTTTGGGTTAATATTATGTCACAAAGGTCCTAGTAGGCACTATTACTGGAGGGGTACTTTTGAGGGTGGTTCAGCTCGCCGGACCATCCATGAAAGCTACTCCTCTTGGCCTAGCCATTAGTTTTTGCTAATCAGTGCATTAGTGGTTGTCTAGCTCTGAGGCTTATGTAGTTCAGTGTTGTTATTGTAAATTGTAGTATTACAATTATAGACAGTGGGAGATGTTGCTGATTGGCATGTAATCAACCCTTTTTATTTTGATGCTATGTCATTTATGTATGTTTTTTTTTATACCATAGGCCTGTACTGTGGGCTAGCATACAAGTGTAATTGTTTACCTACATGATGTTTTTAAATATATCAATATATCTGGTAGCCTTGAGTCCCCCAGGTCCCTTTGAGTGTTAACTTGGTGTAGCTTGTGGTCCACTACGTTATTTGTATTTGAATGTTTGAGTCATGTGTCTATATTTTGATTCTGAAATATTACCACTATTATTTATAATCATAACTTTTATTTCATTTCCGACTACATCATTGAGAACAATCTAGACATACTGTTTATCACCGAGACATGGCTGCGGCTCGAGGATGATCACAAGTGTAAAGAACTCACTCACCGTCCCATTCCCCACCCACTACCAATGGCACATTCTGGCCTGGATCGTCACCAGTCCCTCTGACTCTGACAACCTGGTCTCCTGCCTCGTCGCCTGCGACCATCTCGTCTCTGACCACTCTGCTTTCAACGTCAACATCACCAGGCCAGTTAGGAGGCGTAAGATCGTCACTCGCCACAAGCTGCGAGCTATATACACGGATGCTTTCTGCGACGAGACTGCCTTGCTCAGCGTGACCCCTCTTCCGACCCTGCCCCCTTCTTCAACCTGAATCTACGTCAGCTTCTTGACAGGCATGCCCCGCCATCTTCGTGTGCAGTCTCAAAGCGACAGCCAGCTTCTTGATTTTCTGATGATGTCAAATCCACCAAGCAAGAACGACGACGGGTGGAGTGCGCGTGGCGACTCTCTGGCCTCGAGGTCCACCGCCAGATCTTCAGGGAAAAGCGGCTTCTCGTCAAGGAAGCCATTACTTCTGGCAAGGTCCTGCACTTCCACGACCGCATCAAGCATGCCTCGTTGCCCAGAGATTTTTACTCCATCTTGCCCACCCTCCTCTGCTCTTCTATACCCTCGCCCCTCCCCACTACCGTACCTGCCTACTCGACGACCTCCCTGAACACTTCTCACAGTACTTTAAGGAGAAGATAGAGACTCTGCGCAGTTCTCTGGATCAGGATGCCTACCGCCTATCTCCACCCTCTCCTACCTTCTCGGGCTCCCCACTCACCTGCTTTCAGCCTGCAACCGTTGACCTTGTTAAGCGCATTATCACAAGGACCCCCATCAAGACCTGCGAGCTCGACCCTCTGCCCGGCTCCACAATCCATCGTTATCTCACCAAGAAAACTTGTGTTAAGCTTGTCATCTCTCGCCTCTTTGCCCGCTTAGACTACTGCAATTCACTCTTGGCAGGTCTCTCGGCCTCCTCCCTTCAGGGCCTCCAACGTATCCAGGACTGCGCAGCCCAACTAGTCCTCAAGAAGAAGTCATATAATATCACTCCTCTGCTCCGATCTCTGCACTGGCTACCCATCAACAACAGGATCTCGTATGAGCTGGCTTCTCTCTGCTATAAGTGCCTGAATAACTCTGCCCCGGATTACCTTCGCTACTATCTTGAGCTCTACACACAATCAGACAATCCCGCCCCCTTCGCTCGGCTTCTGATGCGCTTACTCTGCGGATCCCTCGTGTGAGGCTAGTGTCCGCTGGCGAACGTGCTTTCTCCTATGCGTGTCTGTCTGCTTAGAATCACATCAAACTACGCTTTGCCAGAGCCCTAGCTTAGAGTACTTTCAGGATCCAACTGAAGACTCACCTATTTCGTTAGCAGTTTTTGCGTATAATATTACATATTTACATTTTTGTCTGTTGTTCGTTGGCTGTATTATGTAACTGTCGTTTCAGCGCCTATAACATAACTGTTATCAACGGGATATGCGCCATACAAGCACCATTATTATTATTATTATTATTATTTACTATTTGTTGGAATTCATTACTCTCACCAGACGACGGAAATTAGTGTGCCCCTTGGCGAGTGTGCGTGCCTGGCCTTGCAGCTTCTGCTGTGGCTATTTACTTCTACAATGTATGATAAAATTGTAAGGAGGACGTTTGATGTATTCGATTTGATCAAGTGGTCAACTGACTTTGTTACAGGTTTTTTTTCTCTCCCACCTGTAATGCCTTTATTTAATCAATATCTCATTTACAGAATTTTAATTTATTTTAAATGAGTGGTACATGGCCATGTTGAATTGGGCATTTTAATAATTTGTTAAGATTTCAACTTAAAATAGTATTTGTTTAAACTTATTTTGACATTCCTTTAGTCATATATTTTTACATTTCTGGCCTCTATTAATACTATTATAATATTTTTAATAATTATTATGAATATTAATTCATATAATAATTGATATTTTACTTATTTTCTCTACCAGTGTTGTGTTCTGGATGGGATTCTTAGATTGTTATGATTGATTTTGTTTTCAATATCATATATATCCGGATTCTGGTTTCTTGATTCTTGTCTTTATTAAAATTGTGTATATCCTCCCCTTAAGAAGCCTGTGTAGTTTTCTATTAAAAATTTGGTGAATTAGTTTTCATTAATAAATTTACTTATTGACTTCTGGCAGGCTCTTTGTATTTTTTTTTTCTTTTGTAACTTGTTCTTAGTTTTGTGTTAGAACGTTTGGTTGCTCTCAAGGCATTATATTTAAGTCGTCTAGGGTAGATCTAAAGCTATGCAAACAGAGTGTTACGGTCAAAGTTTGATATCGATCCATTTGATCTTTTATTTAGGAAGACAGACTTGCTTGAGTTAAACTTTCGGCCTACAATATTGGATAACAGGTTTACGCATTTTAAATACGGTGAAAGGTCCCCAAAAATATATAGTTACTAATCTATTTCCTGTTGCTTTATGGACTTGTTCAAATAGACAGGGATTTTATATTGATAGTTTTGGAGGGGAAGAAACATCTTTGGCTAAATAAGCCCATGACCTAAATTGGTTTGGAAATCCCAACTAAAATACACACATGCACAAACAAAGGCCTATATAATATAATAACCTTTTGAAACATGAACTAATATATATTATTATGACATAGCGAAGCAGCAGCATCAAATAAATATATAAGAATTGGTCCACCAAAAAGTCTTTCTTGATAAACTGTGTCTCATTTAGACAAATATGTAGTCTATATTTAACTATGAAATTGTAATGAATGTTAGTCCAGCCAAAAATACAAGTTAACATACCTTATTTATCCGTTAATTATATACCGGTATAGACTTTTACTAAATGAATTACAATTGATGTGCATATAAATGGGGAGAAATGGCCCTGAATGCTTTTCTGCTATTTCCTACCATTTAGCATTTGAAAAGTATGCTATATATTATATATAAACTGTATCTTAGTATTTTAATATTTTATCCTTGCAATATTTGAAATGAATTAATAAATTAAACTATTTTGTAGTCACTCATATCAATTTATTGAATCAAATCATAATATACCGGTAGTAACTGTAAAAAACCAAACATGCATTTTTATTTAAACCAAATGCATTTTTATTTTTAAAAATACATCAATCAATCTGACATTTAGTAATATAAAAGGACTGTGTTTAGTCCAATAACTTTCACCTCGTTGAATGCTCTGGTATCTGGAGTTCTTTTAAAATCTTGACGTTTGACTTAAAAAACATAATTTCATAATTAGAAATTTAGAAATAACATTTTGGTAAAGTCTATTTAATATTCATAGTTGTTATAATCATATTAATAATAGTTTAATAAGCAATAGATTGAATATGCTTACTATAAACTATAGGGCTACATTCACTATTATTAGCTATTAAATTTGTAATAAAAAAGAATATCTTAAAAAAAAACATTTTTCAAAATTTCTCGCACCTGGTCATTTTTTTCCACGTTTTCTTATATACGTATAGTCTAGCGCATGGGTCGACAACCTAAGGCGCGCGTGCCAAACTTGGCACGCAGAGCGATTTTCCATGGCACGCGAGAGATCTCCAAGAGGTGTTTTTCAATTGATAAAAAAATACACACCAATTTCCGGTTTTGAATGAGGGAAAATGACAATGGAAGCCGATGTTTCTAAATGACAGAGCGATACATTTCAGAGAGTTAAACGCATTTTCAAAGACGAGATCAAACAGCACTTGACCTGTTCGACCACTGGAAATAATTTGTACCGGGGTATATATCTTGAGTGAAATCAATTTCAAAACATTTAACTTAATGTACATCCCTATATTAAGGCATAAGCTTATATTAAGATAGATAGTTTGGCTTTTTCAGAAGCACACTGAAGCACTTAAAGCGGAGTTTTCTAAACAAAGGCAATACTTTCAAATTCATGGACTCATTTTTTCATACCTCATCAAGCCTATCTGGCTTGATCTTTCTACAACCTTCTTAGATGTACGGTAGATGTTTTTTTAAGTGGATTTTTTGGGCGATTGTTAAATTCGGAAGAAATTGGCATCGAAATGTGCCAATTTGCGGGAAAATCTAGATGGTAGCTGCTTAGGAAAACCATTTGCTATTCTCAACTGTCAGGCTTTCATTCGCTCTACTTTCAGCTTTTGGTTCAAGTTACACGTGTGAACATTAGTTATTGCACATGAGACTAGAACTCCTATTGGAAGCGAGAGCTGGGAGTATTATTCCCTTGTAGCTCTGAACAAGAACTCAGCCGTGCGTTTGAGCACGGCTCTATCGCCGTAGACATCAGTGGATAGTGGGTCACCCGTCCCATCTCCTCGATCGACGAGACGGGGGCACTCCCGCAGGATATGCTCCACTGTCTCCTCCTCCTCCCCACAGTGGCGACACCGCGAGTCGCACATGAGCTGTGTTAAGCATTCAAAAAGGTCACTTACACTTCACTACTCAGAAATAACTAAATATGTATCGGTCATTATAAATTAGCGAAGAGAATTCAAGATAAGGCGATCATTAATTGATATAGAATATAGACTAATTATATTTAAAAGAGTCTTTATGTTCATCTTCTATAATTAAACAAAAATATAGCCTAAGTAATTCTAAAACAAACTTTGTATGTTTTTAATAATTTAATAAATGTAACAGACTTTTAATAGCATTATATTATGCCGTTGTTGTGAGTATTAATGTTTGAAAGATAAATGGACAAACAATTAATGCAGGAAATGTTTATTTACAACTGTTTAACGTAAATTAATTTTACACCTCTCAAAATTAAATCTCTTAATGAATACCAAAATGCTGGATTTATAAAAATAAATAATAATTAGTCATTAATATTTGTTACATATTACAAAACATAACTTGTTTGGCATCACTATTGAATCAAATTTAGAAACTTTATTTTAATTAAAAAGAGACAATTAGCACATTTTATTTGCGGTAATATTTTTAATATTAGGCATAAATACTGTTTTTTTTTCTTTTATAAGAGAATAATGATAAACTTATAACTTTATAATGTTTTCGTGACTCAAAAAATTATCTGCACATTTTCCGGGGGGCGGTGAGAAGCTTTAGGGGGGCGGTGAGAAGCTTTAGGGGGGCGGTGAGACGCTTTAGGGGGGCGCTGACATTCCCGGGGTGGATTGGGGGGCGGTGAAGGGCAAGTGGGCGGTACAAACGTACCTGATATATTTTAACACCTCAGCTATATGAATCGATTAGTTTTTGGAGGATGAACTGTGATGTAAACGCAGGTGCCGCTAAATATCTGATATCCCCCAACAGTATGCCTACATATCCTTATTATTATATTAAGAAGAAATAGGAATCGCAGTGACTTTTCGGTGAAGTAGGGGTCTGTATTTGGCAAATATAGTGTGCGGCCGGCTGGTCCTGTGGTTGGTTCACCGGACTGTCAACCCTGCTGACAGATCACTGTCGCCCTAACATCTGCTAATGTTAATGATGTTTTGATCTCAGTTTAACCGAGATGTCCTTTTTTTATATTTCCGGTAGGAGGCGCGTCGGAGTTTGATCTCCTTGCCCCTCCTTTGGGCCTACTAGGCATCGTATAGTTTTAGGGAGCCGTAGCTCGGGGGGTGGGGGTAACTCAAACATCCTACACATTTGTGAAAAATCTAATCGCACAAGGCGGAGAAGATCTACACGTTGTGTGAGGAAGCCAGAGTGATCGACCTTAGCCAAAAGGCCGAGAAGCGAGGTGTCCTTAGTGACTCCTTAGTGTATTTTAGACTGTATATAAAGTATATACCCTATTGTTAAGCGGTATAGATAAGTAGTAATCATACAAACTGGGTAGTTATTGTAATGTTTGAAAATATACATATAAATTCTTTAGTCATATAATATTTATATAAGTTTCAAATACTTTTTACAGTTTGATCATTTCAAACTTATAAATTGTTTATAAAAGAAAAAACAACAGAAATATTAGCTCAAATAAAACAGGCTAATTATCTCCCTTTAACCACATTTGATTCAATAGTGATGCCGAACAAGTTCTGTTTTGTAATATAACAAATATTACTGATTATTAGACCTAAGGCTTTTGCAACCAAAATTGATACAAAAATAGACAAATTGCTAGCAACACACCAGGCAAACGATTCGCATTGATTTATTTAAACCTTTTGTTAGGCAATTTTTTGATCTATTAATTATTACAAAATAGGCCTATTTCCTTTTCAGTTTTTTTAAAGTTTTAAAATCACACAAAAAGTCTAGTCCGCCTAAAAGTATTGCGGAAACTATAGTCAAGATGGGCGGAAAGGGGGGGGGAGTGGGCGCTAAAAGAAAGTTGGGGGGAAGGGCGGTGAGCGCAAATTTCTTTTTAAAGGGGGCGGTGAGCCGAAAAAGGTTGAGAACCTATTTCTTAAATATACGCTTAATGAGCTTATTTTTGCTTTGATGTTGAAGCAAAATTAAATTAAGAAACCTCAGTTTTAAACTGACAACAAAATATAATATTAGAATCAAAATTGGCACATGCTAGGTCCTTATCTTAACAAATAAATGATAATTTTAACATAAATTAAATGTGAAAATTTGGTAATAAAATGGTATTTGCTATAAGTGCAAATACAAAGATGATAATAACAAACACGTTATTTTTTTAAACTTAAGTATAAAACGCTTTAACGATTTTTTCTATAGATTTCCCTTTTTTTTTTTTTGGCTTTGGTCTTGCTACGGAGTTAAATTAGCTGTCTTATAAAAAATAAGAAAACAAGTTTATTTGAGCAGGTTGACTTTTAGGCTGTTGGCACGCTGAATGATTTAGAAATCCTCGTTTGGCACACCATCAGTATTAGCATAAGGTTGCCGACCTCTCGTCTAGCGGTTTCCTTTATGCATTATCTCTAAATCAATCAGATATTTATGCATAGCTAACCATAACCTTTGAAACATATTATGGCTGGGGAGAAAGACCGTTCATCATTATTGTGTGGGTTCGACGTCCACGCGAATTTCAGAAAACAACATATGTGAAATATTTCAGCTCAATAACATTCTCAGCGCTGATCTCACAAATTTAACTCCCAAACACAGGAGTGGGTTCAAGGTGGAGTTCAGTAAAGTTATCCAATAGGTGAATCCGTAGACCTCAATAGGTACTGGATAACCTTGAGAGAACGCAACGGACATAACCATTGATGGCAGCCAGCAAACTGTGAAGCAGATGACGATTGATGCAATCGTTCGGATGGCTTTTAGATTTCTTTTCCATCGATAACTCTTTGGCTCATTGGACAGTCGAGTCGTCTTCCCATGCCTGTAGTCTGGAAAATCGAACAAGACAGCTGTCTGACTGATTAAAAACACTGTTTGTGGTAAAATCGTCTGTTTCGCCGAGTATGACTTTGTTGTTCCTGACATTTTGTCCAATTGAAAAAAATGTGTTGCCCTTTTACTCCACTGTCGAATTTCCAAGTAAATTAAAATATACAGAATGTAGGTTAACGCCAGGGGCGTCACCATCAAAGCACTATAAACGATAAAATTAATTTTGTAGAAGTTCTGTTTGATATACTGAAGTATATTTCCTTGAAAACAGTCATCATTTTCCGTATTTCCGAAACTGTCGCCTGATAAACCAACCATTGCGACGAGAACACTTGAAGGCACAATCCAAGCCAACAGAACCAGAATGCATCCAGTCTTATTTGGCAATATCCTGTACCGCGTCGGTTGACATATGGCCAGGTATTTGTCGAAAGCCATGCAAAAGATGTGAGCTGCTGACACGGCGCACAAAAGGATACTGTAGCCTTGCCAAATTTTAAACATTGGCAGCCCCATAGTCCAGCTACCATTATAAATAAATAGAATAATCCCAGGCGGAGCTACGATGAAGCTGGAGAGTAAGTCTACAAACGCCATCGAGGACATCAGAACTTTGGTGATGTTGTTGTCGCTGAGACAGGTCTTCGTATAGCGACACAGTGCGATGATGAGAGTGGCGTTGCACAACAACGCGAAGACAACCTCAACGACGACCAAGACCGTCATAACAACGATTGCTTGTAAGTTGTTGGAAAACTTCTCAATTACAAAAACGGAGCATTGCGTTCCGTTATCTGACGTTTGATTAGTCATTTTGGTAATGTCGGTAACCTTTAGTCACTTTGAGTACCTTAGTTTTGAATTTTGTGTATCCATTAGTTCTTGAACGTTATAAATTTTGTGGCTATTATTATGTAGTTTGTTATCAATCACGTATTGTTTGGTTTGAAATTTTAAAAAAAAAAGGATTGAAATTAGAGCATATATTCTTGACAAATGAACCTACTTCTAATCTGAAAACCTTCTTGAAAATATTGTAGGTTTCAAAAATGAGTTCCGATAAATGATAAATGCCCTCACGATTCTGAGATTTGATGTTAAATAAATAAATGTCTAGATCTCTAGTCTACTCTTATAAATATAATTATAAATTCATTGAATGCTATTGATTGTTTTCACTCTACAGACTTTTTCAAATCGGTTCCGAATGTTTCCAGCACTACGTTTCGATTGGCACATATTATTGCTGCATCGGTCACCCGAAGCGCTAAAAGCCACGACCAATAATTGTGTGAGAAAAAACAAACAGAATAGTCATGCAGACAAATCAACCAATTAAAATCTGCCAATATGGCTGACGGACCGAAACAAAACACGCGAGAAAAAAAAAACAGGATAAGGGAATGAAAGGCGGTGGGGGGGGGGGGGGGGGGATGACATCATATCTATTTGTATTGGCCCCTCATTTCTGTTTACATCAGGGGTGGGCAACCTGGATAACGCCGGCCAAACTCGGCACGCAGTGGTTTTAAATAGCACGCCGATGACCCCCCAAAAAGGCAATTTAAGTGTCTTGTACAAGAAATTGGTTGCTTGAGCAGGATGACATTTAGGCTGTTGGTACGCTGATTGAATTGGAAATCCCACTTCGGCACACTATTATACATTATCAAAAGGTTGCCTACCCCTGGTCTACAACACACCTACGAATAACTTAATGTAAGGGAAATACCAATATGTTACTAGACGTGTAGGAACGCTGATGCTTCTAGCTTTCAAATAACAGTTGACGTTTGAACTGGACGGATAGATCTAGCTGGAGCAGGAAGTGGAGTAGCCAAGTGAGACGAAGGACACTGAATGTGAGGCTAGCAGTCTACTCCGGACTGTCAATGTGATGATCCGGGCTCACCTTGAACTAAGCCGCTGTCCTTCTGTTACGTCATTAAACCACCTCTCCCACATGGTTCACTTTTTCTTTTCAAATTCCAATGATTTTTTCTTTTAAATGGATTTACTTCGTTACTGTGTTTTTTTATAATTTATTCTTATTAAGAAACATGATATATTCTGCTGGTTAATTGTTTTGTTTTTAAATGAGTTTTTTTTTAATTTAGAGATAGTTTAAGTTTCTTTTATTGATAGTTAGTTAAGTTAGATAAAATAATAGTTTTCAAGTAGTTTAGGTTGAGATTGTTCAGTAGTTGATATCTTTTAGCGAAAAGATCCCATAGTCTCGTGACCTGCCGCATTGGCACCGCACCGGACTGAACCGTCGCTACTCCACTAAACACTTAGTCATATATTAACACTGTAACTGTAACACTTTAAACCTATTTTCTATTACAATCTAAAACTTAAAAAAAAAGTAGTAATTTACATTATATTTTTATATAATATAGCCTACTAGTAGGAAATATTCTATCCGAACATTAAACAATCTTTTGTCAGATAATCATAGGGTATGTCTTTTTCGTTTTAACGTCAAGCTAATAAATACCAGTCTTTTGGCACAAAAAAAACGTGAAGTTTGTGACAAAAGCATTAAAAGAATTTAAATATTTTCTGAATCGATAAACCGTAGGGGCCTATACGTAGTATATATGTATGTATATATGTATTGAAATGTAACGAGGCTTATGTTACATGCCAAAAATAAGAATACTGAAAAGGAAAACAAAATTTGTACTAAAAATGTAGGTAATTTATTTCATCCCTGTTGGATTCTAAACATTAGAGCGCTTTAAATGTTTTGTTCTTGTTTTTTTCTCTATGTAGTCACTAATAGCACATCAACAAAGCCATTAAGGTATTACATCCAATTGTTTGTTAAATCGTTATGTTTTTTTCGAAACTAATGAAATTGATCAATGTTTGAAACGAGGTCGGGAGTTTTCCAGGTTATGATTGTAGCCTTAAATTTTTTTTGGTGTCCGTGAGTACCTTTTAATGCTACCTATGACTGCCCCGTGAGTGCCTTATAAGTGCCATGTGAGTGTCCTGTTGGTGCCCAGCGAGTGCTCTGTAATTGCTATATAACTACTATGTAGGTGCTTTTCGAGTGCCCATTAACGCACTGTAAGTGCCCTGTAAGTTCCGTGTTAGTGCCCGGATGTGTTACCGGTTTTTTTTTACCATTGATATTTCAATGTTTGTCTTAATTCTAATGTTGTCATTGTTACCACCCAAATACGCATTAGGCGTCAACTGAGATAATTTCAGGCGAGTTTTAGTTTTATGTTTTGTTTCAAGTTGACCTATACAATGGCTGGAAACAAACTGTAAGGATGAATCAACAACATTAATTCTTGCCTCTCTCAGGACATGGCGGGACGGGAAGGGGAAGTCCCATATTGTGGTTCTAAAATGAATCTCTTTGTTGTTGAGTGACAGAAACTACGAGAAGTTATCATCGCCTTCCAAGCGGATCCCCGGGTTACAATTAGACTCAATTAGAGGAATGATACTTCGATATAAAAGTTTAATAGCAGTGAATACCATGTAAGAGACAATGGATCAACCGATTTGTTCTCTAGGATGGTGAGGTAAGATGTCTATATGAACAAATGAAATATCTTTTGGATAAAGTAGGATATTTATTGGAAAATTATTTATTGGATAAAGAGGTTTAGTTAGTGGGGCAAAACACACAAAAATGAATATTATTTCATAATAGTAACATAAAAATAAAATTATTTTTTTTACCTTTTAGCTAAAAGATTCCGAAAAATGAATTTAGTTTTTATATATATATATATTTTTCATACTTAAATAATAACTATATATAGCCTAGTTATATAATGGCAGTCTAAAACGAACGAAAAACTTTATAATTATTTTAATTAACACACCCGTCCCTTATTAATCTGATTCTGGCACCAACATGGAGTCACCGGTCACAACGTTTACGTCACGTGGATACTATCACAAGCCAGCATTGCCTGGGTTACGGCGTGTCGAATCCATTTTCACCCCCACCAAACTCTTGTTATACACGGAAGTTGTTCTCGTTGATAGTTATTTAAATTGAATTCTTTATTCAAACACTCCATACATTTCCGTTAAACCTGTCACTGTCAACATTTAGATGTTGTCGTTAGATTTATAAACTAGCTCTGATCTAGACTTCATGCCCAGACTTCAATACAGTGACAGTGACAGTCTGTTCTATTTGTGAAATTAATAATTATCATGAAAAATATTTTTTTACTTTATATGTTTATTGCGATTAGATCTAATGTTTAAAAATTTGATTTTTATTTTTTTAGCAAATCAAAAATCTTGTGATTTCAAAGAAAAAAAAAGACTGCAAGGTGTTCAAAATACAGCATTGAAATGACATTTTATATCATATAACCTACTCAGGTATTTATAGATGTACATTTATATGCTCCTTTTAAAAAAACCTAACAGCACCATCATTTAGATAGTAACAATTGTTCTCATTTTGTTTTATTTAGTTTTTGTTATATGATACAGACGCTCCATAGGCAGAATATTTGTCTACGCTTCGTCTAAATCTGGTTTGGAATCAAATTTTGCCACCCTGTTAAGTTTTTTTAAAAGGATGTTGATTTGTTGGTTTTCCTGTCTTGTTAAATCAGCCCATATTATGCCAGAATTGTATACAAATTAGTACTCAAAATATCAAATGTAAAGAATAGTTTCTCTTTATTGGCCTTATGGCCGCTATTGCCTATTTACAGAATTTCATGTTTTATCTTTACTTTGCCCTTTACTTTCATACATGTTGTGTTTCTTCTTAAATTTGTGATTTGACTAGTGGCACATTATACTTGAAAGATGTTCAATTTTAATAAAATCTTTTTCATGTCGTTTTCAGATTTCGCGTGTGACCGAAGCATCACAAGTCAATACGCTAAACCCATAAAGGAAAAAAAAATGTTAAATTATTGTAGGTCTTATGTTTCAGTCTTGCCATTTGTTTTTGTGCTAAAGACTTTCTTTTTATTATCAAGACGTTTGGAACATTTATTATTGACCTCCGCGATGATGTAAACAAACGGTTTAATTAACTTTAATATCCTGATAAAATACATGCTTAGTTATGAACAAAATAACACTATAGAAGCCTATAGCCTAAGTAGTTCTAATTAAGTTATATATGTTAATAGATAATGTGTGATCAGTGTTATATAGTGGATAAATATCTCATTTATATACCAGTGTAAAAGAAATAAGGAGTGTAATTTAAAGTTAAGGATACTTGCTGGGTGTCTTGCTGTGTATTTTTTAATTTTTATTGGCATAACTTTCCTAGAAGGATTCGTTCTGTGCAGAAATTATGATGGCAAAATATATGCAGATCGTTCACAAGACATCTGCAATAATAACCTGATAGCTTTAGCATATAATTATGCTTTGGGTTGACATATGAAGAAAGATCGAAACATCAAAATGGCCAACCAAACTTCGGGTAACGGAACGCAGTGCTCAGATTTCGTCGTTGAGAAGTTTTCCAACAACTTGCATGTCATTGTCGTTATGGTGGTCTTATGCGTGACCGTCGTTGTTTTCACCTCGCTGTACAACGTCACTCTCATCATCGCACTGTGTCGCTATACGAAGACGTGTCTAAGCGACAACAACATCACCAAAGTTCTGATGTCCTCCATGGCGATCGTAGACTTATTGGTCAGTTTCACTGTATGTCCTCCTGGTGTTCTTTACTTACTGAACAACGGCAAGTGGACTCTGGGGCTGCTCTTTTTAAAAATTTGGCAATGCTACGGTCTCCTCCTGTGGGCCGTGTCCGCGAGTCACATCTTTTTCATGGCTTTCGACAAATACCTGGCCATCTGTCAACCAACGCGATATATGACACTGCCAATTAAGACTGGCTACATTCTTACTCTGCTCTCTTGGATTGTGCCTTCTGCAGTTCTATCAATACTGTATTCACTACCTGGACAGGGTGTGAGAAACACAGACTATGACGATTGTTTCCATGGAAACATTATACAGTATATGAAACAAAACTTTTTCACAATTAATTTCTACTTTACGTATGCTCTCTTTTATGTTCCACTTTTGTTAACCTACATTCTGTACATTTTAATTTATTTGGAAATACGACAGTGGAGTAAAAGGGCCACAAAATGTTTTCAATTGGACAAAATGGCAGAAACGTCAAAGTCTTATTCGGTTAAACAAACAGTTTTACCACAAACAGTGTTTTTAATCAGTCAGACAGCTGTCTTGTTCGATTTACCAGACTACAGGCAAAGGAAGACAACAATGCAGTCTAATGAGCCCAAGAGTTATCTAACGTATCGATGGAAAAGAAACTTAAAAGCCATTCGAACGATTGCATCAATCGTCATTTGCTTCACAGTTTGCTGGTTGCCATCTTTGATCATCAACATCTTGCTATCCAATGACTATCCCGTAGGCATGCAGGCATTTATCTCCGGCATCTTTTTAATGTATCTAAATTCTACTATAAATCCATTCCTGTGTTTGGGGGTTAAATTTGCGAGGTCAGCTCTCAGGGACTTACTGTGTTAAATATATTATTTAAAGACTGCATGCAAACACTTAGATATGAAATAGCTACAAAACTCATACTATTTGTATTTGTTTGTTTTTTTTCATGTTTTTTTTTTACAAACCTTATTTATTTGTATTGGAAGCTGGATGTTCTAGTACATTAGGTATTTTCTAACTGTAATAAACTTACAATACTTAAATATTTTTTTTTCACAAAGGCAAGTGTTTGTTGTGGTATTTACCTTGGTGTTGTATTTAGCTCAATAACAGTTTTTAAACTTAATTAATCTAATAATAATAATAATAATAAATGAAGCTTATATAGCGCATATCCCGCAATCAGTTCTATGCGCTTAACAATTACAGACGATGATAACAATAACAGGCAAATATTTATAAAATGTGAGTGAGCTAGGAGTCCATAACAAACAGGTGCGTCTTGAGTCCGGTCTTGAAAATGTTAAAGTTCGAGCTTTGTCGCAGCTGGAGTGGCAGGGTGTTCCATTCGGAGGGGCCGGAGTAGGTGAAGGCCCGCTGACCAGCTGTCACGAGTTTTGTCCGCGGGATCGTCAAATTGAGCTTGTGCGCCGCCGATCGAAGTGGGCGTGGTTTTGTATATATTTCCAGACAGGAAATTAGATAATCCGGGGCAGAGTCATTGAGGCATTTATAGCATAGAGATGCGAGTTTATATGAAATCCTATTTTGAATAGGGAGCCAGTGCAGAGAGTAGAGTAGAGGTGAAATGTGGTCGGACTTCTTCTTCTTTAGGACTAGTCTGGCAGCGCAGTTTTGGACGCGTTGGAGCCCTTGAATGGAAGAGGCAGGAAGGCCGGCCAGAAGAGAGTTACAGTAGTCCAAACGAGAGAAGAGGAGAGTGATGACGAGCTTGGTACAAGCTTCCGGAGTGAAGTAGCGACGGATAGTGGCAATACGTCGCAGGTGAAAAAAGCAGGTTTTAATCAGGAAGGAGATGTGGGGTTGCATGGACAGAGTGGAGTCCAGAAACATGCCGAGGCTCTTTACAGTTGAAGGGCACGGACAAGGGAATCAAAATAATAACTAATAGTAATTAAACTTTGAAGGCACCGGACAATATAAAAGAGAGACTTCCGGCCCTTGAACCGTCCACGCGGGGGTAATACATGGCTGTGTTTTTTTTAAAGCATCTTTAAAGATCTACTCCACTATTCTAAAAAAAACTTTTCTAGAATCTACAGAAAGTAGGCTATCTATTTGCACACTCTATCAGATAGGTGGATTTTAACAACTTTCCAGATTTATAATATAAATACACGTTCCACAAACGAAGGTCAAAGACATGCAAAATGCAGACGATGCCACATTTGTAGCTTATACTGATAATGAACCACTTTCCTTAATGGCCGCTACCCCAAGACCTGTGAAGTTTTGGTCTAACCAACAGCATAATACGACCATCGTCATGGTTCAAAGAGCAGGCCACAAAACATTACATAATGCTACTAAATGATCAGGTCCACCAAACATCACATTCAATGCTACTAAATGAGCAGGCACACCAAACATCACATTCAATGCTACTAAATGAGCAGGCACACCATACATCACATTCAATGCTACTAAATTGATGTTGTGTTGTAGTGTAGTTTACCAAATAAATTCAGCCCCTCCATCACCAGCAAAATCTGACTTCAATCGGAAATCAGTAAGAGGATTGGCAAGACACCCACAATTAATTCTAGGCTGTATGTGAGAACATGGTGCTGTACATCAAAACAAAAATAGCATTTTAGCCCAAATGAGTGGTCAGCACTCCCCTCTAAAACAGCAAAATCTAAATATTGTAGGCGTCGCAAAAAAAAAAAAAAAAAAAAAAAAAAAAAAGTCCTTTTCACATGCGTTGCGTTAGACGCATACTTATGTTTTCTTAGAAGGACTACACAAACAATAATGAGGTCTTAAAGCAGTTGAACCCATCCAGTATGGTCCCTCTCCTTCGCCGACACATTCTCATATGATTAAACCACGTTTTCATGAAGGTGGGACAATCCAACAGGATTCGTTTTGTGCAGAATTTATGATGGCAAAATATCTACAGATCGCTCACAAGACATCTGCAAGACTGATGTCATAGCTAAGGATATGGTCATTGAAAACTGGAAAATAATGCTCAGGACACAAGTAGATGGAGGACCAACTTACACACCGAATTGAAGGCTGGAGATAGAAAAGCTTCAAATCTTTGCCAAAGAAAACAAAACTGCAGCAAACAAACAAAAAGTACACACAAAGTGTAAGAGCCGTATCTCTCGTTGTTAGGTTATTAGAGTCACAATTCACGTTGTTAGGTTATTAGAGTCACAATTCACGTTGTTAGGTTATTAGAGTCACAACTACTTACGTTGTTAGGTTATTAGAGTCACAACTCACGTTGTTAGGTTATTAGAGTCACAATTCACGTTGTTAGGTTATTAGAGTCACAACTACTTACGTTGTTAGGTTATTAGAGTCACAACTCACGTTGTTAGGTTATTAGAGTCACAACTACTTACGTTGTTAGGTTATTAGAGTCACAATTCACGTTGTTAGGTTATTAGAGTCACAACTCACGTTGTTAGGTTATTAGAGTCACAATTCACGTTGTTAGGTTATTAGAGTCACAACTACTTACGTTGTTAGGTTATTAGAGTCACAATTCACGTTGTTAGGTTATTAGAGTCACAACTACTTACGTTGTTAGGTTATTAGAGTCACAATTCACGTTGTTAGGTTATTAGAGTCACAACTACTTACGTTGTTAGGTTATTAGAGTCACAACTCACGTTGTTAGGTTATTAGAGTCACAACTACTTACGTTGTTAGGTTATTAGAGTCACAACTACTTACGTTGTTAGGTTATTAGAGTCACAATTCACGTTGTTAGGTTATTAGAGTCACAGCAAAAATAACAGAGCCAGTGGGAATCCACATCAAGAGCGCTGCAATTCTACTGGTCTTTTAAAATCCGGGAAGCAACCGGTGGAAGAAAAACGTTTTCTAATCAAATTTAATAGATGCCACCAAACTTCTAATCTAAATAATCTATTGAAAATAACAGTACGTTGTTGTAGAACATATTTTAATATTTGTTTTGGTTTGTTATAAGAAAGAACAATCAAGTACACAGAGTAGAGCAAATCAAATATAGTATAGACTTTAATATAGACAATCCATTGGTCCGCCAATGGGTAGCAAAATGACAGCCTTCTGTAGGGTCGAGACTCTGTTTAGCACATAACAAACACATTTTCTTTAAAAATCAAATGTCAATTTAATAATTCAATATAAAATCATCATGATAAGATATAACATGTGAGGAAAAAACACTTCTACCGGTACGTAATATTATTTTATAGTTGATGAAAAATTGATGGCAGTAAATTCTGTAGAAAAGTGTGTGTGTTATGTTGTTTATCAAATAAAGCTGAAAATTGATTAGTTTAAAAAAAAAGTCTATAAACAAAAAAATCAACAGATGTAAAAAAATAAATAAATTGTAGCAGCTTATAGGCAATATTATCATTCTTTCTATTCAAATAAATAAAACAAATGTTGAATTGAAACAAAGCAAAGATAATATCTGAACAAAATTTTTTGGGGCAATGCAGATTAAAAGTAGGTTCAAAGGTTCAAAAATCAAGTTTCTAGACTAGACTTTTACACCTTTCACGAATACTAGTCGAAGTGTAGAGTTGATGTAACAACAGATTCTTCAATGAAACGTTGTAAAGATTGTATGACTTGATGATATACTAGAGTAAGACTCTAGCTAGAGTTTCTTTAAGAACCCTTTTGTTCCATGGGTATAGTAAAGGCAGGATCCCCCACTTTCATTCAACGCAGAATACAAGAGTGTTGTGGGGGCTTGCTCATATAAGTTGCATTCATTACTTTCCCAAAACTGATGTTAGTAATTGGGATTGCACTACACAGAATGAGATACATTGCAACAAATATGGCCTACTTTCTGAATACACTTTAATCTCCCCAGTACTCCATTGAATTATGCGCAGCCTCAGTGTTAATATTTACAACTCTAATGGATGAATAATCCAAGCTTTTAGAACAGATCTAGTCTGTTGTTAAATGGTGCTTTTTTAAAATTTATTTAGATAGCCATTAATAGCCCAACACAATACCATTGAAATATCACATTCATTGTTTACTAAATAACTTGAAATGTTTACAGAAACTACTGAGTTCTAATTTTTTTAAAAGTATTACTTCTCTCTTTTCCAGGTTTGGAAATTTTTATTAAGAATTCTCTTATCTTATAAATTACAGACGCTACCTCTATAAAGAAGATTATTGCGTCCTACGCTCATACGTGGTCTAAGTATAGTCATGCAATTTGATTAGTGTTTTAAATGATATTTAGCTACTGGTTTTCTTGATTTGTTCAGGCAACCCATTCCATGCCCGGATGCCACTCGAGAAGTAAGAGTACCTAATTATATGCATTTGTTCTCGCATAAGGGAAAATGTTTTTTGTCCTAATGTTTATTTTTATCTGAACTCTGAACATTGTAACATATTGTTATAGTGTTGTATGTCTAAGTTAGAATTTGATGCTACGTTGTTGATGATTGTAACTGCCCTGTGAGTATCTTGGGTGTGTTTAAAATGTCTAACTTCTCGTTGAGCAAATTACATTGTTTGCATTAGTTGCAATGCTGTCATGGTTACCACCCAAACACACACACACACACAACGCGTTCGTTGAGTTTATTCCGGGTTCGTTTTTATGTCGAATTTCAATATAAACAATGACATGGATAGATTCCAACAGGGACGGTAATTTCACGTATTGCACTAAAGTTCTTGACAAGGAGGTAACGTCACGGGAGGTTTTCCAGAACATGGGCGTATGTAGATCTAGGGGCGGGGGAAGGGGAGGTCATGGTCCAGAACTCCTAACGACTGTCCTGGCTGCAGCGTGACGGATAAACACGGAAACTGATCTCATTGGTCGTTACTTTAAAAAAAAATAAAAAAACAACTTAAATTGAATTTATTGTTCAAATACTCGACACTTTTGCGTTAATTGTTTCACCATCAACATTTAGCTGTCGTTGTTACATCCTATAATTCTGTGTCTGATGGAGAATTCTTCAACAATAACGTGTTTAAGTTTATGTCATTTAAATACAATAATTCACATTTAATTTTTACATTGCTAATTATTATTGTGTTAAATGTTTGTAAATATGATTTTTATTCTTAGAAAAACATTTTTTTCTGATTTTAAGGAAGAAAAAACATCAACACAGAAACTATTTTACAGTGCATTAAATAAAAATTGTATAGGCTATCACTTTCAAATAGAAAGTTATCAACTTAATTATTCACTGTGTGTTCTATTAGCCTACAGCATGGATACGATTTTTAAAAATATATAGTCAGGTATTTCTTGAAGTAGGCTATAGTCTATATTACCCTTGAAAACAATAACAGTACGTTTTTTTTGTGTTATTTTGTATAAGTCTATTGTTTTTTTTTCAAAAAAATAATTTATATAGATCTATTTATTGTTAGACTGTTTTTAATTTATATAGCCTAAGCCTATGTTACAGATGCTCTATGTGTATGTGTGTTACGTGTAGGCCTACACTGGACGACCCTGGTTGAGAGTCTACTCTTACAATTCGGTTAGTGTTTTAAAAATAAATGGGTTAATTAATTGGTTAAGGCATGTCGGACGGTTCAGAAAAAAAAAATTGTTTTAGAATAAGAAAAAAGCAAGCTGATTTATTTATCTGTTTTAAAAATAATTGTGCAGGATTTTCAATTAAGAATTAAATGTATTATTTTTTAGCACTTAGCTGTTTCATTTTTTATCTTCTATCGGTTAAGTATTTCTAATTTTGTTTTATTGTACGAATGATATGGCCTTTTGTTAATAGATGTTCATTTTTATTATTAAATAAAATAATTTAGTTGCGGTACGTTTTTTTTCTACCGTATTTTTTTTTGTGCATGTGACTAAATCGCTGTCTGGTGTTATAATCATTTAGAAAATATTTTGTATTATTAATTTTGTAAAATAAAACTTTGCGTTTATTTTAGTGTCCAAGGTTAATTCAAGATAATCGTTATGTGGCTTTGTGTATGACCACATTACTTCGGATAGACGTCTCCAGTAAATGGATACAATTTGTTTTAGATGAACAGACGGAACAATCGAATTCAAAATGGCTAATCAAACGTCGGATAATGGAACGCAGTGTTACGCTTTTGTCATTGAGAAGTTCTCCGACAACTTACACGCAATCGTCGTTTTGGCGGTCTTTGGCGTCGCCTGGATCGTCCTCACCTCGCTGTACAACGCCACTCTCATCATCGCATTGTGTCGCTATACGAAGACCTGTCTTAGCGACAACAACGTCACCAAAGTTCTGATGTGCTCGATGACCTTCGTAGACTTACTAATGAGTTTTATTGTATCACCACCTGGGATCATCCTATTGATTACCAATGGCAAATGGATTCTGGGATTGACCATGTTCAAAGTTTGGGAAAGCTACGGAGTACTTCTGTGGGCCGTGTCAGTAAATCATATCTTGTGCATGGCTTTCGACAAATACCTGGCCATCTGTCAACCAACACGATACATGATATTGCCGAATAAGACTGGATACATTCTGATTATGTTATCGTGGCTCGTGCCTTCGGTGGCACTGTCAATAATGTTTTGTTTACCTGGACAAGGTGTCAGAAACACAGACTATGACCACTGTTTCAATGGTAACATAATACAGTATATCAAACAGGATTTTTTCGCAATTAATTTCTACTTTACGTTCGCTCTGATTTATGTGCCACTTTTGTTAACCTACATTCTGTACATTTTAATTTATTTGGAAATACGACAGTGGAGTAAAAGGGCGACAAAAAGTTCACACATGGACAAGTGCAGCCATCATAATGAATCCAAGAGTTATGTCACCAATCGATTGAAGAGAACTATCAAAGCCTTACGAACGATCGCTGCAATCGTCATCGGCTTCACAATTTGCTGGCTGCCCGCTTTGGTCATCAACATCTTGTTGACTCGAGGGTACCCCATAAACATACAAGTATTTCAAATCGGAAACATGGTCACGTTTATGAATTGCACATTGAACCCGCTCTTGATTTTGGGAGTAAAATTTGTGAGGTCAGCTCTCAAAGATTTACTGTGCTAATAATTGTTCCCAGATACGTGTTGGAGTTTCGACACAACATCGGGAAAAGTAAATATTATATTTAATGTATATACCGGTACTAGCTATTATATCTACGGGAAAAGTAAATACTAAGTTTAATGTATACACCGGTACTAGCTATTATATATACGGGAAAAATAAATACTATATTTAATGTGTAGGCCTATACTAGATGTTATATCTTTCGAAATGATTAAAAAAAAAGAGACTGGTGAAGAGAGATATTGTTTTATATATTTTATAGATAATCTATATACTTTGAAATGATGCGGAAGTTAGTTGTGTGTGTGTGAAAGAGAGAGAGACTTAAAGACAGATAACAAACGGACAGAGCCAAGACCATCGTTATTATTTTTACAATGGTTTTGACAGATCGGGGTCAGGGTCTACAGTTTTATTCACTTGTATTTAAATGTTAAGAATCTCATCTACTGCTGTCTTATAATCAAGATCTATATAATTTCTAAAACAAATTAAATCCAATTAAAATCAGCCGAAGATTTCAGACTGGACTTAAAAATCAGTGGACCAAGCGCAGAAAAGGGCCGTAATTACACCTCTCATCGGTCTTGATCTTGGGCAGATCCCCCTTAGTTGGTTCCCTTTGATGACAAACGAACTTCTCCATGTATTAGATAAACTATTAGTTAAGTTTTCAATACTTTAGGGGGGAAAAGTGCACACTATTGTATTCCTGGCTATACCACTGGTCCCTATTGTTCTAACTAATTTGTGTTAAGGTATTTATTCTGAACATCCGTTGTACGCCTTGTCTATTCACGCTCTTTTTCTTTCAATAGTTTAGTTAAATGACTATTTACCAAACTCACAATATTTGTATTCAATGTTCTATATATTTCATAATAATGTATGACCTTTATGCTCTTCTAAATTTCGTTGATTCACACGGTAGGCTTTCTATAGAAGTAGGTTTCATTAACGTTTTCACTGGCTGTTAACTGTGTGAGTGCTATCTGTTAACTGTGTGAGTGCTAGCTGTTAACTGTGTGAGTGCTGGCTGTTAACTGTGTGAGTGCTAGCTGTTAACTGTATGAGTGCTAGCTGTTAACTGTGTGAGTGCCAGCTGTATGAGTGCTGTTAACTGTGTCATTGCTGTGTTAATTTTAAACTCAATTCTTGAGAATAATTATTATACATTTTGCCTCGTTCACATTATTTTTCGAAAATAAAAATTATAAACTTTTAAAATGTATACTTTTAACAATTGATAATTAGATACAATATTACTTTTTAATCAGTTTATGGTGAAATTATGTGCAGTTCAAAATAAGCCTGCTATAGCCAATCACCCCTTTTTTTTTAATCTTCTTTAACTGTGTACTATCTTTCCTCCTCCCATTTTTTAAAAGAAAACACTTTTTACACCCTCAACATTTGAATTCCTAGCTTCGTCTTTAGTATAAAATACATTAGACAGACACGAAGAGAATACATCAGACAGACATGAAGAGAATACATCAGACAGACATGAGGAGAATACATCAGACAGACATGAGGAGAATACATCAGACAGACATGAGGAGAATACATCAGACAGACATGAAGATAATACATCAGACAGACATGAGGAGAATACATCAGACAGACATGAGGAGACTACATCAGACAGACATGAGGAGAATACATCAGACAGATATGAAGAGAATACATCAGACAGACATGAAGATAATACATCAGACAGACATGAAGATAATACATCAGACAGACATGAGGAGAATACATCAGACAGTCATGAAGAGAATACATCAGACAGACATGAAGATAATACATCAGACAGACATGAATATAATACATCAGACAGACATGAGGAGAATACATCAGACAGACATGAAGATAATACATCAGACAGACATGAAGATAATACATCAGACAGACATGAAGAGAATACATCAGACAGACATGAAGATAATACATCAGACAGACATGAAGATAATACATCAGACAGACATGAGGAGAATACATCAGACAGACATGAAGAGAATACATCAGACAGACATGAAGAGAATACATCAGACAGACATGAAGAGAATACATCAGACAGACATGAAGAGAATACATCAGACAGACATGTAGATAATACATCAGACAGACATGAGAGAATACATCAGACAGACATGAAGAGAATACATCAGACAGACATGAAGAGAATACATCAGACAGACATGAAGAGAATACATCAGACAGACATGAAGAGAATACATCAGACAGACATGAAGAGAATACATCAGACAGACATGAAGGGAATACATCAGACAGACATGAAGAGAATACATCAGACAGACATGAAGAGAATACATCAGACAGACATGAAGAGAATACATCAGACAGACATGAAGAGAATACATCAGACAGACATGAAGAGAATACATCAGACAGACATGAAGAGAATACACCAGACAGACATGAGGAGAATACACCAGACAGACATGAGGAGAATACACCAGACAGACATGAAGAGAATACATCAGACAGACATGAAGAGAATACATCAGACAGACATGAAGAGAATACATCAGACAGACATGAAGAGAATACATCAGACAGACATGAAGAGAATACATCAGACAGACATGAAGAGAATACATCAGACAGACATGAAGAGAATACATCAGACAGACATGAAGAGAATACATCAGACAGACATGAAGAGAATACATCAGACAGACATGAAGAGAATACATCAGACAGACATGAAGAGAATACATCAGACAGACATGAAGAGAATACATCAGACAGACATGAAGAGAATACATCAGACAGACATGAAGAGAATACACCAGACAGACATGAAGAGAATACATCAGACAGACATGAAGAGAATACATCAGACAGACATGAAGAGAATACATCAGACAGACATGAGGAGAATACATCAGACAGACATGAAGAGAATACATCAGACAGAGATGAGGAGAATACATCAGACAGACATGAAGAGAATACATCAGACATACATGAAGTGAATACATCAGACAGACATGAAGAGAATACATCAGACAGACATGAAGAGAATACATCAGACAGACATGAAGAGAATATATCAGACAGACTGCTTCAAAAATTCAAGTAAAAATAGATACTAATACTGTAATTGGCATGGTGGAAGAGTGGCAGCGCGTTCGGTTGGCGTACCAGAGGTCCTGCCCTGGTTTTATATCCTGGTGAAGGCTAGGATATATTCTCCTGATTGGAGGGCGTCCCTGGGTCTACCCAGCTCTGATGGGTACCTGACTTTAGCTGGGGTAAAGTAAAGGCGACTGGTCATTGTGCTGGCCACACAATCCCCTAGTATGTCATGGCCACAGAAACTGGTGTACGCCACATGACCATCCCTATGGCTCAATTTAATGCGACAGGATACTTTATTTTTTTTTTAAACGTTAATTCTGTATAAAGCATATTTGAACTAGATAACATTAATATCATTATTACGGTAAATTTCGAATCTACATAAACTGTAGGCCTATATATACCGGTAAATATATATAAAACTAGACACTTGTTTTAGAGCATCGTTTAATGTCTATGTTTATATTGTTGTAAGAAACAACAAACTAACACACATAGTTTGTCAGGCCATATATGGTACAAACTTTAATATACACAGTCCATTTGGTCAGCATTGCCACAGCCTTCTGTAGAGTCCTTTCACTGTTTAGCACCTAACAACTAAGTGAAGTACATTCATACTCATGAACTATTTATTTGGTTGAAAATTAATTGAATAATTGGATATATAAAATAATTAAGAAAACACACACACACACACACATATATATACACACACAAAATACTTTTATAGTTAATGAAGAATTAATGGCAGTAAATTCTGAAGAGAATTTAATGTATTATGCTGTTTGTTTTAATAAATGTGGAAGAGGTTCGGTTTGAAAAATCATTTTTATACAAAAACTTTAAAAAAAAAAAAAATCGACTAAATGTACAGAAGACCATGTAAAAAAAATATTGTTTATATTTTACATTGTAACTGAAAGAGATGATTGTAGCAGGACAAAACAAATGTTGATTTAGGACAAAAATGTTTTTTAATTTTACAGATGTTCTTCTAGATAGACAATTTTTACTGCCTTGGTCCAAAATTCCTGCAGGGTGGCAGGGAGTGGTCATCATGATGACAATGTATTAAACACAGGACCAACATATATGTTTAACTGTCATAAAACTAGTCTAATGTGTCATTAGGAAAAACAATTTTGAATTAAGAGAACAGTTGAACAGAAATTATTTTGTCATAAAATGTCAAAAGACAATCTTCAAGACATTCTAAGAGAAACTAAAGCCAAAATACCACTGAGATGTATAGATCTAATGGTTGATTTGAACATTTGATGTACTGTACATGTCAATGTTGGAACATGATCAAATGACATCAAAAGTCTTTCATAAGCTCTCATTCTCATGTTCTGAGCAATCCAACAAAAATATATTTCATCTATTTTTTAAGCTACTTCTTTTTCTAAACTACCAATGACTAGCCCCATAGTCTGGAAGGGATATTTTATTGGCTTTATATAGTGTGCTGTTAGGGTGAAACCTGCAATATAGCCTTAAGTACTAAAATGTGTATATGTGCTGTTTGGGTGAAACCTACAATATAGCCTTATGTACTAAAATGTGTATATGTGCTGTTAGGGTGAAACCTGCAATTTGCCTTATGTACTAAAATGTGTATATGTGCTGTTAGGGTGAAACCTGCAATTTGCCTTATGTACTAAAATGTGTATATGTGCTGTTAGGGTGAAACCTGCAATTTGCCTTATGTACTAAAATGTGTATATGTGCTGTTAGGGTGAAACCTGCAATATAGCCTTATGTACTAAAATGTGTATATGTGCCGGTGTGCCAAGTGAAAGAGTATAATTACTTATAAAATGCTTTAAGTTCAGTAGTTTTATTGTCCTCTGGTATGGCACTCCAATGTTCCACTACTCTGGTATGGCACTCCAATGTTCCACTACTCTGGTATGGCACTCCAATGTTCCACTACTCTGGTGTGCTCATGTTAAAGAAACAATTTGTTGTATTGCTACAAGAAAAGTTTAGAATGAAATAGACATGAAAGTCTGTGGACAAAACTAACTAGATCACAAAGTCTATTGCACAATTTACTTGTTAAGTACAGTGTAGTATGAAATGAAACAGTCTGCCATAACAATATTTCAGATATACTCAAAACAACAATTTCATAAATTTCACTTCTATATGATATGATGGATGAAAACTATTTTATACAAGTCTTGCGGAAATATTTTTGGCCCATCAGTTGTTTTTTTTTTCTGCCTTTGCATAAAGACCAATTTGAAAAACTGTGAGGATTTTAGATGGAGAACATCAGGCTAAAGGTTGAAAGTTGAAAGGTTACGACACACTGTGATGAGTATCTATTAGGAATAATAATTGAGATACTTCTACTGTTCTGCTTGATATAAAGCTTGAACATGATATTATTGTGAGTGGTTCTCAAATAAATAGCAGGCACATGTTAAAACAGAGAAAAGTAGTTGACACTTGCAGGTGAACTATAAGTTGTTTAATTTAGCCCAGTCAGCATAATAACAGACAAGTAATTTTGTATAGTCTAGACATCATGACATATGTGTCATTTACACACAGCAAGATTAAATACATGACATCTGCATCATTCATTTACATATGTGGCGTTTTTAAAAATACATGTATCATTATTGAATGTGTATCACACTTAACACTCATATGTGCAACAAATAACATTCATACAAACATTCATACAAACAATTAATTTAAACATTGACCCATACAGATGATACATAACATTCACATACATATTTCACCTTAATACACAACATTCCATTAACTTAGCAACATGCATACAAACATTGTGATTTCTATTCATATACAACATGTTTTGTTCAGATTTCAACAAACACAAAAATAATTTTTTTTTTACAGCTATAAATTGAAATCCCTACATGTATAATACAATTACTGCCACTGATTAATTATAGAACTTATCAAACAGACCCTGTAGATACATCTGTACGGTATGTTCCAAGCTATGATCTAGATCTTGTGTTACAGCAGACACTTCATCTGTAGACATGGACAAAAAAATGACAACACTAAGGCTGAGTGCTCCCACCCACTAGAAAAATAGCCGCAGCAAGCAGCAAATTGTCAATGTTAAAACACACACAAATACACACAGCGGCAACAGTCTCAAGGGGTTATACCATCAGAGTGTGATGTCGTTCGGTTTCATGGACAAAGCAAGCAAGCCGCCGCAAACGGCATCAAGTGGTCACAGGTCTCTGCAACCAAGAGGTCAAAGCACCAAGAGGTCACAGGTCATTTGAATATAAAAAAAAACAAAAATTGTTTTGGCAATTTGCCACATGATGATATGCAAGAAAGCAGAACACAAACCAGTGGGGAGAGTACTGTCAAGTACACACATGAATAACAGAATAAGAGTGAAGACATGTGATGCTACTGGTTCAATTAGCCTTTCATATATATATATATATATGTACTGAATATAAATATATTGGTATAAATAATGTACAATAGAGCAACTAAGTTACAGTTTATAGAACAAACAAATATTGTAAGAGTTCATTACAAAATCAAATGCAGTGAGACAATAAATAAGTCTTTATTTATGTTCATCTATGAAAGAACATTGAAGACAGTCTAACACTAAACATCTTTAGTTTGAAGCTACGCAGTCAATGATTCAACAGGAACTAGTTTTAAATCCAGCCGTTTCTAGAATGTCTCCGTTACAATAGACTCAACAGGAACTTATTTTAAATTCAGCTGTTTCTAGAATGTCTCCGCTACAATAGACTCAACAAGAACTTGTTTTGAATCCAGCCGTTTCTAGAATGTTGGCATTACAATAGACTCAACAGAAACTTGTTTTAAATTCAGCAATTTTCTGCGTGTCTCCGTTACAATAGATTCAACAGGAACTAGTTTTAAATTCATGTTTCCTGTATCTCTGTTACAATAGACTCAACAGGAACTAGTTTTAAATCCAGCAATTTCCTGAGTGTCTCCGTTACAAAATGTGGCTGGGGAAGAGTTGCTGTTTTCATCTCGGCCTTCTAGGGCTGCAGCCCGGGCGGCCCTGGCCTTCAGGTCGGCCAGAGACAGAAGCAGCTTGTTGTTGGCCTCGTCCAGCTTGCGTATTCTGTGTTCCTGGACCTCAATCACCTGCTGCTTGTGTTCTACAGCATTGGCCATCTCAGCCTGTTCTCTCTTCAGCTCTTCCTCAATAGCTTGAAGTCTGAAACACACAAATTTTTACATATTGAAGTGAACTAAAGAAACATGAAAAATATTATTGCATCATACATACAGTGTCTTCCCCATTCATTGATTATTTGATTTGTAAATAAATCAGATTTTTTATTTAAAGTACAACACAGTGGCCTCACAAAGAGGAGGGCTGAGGGGGGCGCCTTTTCTAATTAACTAAGCGCAGGCACTAAACAAAGCAGTTACAGTATGCAAGGGGGTGTTGCTGAAACTTTTGCCCTAGGGCGCTACATAGGCTTGTGAGGGCTCTGTACAACAGTGAATTCAATGAATATCATTAGCTTATCTCATGCAACTGTATCAGCCACTACACTGACTTGTAGGAAGCAATGAGCCTCATTAGCATTTAAAAAACAAAAATCCTCACCACCCCTTTTGCATCCAGTATATTTTGTTGACACCAATTCTATGCGGACATAGAAATTAGATTCTTCCCTTCTGTCGAAGCACCTTGTTTGAAAATAAATTTTTACCCATAGTCACAAGATATTTGTTCTATTTGTAATGATTTTAGACCAGTAGGCCCTATGCTTTCGCATCACTAATCATATATTTGTAATTTTTGTAACTTTATGGGGTCAACAGATCCCCTTTGACCTATGCTACCAACGCCATTTGCCCTTATTTGAAATCAAACAGTCTACACTTATAAACCCGCAGCTTATCTTATAAGTTTACAGACGTTCCTTCTAGATAGAAGATTATTACGTCCACTAGGCCCAAAACTCTTGCAGGGCGACAGGGATCCGCCGGTGGCAGGGCTAGAACCCGCGACCTGTCCGTTGGTTTTTTGGTTGACAGTCCGGTGATCTAACCGCAGGACCAGCCGGCTTCTACTATTTATAGTTGGTTTTTTTTTTTCAATATTGTGTTTGCTCAAGTTGAAATTTATTAAAGGAATAAAATAGAACATTTAAATTGTATTGCCTTGCACACTGTATCATATAATTGATAAAAATAGAACATCATTACTGAAAACAACTTGAACTCATTTCAGGAAATGGACAAAAAATCAATCAGACATCAATTTGTTTTAAGTTCTGATTTTAGTCAAGTCTGACTTCAATCTTATGGAGTGTTTTTCCCCCAGTTATGTAGGCTATAGATACATTTCTGCTTGCTTATATTCTCCCCTCCCCTTGTGCAAAATCTAAATGCAACCACCTTCTGCCCTTAGTGCATATCATAAAATTAAATACTATAGGGAAGTGTCAAGAGTTTTATATTAGATTTTTGCTAGCCAATACTAAAAAACTTATTATAATAAAGCTTATCTGGCTCAAATTTGAAAACAAGGATATATATTTTTTGATGTGTAAAAATCAATCAATACATCAATAAAATCATGTGATCTTCACAAAAATCTCCTTGAACTAAACCTAGACACTGCTCAACAAAGTCTTCTCTCACCTTACAACAATAGCTTTCATTTGTTCATCCTTCTCTGCCTGCTGTCTTCTCATTTTCTCCTCAGACTCCACCAGCCTGTTCTTCCACTCCCCCATCAGGTTGTGGGTGTCCACCTCATGTTCCAGCAGCCTCATCTCTGCCTGCTGTAGCCTCTCCTGAGCCTCAAGAAGCTGCTGCCTCAGCACATGCACTTCCTGCTCATACTGAACAACAAAACACACAAAAAAGAACAAAGTTTTAACATTCTGGTGTTTTTTCTTGACTTCAGCAAAAAATTTATGTCAACATGGCTGTTACTGAGCAGGTGTAAAATGGATTTTTGTTTTCTTCAGTACAATTGATACATTGGTTCCCATGGAAGACCTTCATTTGTATATTCAGTTAGAGTGTTCATTTCTGAATAGGTTTAGAGGTCACCCAGATAAAACGATTGGCTATTAAAATAACTATTTAGATTTAATCAATCGGGGCCTGGTAAAACAGCCAAAACCAAACAAACTGGTTAATTACATTAGAAACATTTTAGGGCCTGAGATTAAATTTAAAAAAAAATGTTTAAATTGAGAATTTCAATCTTAGAAAAAAATGTAGCACATAATTATGAACAATGGTTTCTTCACAATTTAAAATGTATATTTCTGTGTATAGCTCTACTCTACACAACTCTATCAGTATGAAAGTTTCTATTTGAATGTGCTATCAACATTTCCTAACCTCATGCTTTGTTCTTTCTTGTTCCTGAAGTTTTCTCTGAACTGAGCTAATACCCATATGAACAGTTGACTGTGGAGAAAGCCTGCGATTGGCTGACGTACTTGTGCCCGACGATGATACCGATTGGACACTGTCCTCCCTTGACAGTGACCTGGAAGGTCCAGAACTGGTCGGGGACAGGTTGTTTGGTGGCTGGTTAAGGGTCGAGTCGGTGGATGCCCTTTTCAGTGGTTCTCCTTGTTTGGCTAAGTAGCCCAAGTCCATGCTCCTGGATACCGTGTAGGCAGATCTGGAGGATTCTGTGGTAGAGTGGTAGGAGGCTGACCTCTCTGTCCTGGGGCTGGCAGGGTGGACCACAGAGTATTTGGAAGTTAAGAATGCAGGGGGCTGCGGCAGTGGTGAGGATTGAAGACAACTGGTGTGGATCTGACTGTCACTAATACTGCTAAGTCTAGAGTTAAAAGGGTTGCCACTGGACAGGTATGGACCCCTGTTGTCCAGCTTGGAACTGGAGAGGCTTACATTGTTGTTATTCCCACTGCTAACGGAGCTGTTTGAATCACTAGGGGTTTGTGAGATTCTAGAAACGTTAATCCCTCCAACGGAGCCGCTAGAGTCGCTCCTGACTGGGGGCTGAGAGTTCACCTTGGTCAGGCTGCCCAGCGAGCTGTTGGAGTCGCTGTGCGAGGGCGTGTAGCCCCAGGGCTGCGAGGAGGAAGGCGCCGAGCTGATGCTGTGGGTGCTGCTCGACTCATGCATACTGCCTGCGGGATGCTGGGCTGACCGCACCAGGCTCTGGGGCGAGGAGTCGCTACTGCTGCTTTCCTGGGAGGAGCTAGAGCGCTCCACCTGCTGGGCAGTCTGCCAGCCAGTAGACGTTGACATGCCGGAGGCTGGAGGCCTGTGTGAGATCACATGTGAGTTCATGGATTTGGCTGCATATGATCCCGATGAGTTCACGTTCGCATTGTTATGGCTCCGGTTGGTGGCTGGACTGGATGTTCCACCAGCCTGGCGAACACTAGCTGGGCTAGCAAGCTCATTAGACTTCTTAGTGCTATTAACATTTCTCTGTGACACAGAAGGACTAGAGGAGTTGTAACCAGTCTGGGGGCTCATGTCTATAAACCCGGGAGCTCCCTTTCCTGGCACATTTCTTTGCTGTACATGTCCAGCAGGATTCGTAGTGAGCCCACCCCTGTTCTGATAAAGTCTGGGTGGCTGCTTAATATTCTGTGAAGCAGGATTTGATAATTGTCTTTGATAGACTGGTCCCCTACTACTGACAGCTGAGGCGTCCCAATTGCCTTTTGTATCCTTAGGTGGGACAGGTGGGCTCAGGTCACTGGCACCTGGAGGATGTTCCTGCTGGCGGTTGTAGCGCCGAGGGAAAGTGCTGCATCCATTCATGGCACTGGCACTCAAGGAAGACATGGCAGAAGACACTTTCGAAGACTGGGAGATGTAGTTTGCTGACGTCGAGTGGATGAAGTTTGAACTACCGGACACCGGCTGACCACTCAGACTCTCATCGCTGCTGGAACTGGACAGCTGGGAGAGTTTTTTCAGCGGGGCGATGGTGGAGTGATAGTCTGATGTTTTCACATAGGAGGATTTCCCATCTGCCTCCGCTTGTCCGTCGTCACTGCTAATGGAGGAGTCGCTGGACACTCTCTGGACAGTCTGGGCCTCACTCAGGGTCATGCCACGGTGAGTGACGACAGTGGGCGCCATGACTTTACCTGACCTCGGCTGTTGATGCCTGAACATTGGGTTGGCAAATGCTAGGGGCTGTGGCTGTACCTGAAATAAAAATAAATTTATTTATTGTGGATTCTTTATTAAACATGCTCTTGGCATTTTTATCTTCTTACCTGAAGTGTTTTGTAAAGTTTGTGCTGGGCTATTACTTGCTAGACTTTTTGTATGTTACATTCTAACTTTTGATGTTTTATAAACACTGGATTTTTTGTATCTTTGTCATCAAACTCCTATGAAAGACACTTTTACTATTCCGTGGCTTGGACTATTGATTGTAAAATAGTTTTATCTCCCAAACCAATAGTTAGTTGTAAAAAGCCAATTTACAAATTGATTGTCAGATACAGTCATTGATACTCAATAATTATGGATCTTTTTCCCTTTGTTAGGTCACAGAACAGTAAAGCAGCATTGACATTGTATATTATTAAATCATAAGCCATAGGGATTTATACATTTTAAGTGTTTGCAAGGCGATAAATGACTTGAAAGAATTTAAAATCTTCATAACCAAAATTATTCTCCAACCAAACAGAAAATAGGTTTCAAAACCAGTTAGTTATTGCTTTAAATATCAATAATTGAATTTCAGGCCTAACTATTCAAGTAGTAGCAGAGAGTTAGGAGTTTCATTTACACATGCAAAGCATTATTCTCTTGATAATCTCCCTTTGTCCCCCCCCCCCCATGTCCCCTTATATGCTTGCTTACAACAAAAGCAAGTAGTTAGTACTTTGGCAAAACTGATCAAGTCTGGATTATACAATAGAAAGTTTGACACTTATTGAAATATTTTTTTTTACACTATTAGTGAATATTTGTGTATGTATTATTTGCTGAGGCAAATACTTCTGAATGTCTGTGGAATTTCTAGTTAGTCAAATCTCTGATAATTGTTATAGCAACTGTTTCAACTTTACTCTGTGGCAGTTAGCACTTACAGAGACTGGATAATGAATCACTGGAGATCTGGTCACCTCTCTGGTCAGCTCCACTACATGCTGGTGGGCCGACAGGTCAGTTGGGGAGTTGGACTGTGACTGGCTGTGGCTCATGGACTGATAGCCGGAGGAGGCCACCGTGGACAAATTCCCTATGGACACCTGGCAGAGGCAACACACACAAAAATAGGGTTGTTGTTAATGAAAATGTCAAACAGACCTGTACATATGTATTATAACTACATAAGAGATGGTAAAGATAGTAAAAAAAAAACAACTCAATAAAACAAGACAATGAAAGCAACTACTGAATTTGTGAATGTTTCTTAATCAGCCAGCCTACATACAGAACTTCAAATGACTTGATTCTAAATGAAGCAATCGGTACAAGTCTTTTATAGAGAAAACAATTGAAGACTTTTTCCTGACCTACATTCATTTTCTTTCTATACTACTTTCTGTGCTGTTAGCAAACATCCATAAAAATTACCACCAATAAAATTGTGCATTTTGACATCAAATTTTATCAGCTAAAACTTGTTAGGTTTGTTATGTCTTTTTTTTTTTTGTAGTCCTAAAATGGGGAAAAAAATAATGTTTTAATATCCTATCATGTTGATAATTTTATAGAGAAAAGATTGTAAACAATGGAAACAATTTTCAAACATTGGCCATCTATAATCCAAGAATACTATAACTTTTCAAGACTATTAGCGCCCTCTTGTGAACCCTGCCTATAAAACGAATTGTGACAATTAAATAACTCAACAGACAAACTAAACAAAACCTATATCTATAACATTTTCTCAACTAGATCATACTGGTTTTTTACAAATCGCATTATGGCTGACAAATACTAAATTCCAGAATTGTAGCAGTCATTTACATGTTCTTTACATTGACTTCAAAAAAAAAAAAAGGCCTTTTCTTAGAGCAAGCTAGCAATCTTATTGGTAGAGCACAATGTGCACAAACACTTTAAGCTACAAGAAGCAGCAGCAGCAATTCATTATTTGGTATAAGAGACAAACCATGAGAGATATAAAAAAAACTCTTTAGTTCCACATTTAGACACAATTTTTGCCTAGGGCTTGAATGTAATAGCAACTACTGAGACAATCAGTATAGTTTCAGTAATTTAAAAAAAAGGAGAAGGCTGACACAACAGAATAGCTGTGGATAAGTTTCAACTAAGTAGTACATAACAATGGATGTGTGATAAATAGATCCACATTAATCCACCAAGAGACTTGTAGACCTAAACAAGAATCAGTGTAATCAACAACTTTAATCATGGAGAAATATGTCTTGATTCATTTTAAAATTAATTACTCAATAAACATACAAAATTAATTTATTCTTTGTACACTAAATGAATGTTAATAAAAATGTTAACACTTGAAAACTAAATGAATGAAAACCTAATAGTTATCATTACTGCACTAATTGTATAAAACTTAAAATGTTAAGATTTGTATACTAAATGAATAAAGATCTGTTAACATTTAGGAAATGAAAGCATGCTTTGATCTAATAAAAACCAAAATGTTACCATTTGTAAATAGAACATAAAAGAACTAAACTCTAAACTAGAACAAAAGAATCCATGAAAGGTTGAATGATCTGTGCCTCCAACAATTACCTGGCTACCATGAGTTATAGATTCCATGGAAGAGTTATGCATGTCTTCATCCATAAACGGAATCAGATCAAATACATCTGCTCCGTTGGCAGTGTCCGCTGCATGCAGCATCTGGGTCCAGGTCTCATTCAGCCTACGCTCGCTATAGACTTTGCCACTCCCGCGCTCCGCAACGCCCAGCGACCTAACCTGGGTGCGCGAGCTGGCATTTGTTAAAGAGGAATGTGAGGCAGTTACCTCCGCTCTGTCCTCCAGCGGTTTCACCCGGCTGGTCAGCGCCGCTATGTCCTCCGACGACTCCCCGCACTGCTGCAGCATCTCGATCAGGATCTCTGTGGGGGACGCGGCCAGCTGCGGGTTCTTGGGCCGCGGCCTGCTGGGCACCTGTGGTGCCTCCTTGACCGGGCTGGGGATGTGGACCAGGTTGTCGTAGATCTGAGACTTCCTGTTCTTGTGCTCGGGCGCGGCCTTTTTCTGTCCCACAGTGGGGTCATCGTAGGCGCTGGTCAGTGAGTTGACCAACTGGCTGAGCTCTTCAAACTGTTTGCCAGATGTCTGTAACAACAACAATATAATTGTTTAACAATCCCTTCTAAATAAGTCAACATATTGGTTTAATAATGAAATACATACAGAACTCTTTATTTCTTCCCAATACAGTAAGGCTACTGCAGAGAATCTTCAATTTATACAGATTTAAACATTGTGAAAAGATACATAGATTTATAAACTAGCTCAAATGTCTGGGGGTAAAAATTAACCTAAATTATTATTTTTTTTATAGAAAAAATAAAATCCCTAAAGAGAATTGAACCTAGGTCATCCAGGTGTCAGGCGGGGATTCGAACTACTATAATATGGAGTACTCGTGGGAACAAAAAAACTCTCAATATAAGGTCATGTGTCTTTATACTGACCAATGGCAATGAAAAATCAACACACACAGCCAACTTAACATATATTGATCTTCTAATGTATAGCATTGAAAGACTTAGATTCTCAAAAGTCTGTATACCTGGGCTCAGTCTGTTGAATGTGAGGAGCCTGTGTAAACATCACACTACACACACCTGTGTGTAAACATCACACTACACACACCTGTGTGTAAACAACACACTACACACACCTGTGTGTAAACATCACACTACACACACCTGTGTGTAAACATCACACTACACACACCTGTGTGTAAACAACACACTACACACACACACACCTGGGAATGTTTCTCCATATACTCTGACAGCAAACAGTGAAGTACAGAGAGTTCCTTGCCCAGGTCAATGTAACCATCAAACTCCAGGAACTGGTTGCTGCCTTCATCACTCTAAAAGAAGAAAATGACATGAAGGAATTAGAGAAGATGCATTATGTCACATGTTGAATGAAGGAATTAGAGAAGATGCATTCTGTCACAATGTGAATGAAGGAATTAGAGAAGATGTATTCTGTCACAATGTGAATGAAGGAATTAGAGAAGATGCATTAGGTCACAATGTGAAGGAAGGAATTGTAGTCTTTCAAACTAACTATTGCAAGTTACAACAAAAAAAAACAAAAAAAAAAACCTAACGCAGAACAAAAATTTCAAAACGGGTATTATAAGTTTCAAACAAGAATTGAAGATTAAAGTGCAAGGTGAAAGGTTTTACTTACAGATATTTTATGCAAGAAAGACTTCATACTACTTGCTTCTCTCTCTACAAAAGTATTCATGAAGATCATAAACTCTTCTTTACCACCAAACCTGTGTATATATATAGAAACAACAAAGTTACATCATTCTGTACATTTTCTAAATGTAAGCAATTGAAGGATTAAATAGTCTTACAGTTGACTGTACAAGTAACTGGTTATATAGACAATTTAATTCACTCATGGAACATCTATGTCCGAGTGACAGCGCGTTTGGCTGGCGTACAGAAGGTCCTGGGTTTGAATCCTGGTGAAGGGCTAGGGTTTTGTTCCTCGGTCTGGTTTACCAACTTTGGTGGGTCTTTAGTTGGGGCAAATTAAAGGTGGGTGGGCATTGTGCTGGCCACACAATCCCCCTAGTATATGCCATGGCCACAGAAACTGGTGAATGCTGCTTCACTTGCCCTATGGATCAATTTGGTCAGACAGGATTCTTATTTTACATGGAACTTTCACAGACATCTTCCTCAGTGTAGACGGTTTAAAGAAAAATAACAACTCACTGTGTAAAATTAGCCAGAGTCTGTATAGTTTTGGCAATGAGTGTCAGGTTTCTGGAAGCTCTTTCATTGGGATACTCTGTAGAATAATCAACAAGTATTTGGATTTAGTGAGTGGACATTGGTCATCAACATTAACAGCAGATAATTATTATACTGTCATAAATATGTGGTGCTCTTACAGAAAACATAATATACATTTTTGATAATGCATGCATGTATACAAAAACAATGTTTAATGCAGAGTTCTTACTCTGAAATTATTTTGAAATTACAAAACATTTCCTAAACCCTTTTCTACATAATAAAAAAAACTCACAACCCAATATAATAATATAGTCTAATATCATGTGTACATTGCCTTAATGTTAATGGATAGAATTTACATGTCATCCTAATAGGACAATTGTGGGTTTATATTCATACTCATAGAACTTATGTCAAGCAACAGCTCTGGAACAATGTCAGAAAAACAACCTGATAAAAGTTATTGACGCTTAAAGGACATAGTCATTGATTACTTTTCACCTTTTTTAAACTGTGTGTATTGTAGTGAAATACACAAAATTTCCCCAAACTCAGTTCAGTTTCCCAAACCTTTAACAAACTTTCTAAACCTAAGGCTTACGAACCCAATCAAAGATGCTTAACAGGATCTCAAGAAATGCCACACAGAAAAATAAACAAGCAAGCTTGCCAGATTGCACTTGATGAATATGTTATATACACTTTGATAAATCTCCTCGCCGAAATGTTATTTAGTCCATACAAGTTCAGCAGTATCCCACAGAATGCTAATGGATAGTGTGTCCATCTTAGCTGCTAGTCTTCATGTAGGGCCTACTCAAATAAAGCATTGATCAGACCGACAAAGCACTAGGAAAGCTGTCCATGATAAAAAGGAAAGAAATAACTACAATTACAGAGAGCTTTTAAATTGCAATATTATGCCCAGCTCTCTACATTTGGAGATCTGCAAATGTCTAGCAAACCAAAAGATTAATATTAATAAAAGAAAATGTATATTGAAGAAAGTTTTTGACTACTGTTACTATCTTGAGGGTTTACCTTGTGTCAGGTTGAACAGACTAGGAGACAGAATGGCTGGACAGAGAAAACGTAGGAATATACAACCACTGATCAGGTTATCACTGTAGTCCTCCTTCCCTCTCTCCCTGCACCTGTCTCTCAAGATGGCAAACACTTGCCTCATCTCACTGTAGCACAGGGAAAAATGAAATAACAGTAGTTTAAACATCTGGCCAACACAACTGTGTGTTTTATTTAAAGTAACATTAGCTTATATGTTACAAATATGGAATATTTTTTGGTTGTACGCTTATCCTTATAAATGTCAACTTCCTATGTTTATCCTTTTAAATGCTAACAAAAAAATTCACTAACTAAATATATAATTTATAATCAAATGTAAACAGTTAAGTAAGGTACCAACAAGAACTATTAATGGTAAAAATGCCATTTAAATGTTCCCTGTGAAAAACTCTAATAAAAGTAGGCCTACCAATTAAAAGTCTTAAGTACCAATATAAAAACTGTAACAATATCACTGAAATTTTAATAGTTATAGAAAAAATACAATGTTGCCAGTAAAAAATCCCTATACCCAACGTTTAACAGTAAAAGCATAAGTGTTGAAACTTACAAAGGAAAACGGTGAGCTGAGTCGATGACCTTGGCCCACACCATGTTGCAGTACATGTCCAGGTTTTTCTGCTGACACAGCAGGAGGGGCTGAGTGGGAACCTTGGTGGGGTCCACCTCACAGTCGTCAGTGGACTCAATCAGCTGCCTGACAAATCCGCTCAGTGTGTCCTGGAGGTACTGTAGTGTAGAGAGAGAGACAGGTGAAATCAACAAGCTGCACAATCTATCACATGGGCACAGGAGAAACCATGTCTCCAGAGCACACAGGAGAAACCATGTCTCCAGAGCACACAGGAGAAACCATGTCCCCAGAGCACACAGGAGAAACCATGTCCCCAGAGCAATTAGAAGTGAAAATACTTCATGAAGGTACAAATAAGAACAATCCTGCATAGCTGAGTTTTTTTTATATAAGCAAAAGCTAAGGGGTATAGTGGTCTTTAACGTCTACTTAACATGAAATAGGTGGAGTGGATGTCTATTGGGTTTCTTGTAGAGATTTTACATGTAGAATAGTTTTTTTTAGTTTTATTTTCTTTTTATAACTGTAGTGAATGGGATCTGGTGACCTAGAAGCAGCGAGCTCAACTGCACACCTCCTGGGTTTGCATCCCGGTGAAGTCTAGGATTAGTTCCCTCTGGTTTAGAGGATGTCCTGAGTCTACCTGTGCTCAGCTCTAACCCAGCTCTAACTGTGTACCTGACAGTAGTTAACAGGGTTCCTGCACCAAACTCAAATCAAAATTTCAGGAGGTTTTCAGGAGTTTTTCAGGAGAAAATCTAAAATATCAGGAGGCGCGGCAAAAACGCATTCACTACATCACTAAACAATGACTCAGATACAAATAAAATTAAATAAAATATTTTTAAGGGCATTATAATGTGGAAGCTAAATATGTACCATTAAGCTATGTTCATCATATAGAGTCCTCTAACTGTCTTTTTTTAAAGTACAAATAAAAGAAATTTGGTTTATGAAAATAAAAGGAGGGGGGGGGGGCAGAGAATGGAAATATAGTATTCTGTATAGGGGCATCTGTAACATATAGAGTGTTACATTAACAAGTAGCCTATAGAGAAAATATTTATATGGGCCTACATTGAAAAGTTTATAGAAAGCTTACAGATTTACAAGTTAAAAAAAACTATCACTATGACAAGACAAAAACTGCTATTGTAAAGGACATGTAGATAATCCAATTTGACATGTAGATAATCCAATTTGATTACTTTCCAATCATTAGGATCATTAAGCCTATTAAAATCCTGCTACAAAAATAAAACCCTACAGCAGCCATGTGTAGTTAGGTAAGGATGGGGCAAATAACCATGGTGATCTTGGGCAAATAGTACAAGGGGGAAATAGTCAACAGTGGGGGGGGGGGGGGGGGGGGTAGCTGATTCTGAACTGGTGCATATAATATCTCCCTAAACTACCGTATTAAAATAAAAACCACAACACCTGTGGATAAGTTGCATCCTGACTTAGGGGGGGGGGGGGGGTTATACTGCCTTTTAACTTCTCAAAAGTTCATAATTCATACCATTTAAACATAAATGTTACTAAATATTCACCCTAATTTGGAAACTTTCCTTAAAGAAAAAATGGTTTCAATCATGCATAAAAGGCAAACACAGCGCTTCACTTATTTAAAACAACCGATCAATACAGCCATTAGTCATAAGGCAAAGTAATGTATCTGTTTCTACATCTAAGTCACTGTCCATACTCACGTTCCTATCCCTATAGTAGGCTAACACTATAGTGGGTAGACAAAAAAAAAGTCTTTTGAAGTAGGCCTGCCCATGCTTTCTAGACAGAACGGCGCCGGTTTTGGTGACGCGCTATACAAGTGCCCTAACCTAATTACCATTAACATTGTTTGTAATGATTTCTAGTCAGATATATTTAGCATTGTCATTGATTGCATTTCATCAATGTATTGGTGAATAAAATGACTTAGATCTAGACTTCTAGATTAGGCCCAGTCTTTAGACTGATAAACTGATAGACCTAGGGCCACACCGACCAGGCCTATGCCTGCCTAGACCCAAAATCGTCTGCCTACATTTCCCACATTGATAAAAAAAAAAACACATTGTAGGCCTACCCATACGATATAATAATTAGTAAAACCATGTACCGGTAGGGCCTACACCTTTAAAAAGTTGATAATGATATCGGCGCCAATCGGCGTAGGCCTACATCGCGAACAACTCCTCTAGTAGGGCTAGCTAAATAGGCCTACTGGAATTTTTACCATAATATGATATGATAGCGTCTTAAACGCCATCGTTTTCTTTTTAACTAATAAAAAGACCTATTTCTGTGTATTTTGATATAAATATATTTCAAAATAAATCAATTTAACAAAATATGTCGGTTCGCTGACCCCAAGTAGACTAGTAGGCGCTGCGCGTAGCGTAATCAGGCATTCTCAACATTGATCGTGAAAATAGGCACCTAACTAGTTCTGGTAATTACCCGCGCCGGTTGGCAAATTTGTCGCCTCGAGAGACCCGCGTCCTCTATGAACAACTGTAAAGCACACAAAAAATAACATTCCTCGCACGAGTTCGCTCGGGTCGACTCGCGCGTGCGATTTTCCGAAACCCGCCGCCTCTATAAACGCTTGCTTAGTCCTTATCATTATCTAATCTAGCAGACATCAAACTGTGGGAGAGGGAGCGAAAGAGGAGGAAGAGCTGTATGTATACCATCTTTACCGTCACAAAGCGAGAAGGGATAGGCTTGGCGTAGCAAGCATTATAAGCGAACAAGCGGGAGGTGGGGCTGTTGAAATAGGGACACGTGTTGGAGAAGGAAAAAATAGGGGTCAGCTCAATTTTTCAGGACATTTCAGGAGATTATTTCAAATTTCAGGAGGTTTTCAGGAGTTTTTGCACTTTTTTGCAATTTCAGGAGGATTTCAGGACATCCTGAAATTTCAGGAGGCCGCGGGAACCCTGAGTTAAGGAAAAGTAAAGGTGGGCTGGGCATAGTGCTGGCCACAAAATTCCCTAGTATGCCATGGCCACAGAAACTATCAAACGTTCCTTTACTAGCCCTAAAAGGAACACATGATGTTTGTAGCTACAGACATACGGCTACACGGGGTGCTACAGCTGACAATCAAGTTTATGAATTATTCTGATACCATACCAGTAATGGCCTTCTGAAAAGACATGTGATCCAAAGGTATTGGAAAATTGTCATTGTTTCAATTCATCACATTCTACCCCACAGAGACCTACTATACCATGCTACAAGTAATCATCAAGCATACAAACACTATAGAATACAACAAAATCCAATACTAGAGTACAGTACTCACTTTCTCCCCAACAAGTTTCATGTAGGCTTCCATAGCCTTGGTTGCTATACTGTTTCCTCTGAATGTCAGGTGCTCATCATCTAAAATATACATGACATATAGAGATGACACACACACACACACAGTCTGCTTTATAGAGTACAGAATTAGAAACCAATACTGAGGCACATTGATGGTCAATACCACACTCATGATCCTGACCTCAGAGAGACTTCTACAATGACATGACATTTTACCACTAGACTGAACTCATACATATTTAATATCACTGAGATAGATTGTACTTGTATCATAATTGATTTTAACGAAGTAAACTTTGAGGGAGGGAAGGGTTTTTTTTCTCCACAATAAATTTAACTGACATACAAGTATGTATATGATAGAGATATTTAAATTTGAGTCTCTAAATTTCATCAGACAAAAAAAAATGTATCTTATGGCTAATGTTGGCATTTGATGGCTTTGGTATACAATCCTAACATGGTAATTCTAGTAAACAGTCAAGTGTTACCAACTCAATGGAAAATGTACAAAGTAATTGATATTGAAATCATGATGGTAATGTTTGGCTTATATGCAGCCAGGGGCAATAACAAAAAAACAACATTGCAAATAGATAACATCTCAAAGATTTTATCTTAAGCTGAGTATACTCTTATGGCAGAATATTTCTTATCTTATTTACATTTCACACAAGCTCATTCTAAAAAGAAGATTATTGCGTCCTACGCTCATTGCGTCCTGGGTGTATCCATGGTTTGAGTCGTCTTGCGTTTTTATTAGTGTTTTTAAATGATATTAAGTTACTAGTTATCCTGGTTTGTTCGATCAACCCATTCTATGCCAGGATGACATTAAGAAAAAGAGTACTTATATGCATTGGTTAAGAAAAGTGTTTTTGTCCTTATGTTTATTCTTATTGGGATATCAGAACAGAAAACTTTTTAATGAACAACCAAGATTAGAGCCCCCACACTCCTCCCTCCCTACAGTCAAAACACAAATATGTTTATAAATATGAAATGTTAGGACTAATGTTATGGTAGATTTTAAGAAGAAAACCAATTCCAAATAAAAGGACAAGTTGTAAAGGTACATTCTAGTTACTCACCCAGTCTAGAGATTTCCTCCATGACTATATCAGACAAGAACTCACAAGCCTTGCTCTGCTTCTGTAGGATGTGTACCAGGCTGGTGGCAAAGTCTTCCTTCTCTCTGACACTCAGCAGTGGCTCAAACATCTGGCACAGCTTCTTGTAGTCTGTGCTTAAGTACTGGGGACCAAAAGAAAACAAAAAGAACAAAGGTCAGTGGTGGTGACATGGGTCAAGAGTGGTCAGTGGCAGTAACAGGTAACATAGGTCAAGAGTGGTCAGTGGCAGTAACAGGTAACAAAGGTCAAGAGTGGTCAGTGGCGGTAACAGGTAACATAGGTCAAGAGTGGTCAGTGGCAGTAACAGGTAACAAAGGTCAAGAGTGGTCAGTGGCGGTAACAGGTAACATAGGTCAAGAGTGGTCAGTGGCAGTAACAGGTAACAAAGGTCAAGAGTGGTCAGTGGTGGTAACAGGTAACATAGGTCAAGAGTGGTCAGTGGCAGTAACAGGTAACAAAGGTCAAGAGTGGTCAGTGTCGGTAACAGGTAACATAAGTCAAGAGTGGTCAGTGGCAGTAACAGGTGAAAAAGGTAAAGAGTGGTCAGTGTCGGTAACAAAGGTCAAGAGTGGTCAGTGGCAGTAACAGGTAACAAAGGTCAAGAGTGGTCAGTGGCGGTAACAGGTAACAAAGGTCAAGAGTGGTCAGTGGCAGTAACAGGTAACAAAGGTCAAGAGTGGTCAGTGGCAGTAACAGGTAACAAAGGTCAAGAGTGGTCAGTGGCGGTAACAGGTAACAAAGGTCAAGAGTGGTCAGTGGTGGTAATAGGTAACATAGGTCAAGAGTGGTCAGTGGCGGTAACAGGTAACATAGGTCAAGAGTGGTCAGTGGCGGTAACAAAGGTCAGGAGCGGTCAATGGTGGTAACAGGCAATATAGGTCACAAAGAAGGGTCAGTGCCTCCTCCCTTTACTTTTAATATAAGCACAGTTATACAAAACTACCATTAAAGGAAAACAGATCGGCCCATAGAAGCAATATGTTAGAAGAATACAAAGTGCATAGAGTTTACCTTAATGAAAGACTGGTAAGCATCTAGAGGCAATATGTCAACAGTTTGTTTCCTGGCTTTCACTCTAATGATGGGCAGTTCACTCTTGGTTTCTTTACCAGCTTTACCCACAGTTCCAGAACTACAAGTTATCCTGGAAACAGTACAAGTTTATAATCAACTTCACGGCCAACAGATTTAAGTGGAAATGTTAAATTCTATCCTACTGAAATAGAGAACTACCAAAACTCATTAAATTATCTACTCTAGACTTAAGATGACTGTATAGAAGATTAATAAAGGTTGTTACCATTTCTCAATGACTTGTCTATTGTTGATTTCAGACAAACACAAGTTGATGTAACCTGAAGAAAATAGTACAACAACCCTATTGAAACTACCAGCCCATCACAGCAGAGTTCATATTTAACATTCTCATTTAGATTATAGTATGTACTGTATACAAGGTCTACAGTATGTACCATATATAAAGTAACTCACCAACTAGAGTGTTTCTATCTTTCTTTTTCTTCTTGTCTGCCTCTCTGTACAGGTTAATTGTGATTGTTTCAATCACTGGCAAATTTCTAGACAGGCAAAAAGAACAAAATCATTATTAGAGGTTGAAAACAATTTTTTAATATAACTAAATGACAACTGAACTGTATCTATAACTAGGGACCAATACTTTGAACTGGTATCCTAGAGCTCATAAGAGAAAAACACAACATGAATCTCTGTACTTAGAACCATTATCTGGAATAAATATAATATAGAACCCAATACATGGAACACATGGAACACAATTCTTGGAACTTAAACTTGAAACCCCTACTGGGAATCTGTACCGTAACCATGTATTTGAAATGGAACCCTAATACAAGGAACTTTTTGGAAAATTTACTTGAACCCCAATACAAGGAACTTTTTGGAAAATTTACTTGAACCCCAATACAATGAACTTTTTGGAAAATTTACTTGAACTCGAATACAAGGAACAACTTTTTGGAATATTTACTTGAACCCCAATACAAGGAACAACTTTTTGGAAAATTTACTTGAACCCCCATACAAGGAACTTTTTGGAAAATTTACTTGAACCCCCATACAAGGAACTTTTTGGAAAATTTACTTGAACCCCCATACAAGGAACAACTTTTTGGAAAATTTACTTGAACCCCCATACAAGGAACAACTTTTTGGAAAATTTACTTGAACCCCCATACAAGGAACAACTTTTTGGAAAATTTACTTGAACCCCCATACAAGGAACAACTTTTTGGAAAATTTACTTGAACCCCCATACAAGGAACAACTTTTTGGAAAATTTACTTGAACCCCCATACAAGGAACAACTTTTTTGAAAATCTACTTGAACCCCCATACAAGGAACATGTACATAAACCATGTGGGTGCAAGTATCAACGGGAAAGGTAGTGAGCTACTTACTTGAAGTCAAAATGTTCCCCCCAGAACAACATGTCTGTCATTGTCTTGATACTAGTCTGGGCATATAACTCACGGTCTAACAATATATCACAGAAATATCTGGGGAAAGAAACAAACATAAATCAATGTATTCATGTGTGGCAAAAACTTCAACGCTGACCACTGTCCATCCACATACTTCAATGTATTCATGTGTGGCAAAAACTTCAACGCTGACCACTGTCCATCCACATACATCAATGTATTAATGTGTGGCACAAACTTAAACGCTGACCACTGTCCATCCACATACATCAATGTATTCATGTGTGCAAAAACTTCACCGCTGACCACTGTCCATCCACATACATCAATGTATTCATGTGTGGCAAAAACTTCACCACTGACCACTGTCCATCCACATACATCAATGTATTCATGTGTGGCAAAAACTTCACCACTGACCACTGTCCATCCACATACATCAATGTATTCATGTGTGGCAAAAACAACTTCACCGCTGACCACTGTCCATCCACAATGTTGCTGTTTCTATTTACTTATGTAATCTATTCTATTTTCTCCTAGTACTCAAGTGAACTATTTTGGTTATCATAAAAATACATAGAAAGGAGAAGGCAGGGAGGACTACTGGTTTTATGACCAGAAATCAAGTATTGAAATATTGATTGGCATATAACTCAATATTACTAACACTAATAAAAGTATCCTGTCTGACCACATTGATCATAGGGCTGGTGAAACAGCGTTAGGATGTGTGGCCAGCACAATGGCCACCCTCCCCCCTTAACTTTAGCCCAAACTAACGTCAGGTATCCATCAGAGCTGGGTAGACTTAGGGACACCCTCGAGTCCCAGGAAAAAATCCTAGCCTTCGCCAGAATTTGAACCTAGGACCTTTGGTGCGCCTACAGAAAGCAATGTCACCACGCTCCCGTTAACACTAATAGCTTTCCTTAATGACTTATAAATCTGTTACATTTAGGCCTAAAATCATTATCATGAAACAATTTAATTAAACAAACTTTTACTTTTTTTTTTAGCAATAGACAATACTTAAATAGGCTACAAGTTATCCTGGAAAGATTACAAGTTTAAACTTCAGCTTATTATGGGATTGTATTGTTTTGTTTTTCCAATCTATTTAACAAGAATTGGTTTGGATATTCCCTCTCACGCAGTGAAATTTCAACTCTGTACACTTGAAATTTGAAATGATAGTATCACTATGTTTTCTAAATGCCATTAAAAAAGAAAACTTAAGCAGTTAACTGAAACACTTATTGGAGTAGACCACAAGGCCATGCTGTTATTTCTAAAAACTGAGAAACTAACAAAATATTTTATTGTCATATTCAAACTACTTGTTCAATGAACAATCCCCATGACTCCTCCATTGAAGGCTCAGACACTTATTATGACCTGGAAAAAGGAAAAAACACAACAAATCCCCACCTCCCTGACATTTAGCTGAATGTAGGCCACACAAACTTCTTGACATACTTCAACACATACACCTCAGTGTTCCTTTCTCTCTTGTAGTCTACATGCTGTGGGAACAAAATGGCATAGAAACACCCACCCACTACAACTTGGGGGTGGGGTGGTTGGGGTGGGGTCGGTAGGGTACCAAACACCCACTACAACTTAAAGGAGGGGTACCAAACACCCACTACAACTTAAAGGAGGGGTACCAAACACCCACTACAACTTAAAGGAGGGGTACCAAACACCCACTACAACTTAAAGGAGGGGTACCAAACACCCACTACAACTTAAAGGAGGGGTACCAAACACCCACTACAATTTAAAGGAGGGGTACCAAACACCCACTACAATTTAAAGGAGGGGTACCAAACACCCACTACAACTTAAAGGAGGGGTACCAAACACCCACTACAATTTAAAGGAGGGGTACCAAACACCCACTACAATTTAAAGGAGGGGTACCAAACACCCACTACAACTTAAAGGAGGGGTACCAAACACCCACTACAACTTAAAGGAGGGGTACCAAACACCCACTACAATTTAAAGGAGGGTACCAAACACCCACTACAATTTAAAGGAGGGGTACCAAACACTCACTACAACTTAAAGGAGGGGTACCAAACACCCACTACAATTTAAAGGAGGGGTACCAAACACCCACTACAATTTAAAGGAGGGGTACCAAACACCCACTACAACTTAAAGGAGGGGTACCAAACACCCACTACAACTTAAAGGAGGGGTACCAAACACCCACTACAATTTAAAGGAGGGGTACCAAACACCCACTACAACTTAAAGGAGGGGTACCAAACACCCACTACAACTTAAAGGAGGGGTACCAAACACCCACTACAACTTAAAGGAGGGGTACCAAACACCCACTACAACTTAAAGGAGGGGTACCAAACACCCACTACAATTGATTATTCTGTGTGAAAGGGAAGTATGTTTTACTGGTTTCACTTAACATTAATAGTCCAATTCACAATGAGGTCATACAGACACACATTTCTGGCCTAAATTCCACCAAAATTACATGCCTATGCAGTATGCATGGCAACCAAAGACTAAAAGGAGGAGTTGGGGAAGATAGGAAATAAGGTAGGCGACACCCTCCCCCCCCCCCAATACCCTAGTATGCCCTAGCCACAGAAACTGGTAAAAGTCGTTTAATTGCTTCTATAGAGCAATTTGGTCAGATGGGATTACTTAGTTTCAAAAAGTCGATTTTCCTGATTCTAGTTTTTTTTTCGTTGTTTTTGTTTCTAATGTCCATCTTACAATTAATTGTCTGTGTGGCTTTTGGGGAGAATCAAAACAACAAGGAGACCAAGAAAATGTTCCTACTCGAGTCGTCAAAAAGAAGCAGACACGTTTTGTGTAAGCTACTGGATTATATTGTACTTTTCAAGTGACCTATCTGTGTATGGGTCAAAACACCTTCAATGCAAGTTATTTGAAGCCCAGACTTTTCCTTACATTAAACAGACATCTTTGTTCATGTGGCATGTATATGCTTGACATTTCAAATGGTATCTTCTTGGGCTAAATGATGATACACAAGTTCATTCCTTTACTTCCATAGAATCTAATCTAAAATATTTTAAGGAAATAAAATCCTCCATAGCAGACATTGACGGTACAGGTAGGAGACGGCTTTAGTTTTAATAAGACATTGATGCCATGGATATTTGGAAGCGGAAGCCAGAAGTCCGTTAAAATAATCACTGTGGGTCTACATATGTAGTAGATGCGTAAATAGGCTACATATCCACAATAAGAAAAGTATACTTCTATTATAATCATACAATTATTGTAACACACTATAGAATTACATGAGTTATACAGTTAGAACTGGTTAAAGAATTACAGTTTTAAAAAAAGTAATACATTATTGTAGAATGTTTACAAATAAATTCGAATCCCATTCACTGCAGGTTTTAACCACAATCCCCTCATCTATGCATATTTCATGCAAGGGTGGGGGTGGGTGGTAAGAGATAGGGATGATTGTGTCGGAGGAAGGAGGGGAGTCTATTGTCTGGTGTCAAAGACTTCTCTGTGCCGTATTACACTAAAGAACATAGTCAATCTTTTAATAACCCTGAGAGAGCTAAGTCATTACCCCCGCCTCCATAGACTCTATTTACACTCGTTGTGTCTAGTCTTTCTATTTCTTTGACAGAACTCTGCACAAGACGTTGAGGGGGGGGGGGGGGGCTGGAGGGAGGGAGGCATTGTGCAGTATTTCTAAATGTCTCATTTTGACATTCTGTAAACACCTGCCCGCCACGCTGACATTTAAATGTATACATAGCAACACTTTGTGTTTGTCTTTTCTTTCCTTTGAAAACAAACTTGTGTTTATATAAAAAAAATTAAAAAAAGAAGAATTAGTTACATAATGTATCTAATTGGAATTGAATGACGAATGTAACGCCGAAAATTGAACGCACTTGGAGATATATTGATTTATCCACATTGAGACTGAAAGCAACAATGGACTCATTCTTATTCATTATTCTAACTGAAACCATATATATATATATTGTGTCCTTTAGATAGATCAAGGTGTAACACGTGAAACAGGGGGCGAGTGGGGTGTCGCCACAATCTCCCAGTGTGCAGAAGAATAAAAGAAGACAACAACAAAAAAAAAAAACACAAAAAAAAACACAAAAAAAACTTTGCTTTTGGCAAACGTTCATAAATTTCAATGGCGAGATATTGAGATTAGTTTGTATAGTCTACTAATTACGTTGTGGGCGTGGGGCCAAGGCAATCAGACGTACCGTGTCTGACTCTACTGCAAGGCACACCGACCGACACATACATTGACCGAACAATAACTCCAGTCAGCAAAAACTGTTCATTATCTCCCCCTTCAGGCCTTGTGAATGGATTTGAAAAAACAACAATAACACGTAAATAAATTGGAGGTAGGGAGGGATTACTTATAATTGGCAAAGGGTGGGCAGGGGGTGGTGATTTATTTATAGATTCATCAAGTTTCTTATTTTAAAAACAACAACCTCAATTTGTAGCTTCATATGAAATAACTGGTGAATAGAACATGCTAGAAAAAGGGGCATTACATAATGATCTTCTATAAGGTTATTGACTTCCTCAGTTGAAAGAGAACCGACTTGCATTTATTCTAATAATAGCCAATCAATACTTCAATACTATGACCACAGCTATTTAGTTAATTCTCATTGCACAACGCTTCAATAAGTGTGTCAGTATTTCTGTAATATAACATATTTCTTATTTGTCTAGGATAGAATAAGCTCTAGATGTGACCTTGGTATTGGTACACGCCTGGTGTGTACTGTGCACAGATAAAGTGTACATGTGTACAGATGTAAAGTGTACATGTGTTAATAGTTACCTTTTCTTTGGAGCCACATTCTTAGCCTCCAGAATCCACAACTTCAGGGAACTGTCCGTCCGTCTGGAATGTTCCTCGTGTGGTCTGTGAGCTCGTCTCAAACTGAAACATTTATAGACATAAAGCACCTTGTATAACAAACATAAACAAATAAACACAATGTGTAGTTGTAATCTTAGTGACTGCGTTAGAGCGCATACAACAAACAGGCTATGTTTTTAAAAAAACGCATTGGTAAGGTGTATTGTGCAGCATATCGGCATGCCTTGGGCAGGAGATTGTCCTCCGCTCCTTAGCCAAGGGGAGATACAACTAAACGTATTGCTTCTAGTAACTGGACTTCAGATCCAATAGGCTCGTTGTTGATGAGGGGATTTGACAAAGCGCAAAATATGTGTGATGAACTGAGCAATGGTTTTGATGTGCATCAGTTCTCAGCTGTACTGAGATTTTTCTTGAGACAAAAGTTTGACTGAACAGAAAGGTACAAAAGGCAGATCTGTCATCTGTAGTAACTGTGATCTGCATTGACTGGTGCTGTGTCGCGAGGGCTCATTTAATTATTTACCTTTCACAGTTTTAGTTTCCGAAAAACTCGTGTTAATGTGCTGTCCTAAGTCTAAAGATAAATTTGTTGGTACTGGCAGGATATGTCCTAAGTCTAAAGATAAATTTGTTGGTACTGGCGGGATATGTCCTAAGTCTAAAGATAAATTTGTTGGTACTGGCAGGATATGTCCTAAGTCTAAAGATAAATTTGTTGGTACTGGCGGGATATGTCCTAAGTCTAAAGATAAATTTGTTGGTACTGGCGGGATATGTCCTAAGTCTAAAGATAAATTTGTTGGTACTGGCGGGATATGTCCTAAGTCTAAAGATAAATTTGTTGGTACTAGCGGGATATTTCTGTCTCTAAAATGGATTAGGGTTTTAGTGGGGTGGGTAACTAAGTATCCTTTTCATACCAAGTTGATCTATAATGCAACATTCGCAAGTTTCTGTGGCCACGACGTTCGAGGGGATTGTGGGGCCAGAACAGTGCTCAGCTGGCTGCTTAATCGTCATGTCGGGTACCCATCAGAGCTAAGGTGACTCGGGGACAGCTTCCAGACCCGGGAACAAATGCTAGCATTCACCAGGATTCGAACCATTGCCGCCAGGTCACAGTGCCGAAATATTACAAACTAACTACTTGTGTCATGTGTATCGTGTCTAAAAACTAACTACTTGTGTCATGTGTATCGTGTCTAAAAATTAACTACTTGTGTCATGTGTACCGTGTCTAGAAATCAAAGTGTATTACCTGGACAGCCATTTGTCCCTTTCCTCTGACGTGGTGCACGAGATGTACTTGCTGCCCTGGGATGTCGCCACCCTGAAGCACTGGCCTTGACCCAGCACGCTGCTGTGGAGCGGCTTGACCTCCACGTCCGGGTCACGGAGGTCAAACGAGTGCATGCTGGGCGGGGTGGCGGCTAGCAGGGACTCGTGCGACCGGGAGCTTCGGAGCTTAGCATTAATCAGAGACCTGAGGGAGAAAAGAAACAATAGAGACCATTGAGTTTAAAGCTCTCGGGCATCTCATGGACTTATCGTCGGTCACTGACCACACACAGCCATAGTTGAACAGAATGACAAAGACTACTGCTATTCAAGTTTATAAACGTTTTTAGGATATCTTTTTTTTTCTACAAACAAAATAAAACTTAATATTTTGAATAAAGTTGACTTTCGAACACACAAAAAACCCAAGCCACACGTTTTATAGCGTCTGCATACATTTTCTAAGTAAACGGAGTAAGTTGGAGCAGACGATACAATAGACGAACATTTGAATATTTCTTAGAAAACCAAAAATTAATACTTAGCACAAATAGTAGTCTCTGTCTATACAAATAGTTTTAAAAAACACAAGAACAACTAATATGTAATTTAAGAATAAGAGATAAGACATAAAAGCCAATAAAATCAATATTAACAGTTCATTCTATACAATATACACAAAATATATTGAAATCTGCCGCTGTAAGGCCAGACACCAACATTAGATCAAATGACAGATATAAATAAAAAAACAACAACACACCTTGACTATTTTAATACCGGTACCTAAATTCGGTTTCCCCGCCCTTAACTTAGTAACCAATATCAAAGTTAGAGGTCGAGTATCAAGAACATCAATCAATGAAGTAAAATGTTCACAACAACCAATGGTCGCTCATCGTTTCCACCTTTCATCCCAATGTGTCATCTGATCGATTTTACTTCCACAAATTCATCCAATACAGACTTTTAATTATGTCATACGTCAACACATACTTTTAATTATGTCATCTGTCTATGCTGACTTTAAATAAGGCCCGCTGTCATTTCAGATTTAAGTCGAGATCAAAATTGTAACTTGTTTTGATCAGGTATACATTAGTAAATACCCATTTTAATGAGGTCAAATGTCAATACATATTTTTAATCAGTTAAAATTTCAATAAGTATTATTAAGAGATCCAATATCACTGCATAATATAAGGATATAGGAAACTCTGGGTACTAACACACGAGTCAATACACGACAGAAAGTAGGGGGGGGGGGGGCGTTCTGTCCACTGAATCAAAACCACAAGAGCCAGTTCTCAATATTGTGTGAATAGCTAGACACACTTCATTCCCGACTTCACTTTTGACTAGATCTAGATGCTATTTAAACAACAAACACCAATCTAGTTCCTATGCTGTGGTTCTACGTAAAGTCGACCTGGTACAAGCTCACTTTGTTGTCTAACCCGACAACACTCACCAGCAGATACACTGCTACTTACTGATCGGTGAGGGCGTGTGTAGAGAAACGAGAGATTTATTCCACCCTGACTTGTACTTCAAATACAAGTTTTCGTTTCAAAACTTACTCACTATTGACTTGAGACCATTCTGCCTCTGGAGGCCTACCTGGACGTGGGACTTTGTATTCTACAACACTGACCTAAATAACGTTTGATCACTTTTAGTAGGCTATAGCATTCCAAAAACAACAACAAAAATTGTGGCTTGCGAGTTACGTCAGACTTGATAATTATATATGATATCGCATAACCATAAAATTATATCTGTAAAGCCCCGGTCTCTAAAAAAATATTTAATATTTTCTGCGCTATTATACGTATGAACAAGTCAATGAACAGTTAGTTTAAACGGCTCTTTTCTGTACTCTCTACGTAAAAGAGTCTTTAAAAAGCCTTGGGGAGGGGGGGGGGGTCGTGCCATTGAAAAGTTTTCTGAGTGCCAAGTCTGGCACTAATGCCTTAGATTGCCAACCCTCCTTTAGAACTTTAACAGTGTGAATCGATTCAATGACCAGTTACTTTGAGCGATTCTTTATTGAATGATTCATAAGTATAACTAGTATGAATCATTTCAGTGAGTTGTTACTTCGAACGATTCCTTTCTCCGTGCTAATTAGATACCGTAAGTTCTTTGGAACGAACCTCCTTGTGGTATAAATAATTATTGTGTGCTAATTACTCGGTGTCGTCAAGTGTCGGGACACGGTGGCGACGTTTCATTCACAACCATAACGAGGCTAGAACATGCAGCCTTCAAGGTCACACACGATATATCGACGAAGGTTTTTGTTTATTTTACACCCCTCACTCTCCTCACCAGGCACTCACCCACCAGCCAGAATCTTCCAGTGTTAGAAATATATAAAAAAAAACACGTACTCTGTATAGTTCCAGAAGCCGACCCTTCCCCTTTATTCCCTGCTCCCGCACCTCCTGTGATATCACAATCGTTCCCAGCGCAACCAATGACAACTGTGAAATTAGGAATGCTTTATGTGTGTGTATATGTGCGTCTGTATATATATATATATAATACGGCATAGTTGGGTGCACATGCAAGTTAAAGCTACGATACAATTAAGCCGGGTGTAGAGAAAGACATCTTGGAATATCTCACAAATATCAAACCGACGGTAGACGTTTAAAAAAAAAACAACTAATAAAAAATCAAAGGAGGAAACTTAACGATTACATGTGTTGATGTGTGTACTGGAATTACATGTGTTGATGTGTGTACTGGAATTACATGTGTTGATGTGTGTACTGGAATTACATGTGTGGATGTGTGTACTGGAATTACATGTGTTGATGTGTGTACTGGAATTACATGTGTTGATGTGTGTACTGGAATTACATGTGTTGATGTGTGTACTGGAATTACATGTGTTGATGTGTGTACTGGAATTACATGTGTTGATGTGTGTACTGGAATTACATGTGTTGATGTGTGTACTGGAATTACATGTGTTGATGTGTGTACTGGAATTACATGTGTTGATGTGTGTACTGGAATTACATGTGTTGATGTGTGTACTGGAATTACATGTGTTGATGTGTGTACTGGAATTACATGTGTTGATGTGTGTACTGGAATTACATGTGTTGATGTGTGTACTGGAATTACATGTGTTGATGTGTGTACTGGAATTACATGTGTTGATGTGTGTACTGGAATTACATGTGTTGATGTGTGTACTGGAATTACATGTGTTGTAGTGTGTACTGGAATTACATGTGTTGATGTGTGTACTGGAATTACATGTGTTGATGTGTGTACTGGAATTACATGTGTTGATGTGTGTACTGGAATTACATGTGTTGATGTGTGTACTGGAATTACATGTGTTGATGTGTGTACTGGAATTACATGTGTTGATGTGTGTACTGGAATTACATGTGTTGATGTGTGTACTGGAATTACATGTGTTGATGTGTGTACTGGAATTACATGTGTTGATGTGTGTACTGGAATTACATGTGTTGATGTGTGTACTGGAATTACATGTGTTGATGTGTGTACTGGAATTACATGTGTTGATGTGTGTACTGGAATTACATGTGTTGATGTGTGTACTGGAATTACATGTGTTGATGTGTGTACTGGAATTTGTAAAACAACAAGTAAGCCTACACAGTACACAGAGGTCGAACCAGTGCTTGCCTTGTACGGGATGGTGGTAACGCTTTTTGATGTCCGCGCATTAAAAACTAGCGTGCGAGGAGGTCACAAAAATCAATGGCGCCATTTACCAAGACTCCATTCATCAACGTCACAGGCTTGTGCCTCTGGTTAAAAAACCTCCAGGTCCTCACACTAGTCTTAGCCAATACTCATAGGGGATGGGGGGGGGGGGGGGGGGTTCTTCACACTACTCTTAGCCAATACACGCAGGGGATTTAAATCTAGTCTGCTGTTTGGACTGGTCAAAAATGGTGCTTGAGACTAAGACAGTTACATATAAAGATACAATGTAGGCCTACATACACTAACTGTGAATTATCAACATCATTAGTTGGATAAGTTGGATATAATAAAGGAAATGTGCTATTACATTACACCTGTAAGTAACAAGTTTAAATTGAAACGGTGGTCTAGCGAAAGAGCGCTGGTGTTACTTTTCCGAGTGTAAAGGTTTAAACTCCATTTAATGCCAGCATTCCTTTAGGTTCATAAGAAGGTAGCAGATTCTATCCACCTCTCTACGCTACAATCTTCATGGAAAGTAAAAAAAGGCTGAGCATTGTCCTACCCACACAATCTCTTCGTTAGACTAGAAAGATGAAACAGTTGATAATATCCTCTTTCGGCCAATAGATGGATAGTAAGTCTAAAGTAGCAATGCAATCAAATGTCAAATCAACCTTGCTTTCAAACTTTCTGACAGTGGACCACACGGACCACACGGTGTGTGTGGTGCTACTGGACACGTTGCTACCAACAGCCTGGTATTTGAACAGCGGGTCCAACACCTTCACCAACTGTTATGACATGGACTGTACACTGTACACCAACTCATGATTTCAGAAACGCATACCAACTATCTGGTACGTGCCACTCCCCCACAATCAATCAACGCATGTACAGCCGGGAAGCCCAGGACGGGAGATGGATGGCCCTACGCCAGGATGTTACTTCACGCGGAAGTCTAAAAACCAACATTTCTTTTAATTGATTGAGTTGCAATAAACATCAAAACGTCGTGCTTCGCTGCACAGGCATGTGGGCAATATTCAATGGAGACAAAACTCATCAAGATTTACGCCATTAACAATACGGAATAAATTGTGCACATTACTCACACCTATATTAATCCAAAAAGATTCCAAACTCATCCTTAAAACTACCACAGCATCTCGAGAAACTTACCGTCTAGGGCTGTTTTTAAACTCTAAAATCGTGTTAAAATTTCAAATTCTAAAACTGAAATATTTTTTTTATTCACAAACCAATTTTCACTGACATGCGAAATATCTTAATGTCTGGTAATGTAAGTAGGTAATGCAAATATATATAGATATTCATCATCATCAATCCCATGACCGTTGTGGTTGTTGGGGGGGGGGGGGGGGGGGGGGGGAGAATGGACACTTCAGAAGTAAACTTTCTGTTCTCCACTTTTGCCTATCTTGAGCGGTTGTCAATAGTTAAGTCAACTTCAGCCCTGTCTAATACTTTACATTGTCGAACCAGCATCTCCGACGTCCACGTTCTATATATTATATATATATTTGTAATTTGTACACGTTTTCTAAATAACCTTACCCATATAATAATAAGACTTGAGATGAGACTTTTAAAAACTCCTTAACTTGAGGACATAGTTGCTTCGTCCAGTTTAGCGAAATTCACAATTTTTCCCAAACCCTTCGTCAATTTCCCAAAACTTTACACAAAATCGTCAATTTTCCGAAACTTTCATGAACCTTGCGTCCATTGCAGTGCATTTACGTGCAATCACTGTACATACCTTACACTATACTTGAATTTTGTAACAACCAACGTTAGATATGTAGACATCGGTTTTTACACCGCGACTAATTTCTTTCAATGATTGACCCGTACCGTAAGACTTCAAGAGAAACCAAAAAAAGAAACAAACTATAAATCCAATTTTGTCACACCAATAGCCACCAGAGAACAGATCGGGCGAGAGAGAAAAAATCCAATCCCAACGGTCCAAATTGTCCACAACTAATTCCAGCTGGCCATTGGGTGACCAGATCAATGAAACAGTTTTGACCCCGAGAGAGGTCCAACTCTTGACACAGGGACAAAAAAAGGGCGAAGGTTGGGGGGTGGGGCGGAAGCGCTCGAGGCATAAACAGTTTAACTGGGGTTTCACGGCTTCAGATCTGACCAAAGAAACTAATAGACGGACCCAAGACGGCCATCACGTCCGCTGGCGAGGAGCATACATTTAAAGTTCCAGAGGAAGTCCTGATGTCAAGCAAACATGAACAGATCTATGGGGACGCATTTGTGGGCGAGGAAGGGGGGGGGGTCTGAATATTATTGAATAAATAAACAAACAAAAGACTTCTCAAGTGGAAGTGGTGATGTCCAACGGAAGTGGTGATGTCCAACGCCATATGTTCTGATTTCTTACTCAGGGTTTTCCAAAATGACCAAGTTATTTTTATATACTACTACCTCGTGACCCACCAGTAGCCTATATTTGTATCGGCTATATTAGCCTATATGCTACTTGTAACATTGCCATAAAATATTCAAAGCCTATGGCCTCTACACTCAATGACTGTCGCTACAATTGGGTTTAAATAGCACAAAATGCCCACCTGTTGTAAAATATGTCAGTCTGTCAATGAAGACAATAACCTGATTTTAAACTTTTCCATTTCACTTTCGTTTGTATTATGCGACCCGATATTTTTTTTTTCTTTCGTGGCCCGAAACAGGGTTTCAACTAGTCATTATGGGAGACGCTGCCTAACTATTACAACAAGCGGAACATAGGTGAGTTATTAAACGTCCAGATAACAAATATCAATAGTAATAATGAGTCCAATATTAACAGTACTAAAGTCTAACTTAATCATAAATAAACCGAAGCCATAAATAGTATGTATAAAGTATAAATCTAATAAATTGTACTCACGGCCATGCAAACTCAGCGCTAGATTCTGTCTAGAGTCTAGACAGCTCAAACAGAAAGCGAAGCTATTTCATGTTTTTTTGTTGTTTTTTAAAAGATAAAGGTACGGTAGGCCGAAGTTCAAACATTTTGAACCTATTTTTAGAAGCGAGCACTCCCTTCCACGCGCCGGCGTGTGTACACACAAAGCTAGCTTCCACGAACGAGATCACACAGAAGGGGGGGGGGGGGGAGATAACAAAAAATGATCACACGGGTGCTTACATGATAAGTAACTCGGGACTTATCCGGATAGATGGGTGATATAAATGGAACTATCCTCACAGCTTCTTAGTCTTACGCGTGAAAGTTTACTTTGAAAAATGTATGGGAGTATGGATGTTTACCTGTCTTGATAATGTTATACACAGAAATAACGTACCGGGTATTCCTCTTCTGTCTACCAGATTTCAACGCTTTTGTAGTCGATTCCATACAGACATATCGACATGCCTTTTTTATAACTGTTGTATGATGTCATAGAGAGTGTTTAGTATTGATAATGGTAGGTCGAATGGACAATAGTGCATGTCTAAGATTGAAATGAAAAGACCCCCAAGTCCAGAAGTTTCAAACAGTACACCGGCTTGATACTTGTTGTAAAAAGTTCGAGAATTAACGTTGTATGGAGCATGAGCATGGTTATGTACTCATACACAATTTCTATTAATACAAAGTTCAAGTGAATACAAACACTCTACGCACTCTATCCTACGGCTGTTAACTGAACATTTATTTTTTTAACACTGTGTTCTTTGGTGCACAATAAATCTATTGACAATAAATAACAGGTGCATAAATGAATAGGAAGATAAATGATGCCGTTCAACATAACACTATACAATGTAATCCGATATAGACCAAATCCTTGAACTTTCTCTATAAAAAAAGATGTACATCTCAGGAGCAGGTAATGGAATCTATATTTAGCTTACTTTTACTCCAAATGTCAAAGTTTGTATCTATTCCCAAAATAACAGGATTCTTAATGTCCCCCCCCCCCCCCCCCCCACACACACACACATTTGAACTGCCACCAAAAACACTGCCAATTTTGCGTGCTAAAGAAAACTAGGCCGACACATGTAAAAACACACTAACAAGGATTAATTGTAATTAACAAGCTAAATTCCCCGGCATTGCCCGGGGGGGGGGGGGGGGGCGGGAATTAAACCGGCCTGTATTAGCTACAGATACAAATTTCACAAACTACAATCACCAGAAAGCTCTAGATCGAATAATTTTTAAATATATAATTTTTATTTACCGTACTGAAAACATTTAGGAAAAGAATTTGAAAATAAATATTATAATCGGGTAAAAAGAAAAGCATGTCTTTTTATTTAACAAAAAGTTAGGACTATCCCTGTAGATGAGAACCGAATACCGGCCTCCAGCATGCTTCTAAAATATAATTATTAGATTTTACTTATTGAAAACATTTTAGGAAAGCTTAACCCTTCCAGTACCGACGTACTTCTATCTATGATGCCTTCCATTCCGCTATATACGCGCCCGGGACTGTAAGGGTTAAAGTCCTAAAATTCTTTACAATCTTTACAAAAAAGTAATATTATGGAAACTTAAAAAAAAAAAAAAAGAAAGCTATCTGTGCGGAATCTTACTCAGGCAGTTGGATACGCTAACCACTCAGCTATGGCGGACACATCGAGAAAGCGAGATCGCAAAAGTAAGAGAATAAGGTCGCGTGTCATCCAATTAACCAATGGCGATCGGATATCACACACAGTGTACTTTCTATATGTATAGATACAGATTTGTTAAAGGTCTTCGACTTTCAGAACAAGTTGGTCCATAAGTGGACCATGAGGCAAGAAGAGTTGTGACAAGTTTCCGTGGCCCTTTCTTTCACGCCCTTTGTTTCACGAGCAATCCAAACAATTAGACAAGTGAGCTACGTATATGCTAAACATAAATCACCATCGTTCTTCGTACACTAAACTATGCTGGAGACTTTACTTGTTCAACAAAGATTCATGTCTTGCTGTTGTGTACTATTGACCCCCCTCTCTCTCTCTCTGGTTTTGTTTAACTTACACGCTGCGGGGGATACAAGTGATGACTGTGCCGTTTAATCAATCAATCATACGGTCATTTCCCCCCCCCCTTTCAAATTTTGGTCAGTTTTACGTTGGTCAATGAGTTCACAAGTAAATCAAACGGATGATTCTGTACAGAAGTCAAGCAGTGCTAAATATACGCACATTTTTTTTTCACAATTACTCCAGTGCTAACTGTACTGGGTACGCCAGGTGTGATGAATGAACACGATGTTATAGTGATATACGTTGGTTTGAAACAGTGATGTTTACACCTAATGGGTTAGTAAAATAGCAGTAGCGGTAACCACATGTGCAACTCACTGACCAACCTTGTAGGTGCAACGATGAGTGCGTACACATGACCAACACATCAACAGTGTTGACACTGGACAAAAAGCAAGGAATGAATCACGTCCATTGGTCTAACGGTCTCAGTCAAGTGAGGCAGAATACATACACTAGTGGCTCGTTGCCTTGGTGATTAGAGTAAACACACTTATATCGGGGGAGGGGGAAACGTTTTCAACTGGCCAGACTGGCCGAATAGGGAAATTGACAAGGAGGGGGGGGGGGCTGGAGCGTAACTTCCTTATAGTGTGACATGTGTACTATCACACGATAAGTAGGACAGCCACACCCTCGTTTCCGCCCGGGGTGGGGGGGGGGGGGAATACGCATGAACTGATCTAAGGCAGAGAACAGCCATGCTCTAACTAACAGCGATGATGTAGATTAGGTGCGGCTATAATCAAAGTTACTGAACAGATCAAAGCACAAGTTCAAAACACACAATATAGATACCGACCATTGTTAAGAGCTAACTTTGTTAGAATAGTTTTTATTGTATAGATCTAATGATGTGTATCTGCCATTTCAATAAAGCGTGTAACGTCAAAGATAATTAAAAAAAAAACATTAACAAACATCTAATTACCAAAAACTATCAATACTAACAAGCACATCACTCACCGTTTATTTTATAAGCCACACAGTTCACCACCACACTTATACTGGCGGTATTTAGTCTACACCACTCGCGTATAGGACAAAAGCGATTGAGAGACAATCCCACAATCATTGTCCGTGTTATTCTTTCTTTCACACACACATACAAGTGAGCTATTGAGGAGTCCAGCGCTCACTGCTTGCACGTGCGCATAGACAGGAATGTGCACGAGAGTGACGTAATGACACACTTTCAACGAAGAGACGGGGATGGGCAGTGCAACTAAACAACCCACACACACACACTCAAAGCGTAAAATAGTCGTCAAAATCGGTAGGAAATAACTGGTTTGCTAGACTATGCCTTCATACTCAAGGCTGAAATCGTAAGTTATAACCTGTTTGCTAGACTATGCATACATATTTATGGCTGCAATCTCGTATGGTAATGCAAAGCGCTAGACCAGGGGTAGGCAACCTTTAGCTTAGAGTGTGCCAAACTAGGATTTCTAAAATTCTAAATCATTCAGCGTGTCAACGGCGTAAAAGTTAAACGGCTCAACTATATTATTTTTATAAGACAATTAATTTAGTGCCGTAGCAAGACCAAGATTAAAAGAAAAGGAGAATTATAGAGAAAATCATTGAAGCGTTTTATATTTGTTAATCAACCTGTTTGTTATAAGTCTAGCATCTTTTTTTTTGTAATCCATTCATAGCTAATACACAATTTAATTTATACATTTTCATATTATTTGTTAATGTATCAACGTTTGAATATGGTTGTCAAGAAATAATACTAGTAATGGCTTTATATTCTTTATTTTGATCTCAGCATAACTGAGATTTACACTAATATAATAATTATTTCCGTAGTAGACCAAGATTGTTACTACTGTTCAGCGGAATAGATACGTAGTAATCATACAAACTGGGTAGTTAATGTAATGTCTAAAAATGTACATATACATTCTTTTGTTATATAATTTGCAACTATTTCTTATAGTTTTACCATTTTAATGTTATAAATTGTAAACCATATTTTTAAAGAACCATCTTAGAAATATTAACGCACAGAAAAATGGGTTAATTATCTCCCTTTAATTAAATTCTCCAAATTTGATGCTAGCAATGCCACAACGCGTTAATTTTTTAATATACCGGTAACTAGTTTTACTTATAAATTATTTCTTTAAAAAAATTCAGCTTTATGCTCTTTTTTCAACATGATTAATAAAGTCGTTTTAAGGAACTTTTTTTTATACATTAATGATCACAACAATTACAGAGTATAATGATAGTATATAAGCCTGTTGGTTATACTAATTGCAATTATAAAACAAATTAATTTGTTTAAAAAATAATTATATTTATGCTTAATTAAGAGAGATGAGCATAAAAACTCTTTTGAATGTAATTAGCATGTATCAATTAATGAGCACATTTTGCTTGAATTCTCTATGCTAATTGTTCAATGTCAGATACATATTTAGTCACTTCTGAGTGTTCAAGTGACCTCTTGGTATGCTTAAAGATTTCATGTAAAAAAAAATATGTTCAATAGTATAAATTGAACCAAAAGCTGAAAGTAGAGCGAATGCCTTGCAGTTGGCAACAGATGACTTCCCCAATCAGCTTCCTTGCACATTTCCCCGCAAATCGCTACATTTTTTTCGGATTGTTAAAATGAAAAAAAAATTGCCAATTTCCGTCCACTATTAAAAGATCCAGATCTAAGTAGTTTGTAGTCAGATCAAGCCAGTAAGGTTTGATGTGGTATGGACAAAGTGAGTTCATCAATATGAAAGTCTTGCCTTTGTTTAGAAAACTCAGCATCGAGTGCTTGAATATAGGCCTACTTCCGAAAACGCTCACTTCTGTACCCATGGGCCTCAAAGGCTGGCGAAGTGTGTAAACCGCTGATACGATCCCATTAAGATTACACCGGCGAGCGAACACATTGGGGACAGCTCCCGCTGCGGGTCCGAGATCCATTGCACTGCCGAGAGGCTACGGGGTCTCGGTGGGGAGGAAGCAATCGACGCAGCAACCCCGTCTCAGGACCACCCGGTGCCTGGGTGTCTTTACCTATAGTATAGGACAGGGGTCGGGAACCCATGGGTCGCGAGCCAGATGTGGCTCTTTTGATGGCTGCATCTGGCTCGCAGACAAATGTTCGATTTAAAAAAAATCTTTTTTGGACTTTTTGATCTACATATTAGTTGCATATCTATATTTCATTCTACAAATGAGCTAAATTCTTCTGCAGCTCAGCATCAGAAGAATTCAGATACATAATTATTGTACTTTTAGTGTTGCAATTACACAAAATGCACACATTTACTTGAATTTTTAGCTTTAAACATAATATATGGCTCTCACAGAATTACTTTTCAAAAAATGTTGTATCCATGGCTCTCTAAGACAAAAAGGTTCCCGACCTCTGGTATAGGATTTGTGTTACCGGTGACATTGCAGGTATACGGGCGAGCCACCACGATAATGATCCGGAACCGCAGTGAACAATCGCTTGCTGCGGAATCCTTACTGTTACACGGCACGCCTTCGACATGTCGTGGGGTGGCTGGAGACCGGACAGAGCTTCGGAGTGCCCCCTGAGCTCAACCCTAACGTTACGCCTTGAACAAAAGAGACCTTAGGGCTCGTCCGTTTTATTAATGAGACCTTATAACTGGGAAAACGCACATCTATCTGCCTTAAATAGGGAAATAGTTCAATGTTTTTAAATTGATTTCGGGGCACGATATGTCCATTTTCAATGCAAATCCATTCCAGTGGTCCAGCACTTCAAGTGTCTTGTAAATGCAAGTTAAACTCACTGAAATGTGTCGCCATGACATTCAGAAACATCGGCTTCAACAGTCAGTTCTTCTCATTCAATACCGGAAATGTTTTTTTTCCCATCAAGATACACCTTAATTTCTTTCAAACAAGAAACGAATCTATCCAAGACTTCACGTATACTCAGTATCACTTTCTTCTAGAAGGTACTTGAGAAACTATAAAATCTTAACAATAATTTCAATCACAGATAGCAAGTACAATGATGAGAGCTTTGCATACAAACATTCCTGAACTAAAACAGTCGACGTCCAGATAGATTCCAATGTAGTTCGCCACACAGCTCCCATTAATAAAATTATGCTGACTTAAGTTGTTTTGCATTAAAAAATCTTCTTGGAGGTCTCTCGCGTGCCACTGAAAATCTTTCTGCGTGCTAAGTCTGGCACGCGTACCTTCTGTTGCCGACTAATGTGCAAGACTATGCCTTCGTACTCAAGGCTGAAATCTTGTATGCTAGACTATGCCTTCATACTCAAGGCTGAAATATTGTATGCTAGACTATGCCTTCATACTCAAGACTGAAATATTGTATGCTAGACTATGCCTTCAAACTCAAGACTGAAATATTGTATGCTAGACTATGCCTTCATACTCAAGGCTGAAATATTGTATGCTAGACTATGCCTTCAAACTCAAGGCTGAAAACTTGTATGCTAGCCTAGACTATGCCTTCGTACTCAAGGCTGAAATCTTGTATGCTAGACTATGTCTTCATACTCAAGGCTGAAATCTTGTATGCTAGACTATGCCTTCATACTCAAGACTGAAATATTGTATGCTAGACTATGCCTTCAAACTCAAAACTGAAAAATTGTATGCTAGACTATGCCTTCATACTCAAGGCTGAAATATTGTATGCTAGACTATGCCTTCATACTCAAGACTGAAATCTTGTATGCTAGACTATGCCTTCAAACTCAAGGCTGAAATCTTGTATGCTAGACTATGCCTTCAAACTCAAGGCTGAAATCTTGTATGCTAGACTATGCCTTCAAACTCAAGGCTGAAAACTTGTATGCTAGCCTAGACTATGCCTCCATACTCAAGGCTGAAATCTTGTATGCTAGACTATGCCTTCAAACTCAAGGCTGAATATATTGTATGCTAGACTATGCCTTCAAACTCAAGGTTGAAATCTTGTATGCTAGACTATGCCTTCAAACTCAAGGCTGCAATATTGTATGCTAGACTATGCCTTCAAACTCAAGGCTGAAATCTTGTATGCTAGACTATGCCTTCAAACTCAAGGCTGAAATCTTGTATGCTAGCCTAGACTATGCCTTCATACTCAAGGCTGAAATCTTGTATGCTAGACTATGCCTTCAAACTCAAGGCTGAAATATTGTATGCTAGACTATGCCTTCAAACTCAAGGCTGAAATCTTGTATGCTAGACTATGCCTTCAAACTCAAGGCTGAAATCTTGTATGCTAGCCTAGACTATGCCTTTATACTCAAGGCTGAAATCTTGTATGCTAGACTATGCCTTCAAACTCAAGGCTGAAATCTTGTATGCTAGACTATGCTTTCAAACTCAAGGCTGAAATCGTGTATGCTAGACTATGCCTTCAAATTCAAGGCTGAAATCTTGTATGCTAGACTATACCTTCAAACTCAAGGCTGAAATCGTGAATGCATACATAGACTATGCCTTCATACTCAAGACTGAAATCTTGTTTGCTAGACTATGCCTTCAAACTCAAGGGTGAAATCTTGTATGCTAGACTATACCTTCAAACTCAAGGCTGAAATCTTGTATGCTAGACTATACCTTCAAACTCAAGGCTGAAATCTTGTATGCTAGACTATGCCTTCATACTCAAGACTGAAATCTTGTATGCTAGACTATACCTACAAACTCAAGGGTGAAATCTTGTATGCTAGACTATGCCTTCATACTCAAGACTGAAATCTTGTATGCTAGACTATGCCTTCATACTCAAGACTGAAATCTTGTATGCTAGACTATGCCTTCATACTCAAGACTGAAATCTTGTATGCTAGACTATGCCTTCATACTCAAGACTGAAATCTTGTATGCTAGACTATGCCTTCAAACTCAAGACTGAAATCTTGTATGCTAGACTATGCCGTCATACTCAAGACTGAAATCTTGTATGCTAGACTATGCCTTCATACTCAAGACTGAAATATCGTATGCTAGACTATGCCTTCAAACTCAAGACTGAAATATCGTATGCTAGACTATGCCTTCAAACTCAAGACTGAAATATCGTATGCTAGACTATGCCTTCAAACTCAAGACTGAAATATCGTATGCTAGACTATGCCTTCAAACTCAAGACTGAAATATCGTATGCTAGACTATGCCTTCAAACTCAAGACTGAAATATCGTATGCTAGACTATGCCTTCAAACTCAAGGCTGAAATCTTGTATTCTAGACTATGCCTTCATACTCAAGACTGAAATCTTGTATTCTAGACTATGCCTTCATACTCAAGACTGAAATCTTGTATGCTAGACTATGCCTTCAAACTCAAGACTGAAATCTTGTATGCTAGCCTAGACTATGCCTTCATACTCAAGACTGAAATCTTGTATGCTAGACTATGCCTTCATACTCAAGACTGAAATCTTGTATGCTAGACTATGCCTTCAAACTCAAGACTGAAATCTTGTATGCTAGACTATGCCTTCATACTCAAGGCTGAAATTATGAATCTATCGTGTATAACTTTGTTTCCATGCTTCAGTAAGACATTGCCAGTTCAGGGCAAAGAGAAATCGATTTTATTATACTCGGCAATGATGTTAATTGAATTACAGACATTCTATTACATTGTTTCGCTTAGCGTTTTTTTTAAATATAATATATAATGTCTGTTTTTACTTTTCTTTGCATTCCAGATGTAGAAAAAAATGCTCTTTCTATTTTGTTCAAAGTATTAGAGTTAAGACTTTTTCAAAGCATGTAGAGTTAAGTAGAAATGTTTATATAATTAACTCTTTGCAAACGTTTTGCCTTACAGTGTGCCTGAACAGTATGACTCGGCTTGATTTTACGTATGTAAAGAGTTAATTATATTCAGGTGCCATAACTACAGTGGCCGAGTTTCTTCTAATGAACCATTCATCTACTTGTGTATAGTACCTATGCGTCCGCGGTGAAGTCTATCCTAGCAAATGCCAGATGGTCAAACCCGTCGGCCAGTCAACACACTTCAGTGTCACGCACACACTCTTACATCATGGTAAACAACTACCTCCCTACCCTCCCCCTCTCGTCCCAGCCATGGCTTTCGTCGGGACCACCGGTTCCTTCCATTTTTTTTTTTAAACACTGGGTCAATATTGGTCACCCAAAACAGGCGAGCTTGTTGGTGTGTTTTTGTGTCCGACTGTGCACACAAAAGAGGTCACCTTCTTTCAGCGAGGCCAGAAGATAGCCTCAAGGCTCAAATCTACATACTCTTCCACGAAGTCTAAAACTTAACTAGGGAAGGACAGATTGACATACACACACACAGAGGCATACATTTTATCGTTTTACACTTTACACCTAAACTAAACATAGAAGGTCTACATCTATACACCTAAATGGACACAATCCACTTGAACATTTACAGTGTTAAGTTTCCAGTTGAATGACATAAATTGTTCATCTCAAAACAGCAGTAGAGAATGGCATAATTCAAGAACTATTTCATAGATCGGGCGTCGGCAACGTACGGCACGCCTGCCAGACTTGGCACGCAGAGCGATTTTCAATGGCACGCGGAAGGCCCCAGACAGATAGACAGATCAAGTCTCTTCTACAGAAAATGAAGTGCTACAACAGGTTGGCATCTAGTATGTTGGCAAGCTGAATGAATTAGACATCTAACTTTGGCACAATATAATAGAAAGGTTGCTGACCCCTGTAACATACAACAATGAATGTACATTAGTCCTCTATATTTAATTAGGGCTAAGGATTTAAGAGCACTTATAATTTTTCCACGGCGAGCGAAATGGGCGCTGCTTAAAAACTGACCCCTCCCGCAAAAAAAACAAAACAAAACAAAAAACACAAACGTAGACATTAAATTAAACGACCGGGCACTGGGTGCAGACTCACCTGCTTACATAGCGGCTCCCACTCCCTATGCAGGAGAATAATCCACTGTCCCTGGTCATGGCGTTGTAAGAAATATCCAACTTGTCACAGAACACTCCCGGCACTCGTCATCAGCTGTACAGTTCGAGTCGCGTATCGGCATGTGTGTGCATTTCCATAGAGTACAGCCGTACAACGAGTATTTGCACTTAGTGAACGACTTTCTAACTAAAGAACATGTTATCGGAAAGTTCTTATAATTTTCATAGAGAGGAGCCAGCACGCGAGCTGAATTTGTGCGCAATCAGCGATAACAACCGTCAGACATGGTGGACTGAAGACTCCAGTCAGCAACACTATATTCCATCAGCTACACACAACACGGGGGGGGGGGGGGGGGGGGGGGGGCGTGTCATTGTGTGTGTGTCGGGGGCTGTCAACATCAAGGTTGACAAGGGGCGACTTACACAGTGGCGATCAACTGACGGAAACCCTTTCATTGACTGGTCCTTTCTTTTGACGTTGTTTTTCCACACACACAAAAGAAGGAGAAGAAACGCGTGAACCTGTTTTTTCTTCGTGTGCAGCAGATCACTAGCCTATGTAAACATAGGTTTAATAAAAGACTAAATGAACAGTGGACTCACAATTGTACACTTGTGTAGTATTTACCTTTAAGATAATTGAGACACATCTACTAAATAGAGAAACAATGTAGGACAATAGCAGAGAATGTTAACAACTAGATGTTGACCCACATGGGCTTTACAATGGACACACTGTTTCTCTATATCCAGCTATACAGAACCCCCTCCCCTCTCCTCCTTCTAACATTATCATCCCGCTTGTAGTCCTTTCTTAATCGTCCCTCAATCGTCAAAACCCTTTCTATGGAAGAAATTAGTCTTGGTTCATAAAACTCTTACATTGACTCTAAATAAATGTCTCTCTCTTTTTTTTGTGTCGTCACCTGCTGACACAGTTTTTCTGTTTGTTTGTGTTCATTATAGTATATCATACGTTTCCCCAGCTCTTTGTGCGTGTAATGTAAAGTAAACAATAACAGCACAAAGAGAATCATAGAGAGAGATTTCAAATAACTTACATTGCTTTGATCTATTGTAACACACAACTAAACTGTGTCTAGGTGATATTTAGACTGTGTCTTGGTGATATTTAGATTACAAAGTCGTACAGATCTGATAGATGACAGAACACAGGCACCGTAATAAATAAATAATAATAAAAAAAAAAGATCCTGAGTTTTGAAATCAGCAAAAAGCTCCAGACAGACTGTAGGAGAATCAGACAATTAGCACAGGAAGAACTCTCAACATGCCAGCTGCCGGCAGAAACTTCCGTCAGAATATGTCGCGTCTCTGTATTCGGTTATAAGTGCCAGTAAGGCGCATAGGAAGGTGAAGGAATAATTGTGTGTGGTCACGTGATGGATTCAAGTGGCCAGTTCATCAAGTCGACACTAAAAGTCATGCCAGATGGCGTTACTTAATTGGTTTGTCCAGACGCCGTCCAGAAACCAAGATGGAACTTGACGTCAGTGATGATGGTAGGCCTATATAGTGTATACGCGTGTAACACTTGATGATACTATTGTCTTATAAGAATACAATGTGAGCATGAACATTGCTTTAGCACTAGCGATATTGGAGTTATCTCCTTATAAATACAAACAGAAATTAAAAGGTGCCATATGAACAAATGACATGAAAGACACACAATTGCCAGAATATTTTTGATGATTTCTCTCTCTTCCCCCCCCCCCCCCCAAAAAAAAAAAAACCCAGCTTTTTAAAGCTACCTTCTACAAAACTGTAACTTTCAGCTTATATTTCCCCACAACATACACCGGATCCTAATTATGAAAGCGCACACCTTCATTACCATAATAATCAACCTAGCGCAAATGAATTGAGGAAGAAAGAAACAAACAGCTGTGAAGATTTCAATAGAAAGTGTCTATTAATGAAGAGTCAGGTCGTGATGAAACGATTCATCGCCTTAGTTTTTTTTTAAGTAAGCCATTTCCTAAATGTTTTAACATAGCTAACTGCCAATGAGAAGGTGCAGACAGGTGAGATGAATGCAGAGGGAGACACAATAAGACCTAACAACAGCAGCCTCGCTTGCACGCTGTGACACAGGAATTGGTCACTGTACACACAGAACCAACCAGGGATAAACTTAAACAGTCATAGAAGCTATCTTCAAACTTACCAACAGTCTCCCACATCACAAACACTCTAAAAAATAACCCCCCCACCAAAAAAAAAAAAAAAAAAAAAAAAAAAAAAAAAAAAAAAAAAAAAAGAGTAGTATTGAGTCACTGAAAGAGTTAATTACGCTATAAATTTAGTAGTTCACTCAATAGCACTTGATTTCCATGTCTTCACATCTATGTATGTAATACTTAATGAAATAGAGCGCCAATACACAAACACATTAAATCCAATGAAGAGAAAAAGCCACCAGATAAGACAATATTGTGTTCAACAACTACATTCTTCATTACAAACTGAAAGGTAGCAACCGAATTAGCTTTGGAAACGAATGGATGGATGGCGCAAACACACATTGACTCACATCTCGATAAAATCAATATTTTTTTCTCTCTTGTTCAAAAAACCATTCAGTCTTTGTCAATTGTCCCAGGGAATCAATTCTGTCACTTGGTAACCATGCGAGAGACTTTGGTAACTGGGTCATGGCACCTATTTGTACAGAGTGAAGGCGGAACACAATGTTAACAATGCAACAACTTCAAACACCGAGTCCTCAATTGAACTATTCCAACACGATAACGGGAACATTGATATTACCGGCAATTGTTACTCATACTTTACAAGTTACGTATATTCATTTAGCAAACAATACTTAGAATCTGATTTCTAAAACAAAATAAGCAAAATAAATAAAAGGATTCATTTAACAAACAGGTGTGAGTAACACTTTAACTTCTAAAACTGAACACAGGTGATAAGTGCATACGCGTCGGAAATATCACACACTATATGAAATAGAACTGCTAATATAAAACACGATATTAAATAGACCATTACAATATATAACCCACGATATTAAATAGACCATCAAACTATTAATGAAGTCATTTCCATCCACATTATGCACGAAAACCAACGAAAAGACCACAATACATCCAAGCCATAGAAATTCAAAACCACAGAACATCAATCAGCAACTGGGCGCTTTACGTTCTAGTGTTAAGACATAAACAGGAATACGGTGGTGAAAAACAAGAAAAAAACCTCTGCCAGCAAATCTCCAGCGAACAGATAAATATAAAACATCGACAGACACTACAGCCAACCTACTCGGTTAACCCGCGTTAAACAACAACTGCTTCCACTAATGTTAAAGGTCATGTTCAAGTCCAGACCTTCAACAAGGTCCACCAAAGTCAATAAACTGTGAGAAAGCTTTAAGCCCATGTACCAGGGATCATCGCCAACACAAGACTTGCATTCCACTGACCGGACAAGGCGAAGAAGGGCCAGCAGTAGGTAAAGTCTACGTTATCTTTTTTTTTTTGACCAGACAAGCCGTGACGATAATGTTTTGTGGAGGGGGAGAGGGGGGAGTTGCAGGAGAGACCTGGGCTCAAAGAGAAACACAAGGGGAAACAATCGGACTGATCGAGGCCAGGTTAGGAGATAAGGGGGAGAACCGCTTATTTTCCACCGCTTAGAGTCTGGTGGCCCCCAGTCACGTGTTGATGTGGTCTGCTTGAGATGCTGGAACTAAGTGGCCAGTGATACGAAGCAAATGTCGAACAACACAATAGACCGCAAAGTTAGCGGGGCTAGTTTATCTATTTAGACCAACGTTGTTCTAAAAATGGTTCACAGGTAGTGTTGTAAGTTAGATCTACTATCTCGACTGTAGTTTAGTCCTTTATAAGACTTAAATTAACTATTTGCTGTATCGTATAGTCTATAGTAAATAAAAAGTAAAGTAGGCCTAATCCCGTCGGGACAAATAAGTCCACATGGCCGGTGAAGAAGCGTATACTTGTTACTGTGGACATGGCATACTAGAGGTTTGTGTGGCCAGCACAATACCCGGAAGACTTTACTTTTGTCAGGTAACCATCAGAACTAAGTGGATTTAAGGACAACCCCCGGAACAAATCCTAGCCTTCACCAGGATTCGAATCCAGGACCACCAGTAAGCACTCCAAAAGCGCAGTCGCTCGGCCAGTGTCCTATTAGGTTTATAGTTTATAGTCCCCTCCGCATTCTCTAAAATTTAAATAAGGTAAAAGTTAAACTTTATGTTTACATTCCTTTTACAAGTAGGGGAGAAACCCATTTTCCACTCAACTCTTTTAGGGAACATCAACACTCGGAATCCCGATAAGGTAATACCCATGGGAGTTCTAGTGTACGAACTAAAATCTAAATGAAACATTTCATTTAAAAAACTGGTTACGTTATTAGCAACCTTTTCAGATCTAGCGTATCATGTATGTAATATATAATATAGACCTATATATATATATATATATTCATGTAGTAAAACAGTACCCTTCGGACCAAATTGATCGTAGGGTCGGTGAAGCAGCGTTTCCCCAGTTTCTGTGGCCACGTCATACTTGGGGAGTGTGTGGCCAGAACAACGACTTTACCCCAACTAAAGTCAGGTACCCATCAGAACTGAAGCTGGGTAGACTCGGGCACATCCTCCAGTCCCGGGAACAAATTCTAGCTTTCACCACGATTCGAACCCAGAACCTTCGGAACGCCAGTCAAACGCGCTGCCGCTCGGCCACCGAGCCCCATATAATATATATAACTAGCCTTTTGGCTTCGGCCGAGACCGAAAACACACCGAAAAAGGGATTGTGCCTATTTTCGGCGCCGAAAACGAAGCCGAAACCGAATATCGGTCGGTCTCTAATATATACCAGTACATATATTTCTACGCAAGCTAGAAGTCTTCATTGAATCATTCCAAGTAAATACATGGGCAGTGTATAAACAAATCCATCACCACTGACACCAGTGTGACAGACGATGAGTTAAAAGACTACGGCGGTATTTTATACTAACTGTGTCAGTGGGCGATGAAAGCAACTACATACGCCGAGCAAAAATGAAGATGGATAGACCCGGAATTCAGAAGTCAATATCTGCACAAACAACTTCAGAAGAAAAAAAAACAAACAAACAAACATACGTCAAACAACAGTAATATGCTGTACTAGAGAACGTACATACTTGTACATGAAAAGGTTTAGTGATGAAAGGTAAACATAGCTCCTGTTTGAATCCTTGATTTATACATGTTTGATGGGATATTAGGTTCGGAAGATATTTGCAGACGTGTGTATGATACATCGTGTCTAGACATTTGCTTTCAACATAAGTATGTTTAATAAGTGAACTCCAGTAGGTATCGTACAGTGTCATAATTAGATTAGGCCGGTATGTAATTAAACACACCAGAAAGATTACAGCCAACATAATTGTGTGTTTTTAAACACCTCAGAAAACCTACACTCCACTACGCAAAACAAGGTGTGCCTCAAGGTAGAAGAAAAAGCAGACAGACCAAATGACCCCGGAGACGTGACCTTGACGCCAACATCTTTATTCGGTGTTAGTGTTAGGACCGGATGAGACAAAACGAGCGAGACGGAGAAGCCAACCCAAGACTGAGACGCCTGTGTAGAACTCTTGTTTGTGGCCTATGATCCAGTCCCATTAGATAGGGAGAGAAACATTTGTATACTTATGAAATGTAAGATTACATTTGGCGAGAGTCTGATAGATCTATGCCTTCAAGCATTTCATCAGTAACATACCAGTAATCTCTCTTTATTGAGTCATTTCACCAAAATACAAGGGTGCAATTGGTCAAAGAATATCCTCCAAAGGTGTTACGCAATTGTCAATGATATTAACGTATTACTCCCTTTCTATTAACTTGCGTTGTCTGTCTGCTTGGTTGGTTGCTTGCTTGATTGTTAGCAAAACTTTGCATCGATTTTTCGACCAATCGAGCTGAAACTTTGGGCAGCAGACTTGTCCCGACTAACAATACATTCTATCAAATTTTCAGCATCATATCCTTTGGAATAGTCACGAATTCCTTCGACCAATTTGCAAATCGAAGAAATTATTTTACGTAAATTATGGCTGCCTCTACCAGAAGAGAAGGAAGTAAATAAAATGTTCCGATATGTTCGTTTTTACGAAATAAATAGAATGAAAACGAATGTAGCCGAAACAACGCGGGTTATCTTTTTATGGTTTTTGCGGGACAAAGCTAGAAAAAAAAAGGATGCGCAAAATTTTAGTGTGGAAATTCATACGGTATGATATCACTTATATTTATTTTAACATATCAAAATATAAATTAAATATAAACTTAGTTTACAGAGAAAGGGAGTATAATACAAACTTTGTTTTTATGGGTTAGTTTATTAATTTATGAATATTTTTTGTTCAAATTTATAAATCGTCACAAGATGTTTCTCTCAGATTGGAAACACTTTAAAGCAGCCATTTTCTGCATCCGATTACTCAAACCAGGCCACTGGGCAAGCTCTATACAGAACTTATGTACCTTATCGCTCTGTCTATCAAATGAAACTATAGCATATCTTAATGGGGAACTAAATCAGGAGTTGATTATCAAAAGGAACCCATGAATACATATTTATTAATGTATATCTTGTCTTGGTGAATGTATTTTAGCCTTACGTGAGCCGATTGCGTTTGGAGAACTTCTCACATGTGTGGACACGCAGGGATTTAATCACGTGACACTACGAGTGTGTGTGTGTGTGTGTGTGTGTGTGTGCGTAGGTAGGGTGTGGCTATGTTTGTCTTCATTAAAGGAATGGTAAATACCATTCCAGTGTAAATTCGAATGCTAGAAATATCAATCCACACTTGAATCAAATCAGAGATGTATATTCTAGATGAATTTACAAAAGTATTGTATTGTATCCCTATCAAAACCATGTTGGACCTCGTCCGGAGGGGGGGGGGGGGGAAGAGTGAAGCATCGTTCTCAAATTTCCGTAGCCACGGCATACAAGGGGATTGTGTGAGCCAGCACAATGCACACGTCATCTTCTTCCCAACCAACGGTAGGTGTACATCAGATATTGGTAGACTCAAGGACACCCTTCCAAGTACCAAGAAAAAAAAATACGACATTAAAACAGGTTCGCTTTAGGGACCTTCGGAATGGCATCCAAGTTAGCTGCCGATATAAAAATAGCAATCGTAGTGTTACCGTCTAGTTATGGTGTACGCCAAATTATGTTACAGTCTTTGAAACCAACGTTTCGTAAAAAAAACACACATAGAACTATGATATAAACTCTAAACGTTTAGGAGTAGTGAATATACGCATTTGTTACAAAATGAACATACGTTCTGTAGTAAGCGTATTCACTTATATCAACGCCGACAACAATGTTTAAAAGACATAGTTTAATAGCATGTAACTTCAAGCGTCCAGAACACGCAAGTTACGACACATCATAGCAAATTTCCATTATGGAGCATTGCGAAGCCAGAACATTGCCCCTTTGTGCTTAAAGTGTACTGGCACAACGAGCGGAGTGACATGGGGAAATATTAGTCTTGGTCGATTATCAAATGGGAGGGGGGGGGGATTGTTCTGTATCATAGGTTCTCAACGGCGGCGTTATCGCCCCCCACCCCTTGGGGGCGATGAGAAGCTTTTGGGGGGCGCTGACGTTCCCGGGGCGATGAGGGGCAGGTGGGCGGTACAAACGTAGGCCTACCTGATATAATTTGAACACCTCATCTATTTGAATAAATTAGTTTTTGAATGAAGGGTGATGTAAACGCTGCTAAATATATTATCTGCCAATATTAATGATATTTTGATCTCAGTTTTACTAAGATGTTCTTTAAATCATTTCAAATTTCGTTGAACTCATACTGCTTACGTTAAGCGAATGGATACGTAGTAATCAAAAGAACTGGGTAGTTGATGTAATGTTTGAAAATATACATAGGCCTATAAATTCTTTAGTCATATAAAATTTATATAATTTTGAAATATTTTTTTACAGTTCGATTAGTTATAAATTGTAAGCCGTTAATTTCTTTTATAAAAGAAAAATAATTAGAAATATTAGCTCAAATAAAACGGGTTAATTATCTCCCTTTAATAAAAAAATAAAATACATGTTTCCACATTTAATTCAAAAGTGAAACCTAACAAGGTCTGTTTCGTAATATAACAAATATTACTAAACTAATTATTATTTTTATATATAAATTTAACATTATGGTATTAATAATATGATTTAATTATTAGAGGATTAATATCTGTATTAGGCAAACTATTATTGTCTCGATATAATTTTGTATTGTTTGCCAATTTTATAATTTTCTTCTTATGTCTTTGACTAAGCCTTTATTGCCTATTTATTGTACTGATTGTTTGTACTTTGTGGCAAAATAAATATTGTTCATTGACGAGAACTACAAGAGATGGCTACTTCACACAGAGGTGCGTTGGTTAGCAAAAGATGACCGTTTAAATATAATGTATGAGATTCGGTGCTCGAGTTTTTGAAAAGCAAAATGCGACTATTTGGGAGAAAATCAATCAGTTTCTCTAGGTCTATGAGTTTCCGGAACAATTTTATATTACATTCTTATTATCTTTTGTGAAAAGTGGATTTTATTCTAATACCATTTAATTGGTTGTCCAAAAAGAAAAAAAAAAAACAAGCTGCAAATAGTGAAGCGTGGAGACATAAGACTTTTGCAACCGAAATGAAACAAATATAGACAAACTACTAGCAACCCACTATGCAAACGATTCAAATTAATATGGATTTTTTTAAGCCTCTTGTTTAGGTCATTTTTTATTCTATTAATTCGTACAATATGTTTCCTTTTCAGATTTTTTAAGACAATAAATAAGCACACAAATCTGGTCGGCCTAAAAAAAAATGCAGAAACATATATTGACCCTTTAACTTCCAGAGGGGCGGGGAGATTGGGCGCTAAAAAAAGTTGGGGGGGGGGGGGGGCGGAGAGCCGAAAAAGGTTGAGAACCTTTTTCCTATATTAACAGGCCCATGTCTCACACTGCCCCAACCCCCATTGACAATCACCGTACAGAATTAGGGCGCCTCTTTTAGGGCGCAAATTTCCCTTTGTATACATTACACAATTATGTCCGTTTCATGGCTTCGGAATATTTGGCCGGCGATATATACTCCTTAGGCCCATGCAAGCTATAATGAATGCACACTTAGGCCCACGCAAGCTATAATGAATGTACACTTAGGGCCACGCAAGCTATAATGAATGCACACTTAGGCCCACGCAAGCTATAATGAATGCACACTTAGGCCCACGCAAGCTATAATGAATGTACACTTAGGCCCACGCAAGCTATAATGAATGTACACTTAGGCCCACGCAAGCTATAATGAATGCACACTTAGGCCCACGCAAGCTATAATGAATGCACACTTAGGCCCACGCAAGCTATAATGAATGTACACTTAGGCCCACGCAAGCTATAATGAATGTACACTTAGGACCACGCAAGCTATAATGAAAGCACACTTAGGCCCACGCAAGCTATAATGAATGTACACTAAGGCCCACGCAAGCTATAATGAATGCACACTTAGGCCCACGCAAGCTATAATGAATGTACACTTAGGCCCACGCAAGCTATAATGAATGCACACTTAGGCCCACGCAAGCTATAATGAATGTACACTAAGGCCCACGCAAGCTATAATGAATGCACACTTAGGCCCACGCAAGCTATAATGAATGTACACTAAGGCCCACGCAAGCTATAATGAATGTACACTAAGGCCCACGCAAGCTATAATGAATGTACACTTAGGCCCACGCAAGCTATAATGAATGTACACTTAGGCCCACGCAAGCTATAATGAATGTACACTAAGGCCCACGCAAGCTATAATGAATGTACACTTAGGCCCACGCAAGCTATAATGAAAGCACACAGACTTATAGGGATACAGGGAAACAGTAAGTTCCTTTCACTCATAGATTCTTCAATGAGAATCTCTAGACGCCTGAAACAACACTGTGATACACCATTCAACAATGGGATATAGGAATTCGATCTATGCCACCCATCCAATCAATCAACCAGACAATCAAATCTGCCTGTCTGCTATCTATCTACCAATCTATATAGCTACCTACCCACCTACCTACAAGTCTATCTATCTATCTCTCTAAATATCTATCTGAATATCTAATCTACGTAACTATCTACTTATCTATATATCTACCTACCCACCAACCTACAAATCTATATATTTATCTATCTATTTTACTAACAAACTAGTATATCATAGTTGAGGCTCTGTCGTTCCATGTACTACTAAAACTTATAAACAAACACGCACTTACATACTTCACATAGATGGATTGAGCGAGAGAGAGTAAAACAAATCTAGCTATGACATTTCTACACTATTTAGCTTATGAGGAGAACAAAACAATCGTTTTGTTCTTCGTATTACTGTGGAGACCCCGTTAGGACCGAGGAAAGAGTCCACAATTTAACTGAACATAAAATAAAAAACACAAACAACAATTATATACAGATGACAGAGTGTCACTTTAGGTGTTTAGACCATCCCTTCAGTGGCGATTTGAAAGCCGGCACAGTAGGGGCAGTGATGGAGGCCTGGTCTCCTGGTCAGCTACATGGCTGACGGAAAAAAAAAAGAATATTTGTATCTTAATACAGATGACAGAAAGCGAACTTCCAGAATAGAGAAGAGCTTCAGAAAGAGGAGAGAGAGAAAGAGCGGCAGACAGAGAGTGAGGGAGAGAGGGGCAGACAAATTGAAAGGAGAGTTCTTGCTTGTTTATGTCCAAAACCACAAGATAACTGATAGAAAGAGTCAAAGTCGTGTGTATATTTATATATAGCAATAGAATATACAGTCATTCAGCATTTTATTGCATTCTAATACATTTTTGACAAGATTTCAAACCAAACAGCGGGAAAGGCAAGGTTACCATGATGAAACACGAGAAGCCGCAACATCACAGCTTCCACAGCATGCACCCCAACCCCCCCTCCCCCCCCGGGGCCTCCCTCCAAACATTACCTGCTGGTCTATCAGTTCCCACATCCAAACGCCACATTGTAATGCAAATAAAAAAGTTTGAAGATATTTCCATCTTCCCATAAATTTCCCTTTCACTCATCCTCACAACCAAACAGAAAACTTTATTTCTTTTTCTTTTGGCTTAAATCTAATGACGTCATAACGTTTTAAAGTTTTCCTGTTCGTTTTTTTATTTAAAGAACCCCCCCCCCCACTTTTTTTTTTCCTCCTCCCTTCAGTCATCTCCTATCTGACGGATGTATCCTTAGTTTATCACTAGCCCGGGATGTGGAACAACTATCACCTGGATAACTTTGTCCAGGTAAGTCACGTAGGCATACACATACATTCACTCACTCGCATACACTCACTCGCATTCACCCATTCACATTCATACACTCACTTGCACGCTCACATAGTCACATACCTGGTCTCTAACCAGCACATATATTATTGTGGCCGTAAACTTCACATGGTGGGCGGGGAGGGGGTGGAACTCTTGCGGGTTATTTTCTTCCGCGTGTCAGCCAACAGATCTCTGGCTATTGCTTGATTGCCTCCAGGCAGCCGAACCCAAGGCGGTTCCCAAACTCTGTGGAAAGAATGGCACATTCCACACCCCCCCCCCCGCCCCCCCTGGAGCGATTTACAAATTTTTCGTTTTGTTCTGTCCCCCTCCTCCCCGCACCACCTGATCAACCAACCAACTCCCCCCCCCCCCCAAAAAAAAAAAGGTACCAAGATTTCAAACTATGGGTACTATGCATAGTGGCAACTAGCACGTGCAGTCATGATTTATCAGCCAGTACTGGCCTTCTGTCAGTAGTGTCAGTAGCAAACGTTGTGGGGGGAAGGGAGTAGGGGTAAGTGGATAAGAGATAAAATAGATTGTAAGTGTAAGCTATACATTCTGGAGTTAATGTCTATGAACACCATACTATTCAGTAATAGTCCGACCTAGATCTATAAACGTGCATTTGAAAATATCACAATAATTATAAAAATTGGGAAAGAATACTTCCAGAACCAATATAAATGACTTTATCAGTGTATTTGTTAGCAGCTGCAACCTCGTAGTATTTAAGAAACTAACGTCTATTTTGTCTTCTGTTAAAAACAAACAAACAATAACTCCGCTATTAGGAAATAGTTTAACCCTTACAGTCCCGGGCGCGTATATAGCGGAACTGAAGGCAGCATAGATAGAAGTAGGTCGGTACGGGAAGGGTTAAATCAAGGTTGGACATTCTATATGAACTTTTCTTCTCCAGATAGAGACCACGCATTCCATGATATTGCCCCTTAATTCACGGTAGTTTCCCCCTTAGCGTACCCGTTCCTGAACTATGGATTATATTCTACACACAACTCAACCTGTTTATGCCATAAAATATACTCTTTTATGAACTAATCTCGTTAATGACTCCACATCAAATGGTTTCTCTCGGAGACGGCGCTACCGTAGACTCTTCCAGCGCTCACGTCATAACACAATAATGTCATCCTTCTCTCACACACACACCCTCTCCATCTCTCTCACACAACACATATCACATGCATGCTTCCCCGGAAATCAACAATCGCCAACACGACCTGGAGCCGCAACCCCCCCCCCCTTCCCGCCCTGATGATGCCGACATGGGACAGTTCCAGGACAATCTCCACATGGCCCAGACTCTTCACCAAGGAACGTGGGAAAGTCTGTTAGGCTACGTTCCAGAACATATTCCAACTTCCTCAAAGATTCCACAAAAAATTCCATATTAACGTCAACTTTAAAATAGTGTGATTTTCTTTTTTTTTTGTTCTAACTGATCACACAGAGGGAGGAACACGCTTAAAATATCAAAAAATCTTTCACTAAGAAATAACACTAACATCCTTGGCATCCAGCAGAGGGAAAGTTATAAATAGACACATCTTGATGAAACATAGAACTATAACAATATAACAAGGGCTGCTGATGCAATGTAACGTAGAGGGAGGTAAATCTAGGACAACATCATAAACTTCCCAAAGTTTATTATTAATTATACATTGCCGCACTTCGTTTTGAAAATCATTCTCAATAAAATACAAGAATGAAAAAAAAAAAGAGGGCCCGAATGTGATTTAAAAATCTGCAATAGATAATATAATATTAAATAAAACTACTTTTCTTTACATTTTGTAGAGAAGACTAGTTTTAAATATAGCAAAATATAAGATGTTCAGAATTGTTTAACTTGGCCAGATTAAAAACTTGAGGCAACATATAAAATGACACCGAATTGATTTTTACTCGTTGAGTACGAATACTTATTTGAATGCATAAATGTAAACTGGACATTGTATAATATGATCGTAGATACTATATTATTATGATATATTATTTACTCGAGTCGCTTCATCTTAAAGGTCTATACACTTTATCTAATGGACTGTCCCTAACTCAATTTAAATCCTGCAGAGTTAGCACAAATAGCGAAGAGAGGAAAACAAATGTCACGGCTAGTAATGGATTTGTTAAGATATCGATTCAGTCTCCCTCCCCCACCCTCTCCCTACCTCCTAGCACAAGCGAGCAGTTCGAAGCCTTTCAACGTGAGCAGCTCCCCGCGTCCCTAGTTGAGTTTTAACCAACAAAAAAAAAAAAAAAAAGATTCGATTACCAGGGAGGTGTGGAGGCACCTAATGGACGGTAGTGTAATGGCTTCCCTATAGATGACAAGTTACTTCAGCTCACGAGGTTGTTTATCCAGCTATTTATAGCGAAGATATTCTTACAGTTTTTTTCCTACTCAACACCCAACAAGTCTAGTCCACTGAGCTAAGATTTGGATCTGTACACAACTGTCATAGGTGCATATTTTACATGAACAGTGCATACACTATTTGACCACGACATATATATGACCGGTTGCACGTATTACAATACAAGTGCAAATAGTATATACACAGTGTACACATTGTATGAGTAGCGACACAATCACAATCCTTCGGATATATATGAATTAATTATATATTAATTTTTTTTTTTTAAACCTTGTTAGTCTGGCCAGACGATTAAATTCAGGAGCTTTAGCTCCTTAGGCCAGGGGTCGGCAACCGTTCGATAATATTGAACACAAATTTGGATTTCTAATTCATTCAGCGTGCCAACAGTTCAAAAGTTGTCCCGCCCTTATCTTTTTAGAAGAGGTTTCAGTTGACTTTCCGCGTGCCATTAAAGTCGCTCTGTGTGCCAATTCTGGCATGCGTGCCGTAGTTGCCAATCTTTAACTTAGACTATCGAGAAAAAATAATAAATCAACAAGCTTTGAATTTATACTTGCATAAATGTAGGCCCCTAATTGTGTTTATGCATGCAAAGAGTGCATTAAAAGTGATTTTAGATTTTCTATTCCACATATGTCGGCGTGGCGGTGGGAGACACACAAAAAAAGGGTGAGGGGGCGTGTGGTTCATTATCTAATTGCCTGGAACAGGATAAGGTACACCAGAAGCATGCCAATGAACCCAGCCATCGGTAGGAAGTGCTAATATTGACCTTTAGGGGCAGCCAACACTTTTCCTCTTACGGCTACATCTGCCCCTCCCCCCACCCCTGGGGGAGCTGACATCATGACACTGTGGTCAACGTTTATAAACAATGCGAACTGGCCAGTTGATTCTAATACAAGCAAAGAATAAAAGGGTTGGAGCTGGAAACAGGACATTAAAACTGTAATAATAACCTTTATCTCTCTATCTCTCTCTCTCTCTCTAAGGCCTATCTAAGTATCTGTCTACCTACCTAATATATCTATCTAAGATCTTTCTATAAGTCTAAATTCTAAATATAGAAATCTATGTCTAATCAAATATATCGGCCTGTATGTCTATCTATACATCTTTCTGGCGTATCCATATGTTAAACGAATCAACCCAATATATTAAATATATCTATCTTTCTTATATATTTTTGTCAAAGCCGGGATTTTTTCCCGGAAAGGGGGGGGGGGGGTGCTGAGCTTACGTATGACAAACATTTATCAGATATTTTGTAAAAAAACAACTGATAGCCTACCTATCTAGCTATTATCCAATAATGCCATTTGTAGGCCTTTACTTAACGCAATGTGTATGAAGGGCCCATTTATTATTTTTTTAAATACACAGTGGCTAAAGGGAGGTCCTTGTAATTAGACTATGCACTGAGTGGGGAAAAGAAAGGTAACGAAAATACACATTTATGTATATAGTATACAGGCCTAATGAGTTTATGATATATTTCAATGTAGTACTAGTACTATATATTTTAGTGGATAGATGCCGAGAATGAACAAGTGAACAAACAAACAAAAACTCGTTAAAAGCCATTAAAAAAAATATTCTCATCACCTGTGGTACGTTTAATTCTTGGAATGAATCACCTGGCTGTAGCCATCACTGTTTTCACTTACCTGAGAACATAATGTTCCACTCAACTTTGTAAAAAAGCTGATATAAACTGTTAGTAGCCGGCACGGTGTTTAAGTTTAAAGCCAAGATAATGCCTGACTGACTCACAACGCATGACACTCACTAACACATGATAATACCCTCACCTACATTTTTTTTTAAAAGCTTATAATGGCTACATCAGTGTTCAACATAACATCATCCATAGACCAGTGAAGTCAAGGTAGGGGAGGTAGGAGCCAGGAAGGGGAGGGCTATTTCTAAATTTAGACTTACAGCTTTCTCACTACACATTTCCAATATCAAGTGTCGCTGCCAAACATGTGTTCAACTTACCTGTCCGCTTGTTTCAAATCAACAGATCCAGGTGGACACCGTTCATTACGACGTGTGGTTTTTTTTTTCTGAACGCACACAAATCAGTAAATTATCAGAAACACTCCAACGTAATAAATGCTTATTAGGCTATAATTATATAGCCTATAATATATTATAGGCCTATACAATTTACTCGATTGTCATCTAATAATAATAATTATTATAAATGGCCTACTTGTTCCAAAAATAGATAATCCATTATATCCTTCACATTGGTTCTGTTTAGTTCTGAAATCGGTAACAGGAATAGATTATTTTTAGATGGTAGGCCTACACAATCACACAAAGGAATTCTGCATTCTGCACACGTTAGTCCTCGAATACACTTCTCTATCTTGTCCTGATGAAGAAAACCCCCAGCCGCCACTATGTGATGTTACACACAGCCGGCTGGGCGGGAGGGGAGAAGGGGGGACTGTATTGAACGACCAATCCGTGACAATTGATTTCAGCGGCCAACCGTGCGAGCCCCCTCCCTATCGGAATGAATTTCCAGAACGGATTCACTAACACCAATTCCTAAGAAAAGAACTCGGCCCAACAGGACTTATTACATACACTTCTGTTCAAATTCATTAGCCAACAACACAATGATGCAATGAATGAGAATGAAACAAAATCTACGCTAACTAGAAAGAAGTTAAAAAAGTTAATTGTGGCGATTTTTTCTCTCTTCTCTCCCCTTTTTCCTTCCCTCGCTACACGCGCGCTTGCTCTCCCTTGCGAGCGAGAGGCGAGACGCTGACACTGACAAGGGTGTGTTCGGTCCAAGGCTGTTGAATGACTGATTGGATCATCTTAGTCAAGCGATGCGTTCCACCCCCCCCCCCCTCCTCTTTCCTCACTACTGGCCTGATCGTCGTGCACATCGATAACACAACCATCTGCAACGATCACAACTTGGCTAGTTGAGTTTTTTAAAGGCGTGTAGAAGCCGTACAACACCGTTGACCCCCCTCCTCTCTCAGCATTCCGTTAGTTATAATAGGCAAACTGAGAATGCTTCAAACAAAAGCACAGTATCATCAACAGGCAGACGCTGATCTATTAATAACTTTCAATACGATATAAACAAGGTAAATGAACTGCCAATTAAAACAACAGGTAGGCCTATATAAAATAATTATTTTAATCAACTTCCAACTATAGGCATAGGCCTACTTGAAAATTACTTTCACCTACACAATTTAATGATTCCTTCTCATCATTTTTAAATTTAAAGCTTGTAAAATGTGTAGGTCCTGTAAAGGCTACACAACGTTAAATATATTTAACCAAAACGTTATTAGACATTTAAAAACTATAGAGCTAGTCCTAGAACCATAATGCAATTTAGTGATTTAAAAAATATATCGATTTACTAAAAGAACACATTTTTACTCTCCAAATCCCACAATGATATATCGAAATGAATATACACTGAGTAATATGAACCAGGACATTTGACACATTTATGATCATGAAGAAAACCAACAACGGCAGCGAAGTCTGTAGGCCTACTATATAAACTGAGTATTTGTGTTGGTCTGTGAGAGATGAAAGAGCCTAAACATAACTGCATGTATTTATCTTTACAACTGACACATGCACACACACACACACAACTAACTCTGGTCTGACTCTGGATCCCCCCCCCCCCCCCCCCCCCCCCATGAACCCAACAAACAATCAGTTCATTCAGGGAAGCCCCACCCCCTCTCTAACGTGCCGTTGTGGCTTCAATGTAGGCGGAGACTGATTGTATTCAAGTCACACAAAGGTGTGTGTAGGTGTGGGGGGGGGGGGGGGGGGGGAGACATTCCTCCCTTACCCCCTCCTCCCCCACGAGCAGGTTGTCGATATATAATTAATTCAGATTGTCTTACAGTGTACTTTGCGGTTTTCCGCAGATTTAAAACTAGAGCGACCTAACGATTTACACGAACACTTAACCCCAAGTTCAGATTTGTAATAAACGAAGTACTACGGTGAATCAAATAGTGGAATCATGACACTGTCTGTTGTGGCTTTTATTTTAAACCGCAATGTCTACTACACACAACAATAAATCGATCAAGTCAAGGGGAGGTTAATAGGTTAGTCCCGAATATACAGAAACCGCTAAATATTTACATCAAAGTAGGAATTCAAAACCAAGGGCGATAATAATTATCTTAATGGGAGGAGGGGGGGGGGGGAATTCAAAGAAAACGCTTTCATAGGGCTACACTGCCGCTACACGGCGCACAGAAAATAATTAGAATTACATCAAGGAAAAGACTAAATAACGTTACAAGTCAGCCCCACCCCCAACCCACCTTTTATCTTCTTTATTTTAAACCACCTGCACTGTATGGGCCAGTTGAAAGAAGCCATACCTAAATGTCTTTCGGAAAGTAAGAGAATTGATATACATTTTTCATTGCATATAGCCTAATAAAAATTACTCGATCTCATATTTTTTACAGTATTTTATGCAATACGTATTACCCTCGAATTGGCAGTTGAATAAATGAACGAAATATAGACCAGTACTAAAAAAAAATTAAAAAAATTAACAAATCGATCAACATTATACAACATAAAAAATAAAAAAAATAATTGATAACAACAGAAACAAACATGAAACCAAAATTGAAATGTAAACATAAGATTAAATTCAACACTTTGTGTGAATAACACAAAAAAAAAAACAAGGAAGAAAGAAAAAAAAACGTAATGAACAAAACATTGAAATGTGTGTTTCTATTTCCTACCAATTGCTGACTTGGTTATCTGACCAATTGAAACACGGACAAAATCTGGAACAGTTGTATGTGTGTACTCACATTGATAGGTTATAAGTAAACTAACGTTATAATAATATATATACATGTTATAATTAGAGTATCAAAAGCAAAGAGAGAGAAGCAGATATTTTTTTTGCAAATCACCATCTGCAAGCAACATTTGTGTCCCTTATATTATCGACTAATGCAGCATGATACATGTGTTGGTCTTGTACCAAATAAACCAGGTGTGTAGACCGGACAGGTCGATCGGTGGGCTACATTATCAAATCTGAATTAATGTCACATAAAAAATAATCAACGTGGACCACGAAACCCACCCTAAAAAACAACACACACACACACAAAATACAAATACAAACAAATACAAACAACAACAAACAAATACAAACACATACAAACACATACAAACAAATTCAAACACATACAAACAAATACAAATACATACAAACACATACAAACAAATACAAAAAATACAAACAAATACAAACACATACAAACAAATACAAACAAATACAAACACATACAAACAAATACAAACACATACAAACAAATACAAACAAATACCAACACATACAAACAAATACAACACATACAAACAAATACAACACATACAAATACAACACATACAAACAAATACAAACAAATACAAACAAATATAAAGAAATACAAAGAAATACAAAGAAATACAAAGAAATACAAAGAAATACAAACCAATACAAACCAATACAAACCAATACAAACAAATACAAACCAATACAAACAAATACAAACCAATACAAACAAATACAAACAAATGCAAACACATACACCAAATGGCTTAATTGAACTATTTCGGTCTTTAGATCTTTCCCACCACCCCCGTTTTTTTTAAATAATTAAGCATCATCTAATCTGTGGCTCTGGTCAGCCACACACAGCCACATCCAACAATTCAGACCTGTATGTTGATTATTTTCATCCCCATTTTTTAAATGCCGTATACATATTATTTACTTCCCTTACGTCATAGGCGTTCAATTAGCTCTGAAAATATTGACATTTTCAGAATCATGCGCACAATCCAAAGTTAACCCCCCCCCCCCCCCCCCTCCTCAAACATTAGTTGAACCACTGCCTTCTAATTTATATAGTGAACCATCCCCCTTCCCCCAACTACAGCCATTAGTTGAACCACTGCCTTCTAATTCATAGTGTACCACTCCCCCCCCCCTCCCCCAAACCTGTTCATCAAAAGTAAACCCATTCTACTGCAGGTAATGCGCCCAGAACAAGAGTGGCCCATAAACCGTTCATCACTGATCAGCATTCTTGACATACACATGTAAATGTAATACTACAACATTAACCACCACCTTCTATATTCTCTCCACCCTGTTCATGCATTACTTCACCGAGCTATATATAGATCTACATGGAGTGCTCAATCCCTTAAAAATTAAGCATTAATATGTCTGGAAAATGCAGACCTTTTTTATAGATGGGGAAGTGGTGCGTATGCTAATGGCCGATTTAGACACCATTTCATTTTTCCGACAAATTTAAGTGATATTGGGCACTCCATTTATATATCTCGGTGCATTATTTTCACACATGGGCGCTACCGGTACTAACAAAACATGGCCAAGAAAAAGGTTAACCATTCCTGTGAAGTGCAATTCATTCAGATATCTAGATCTATGTGTGGCGCCTCATTCAAAACAATACACGTCTAGTTTTGGACAATTTTGTTCAGATTTCAAGCCTCGGTGAATTAATTGTATTGTCTTACGTTAATGGAGGAAATAACAACCCTTAACCAATAACAGCACCATAAGTACCATACCATGAAACAAGAAGAAAATTACAGTCTAATTAAACAATGGAGAATAGACATTTAAAAGAATAGAATAAAAAGTTAAAAGAATAGATAATATAATATTATTATAAAGTAGTTCTATTTCAAAAGTTGCTGCTAAGCTAACAGAAATTGATTTTACAGGAATTGACTTTCTATGTCACAATTTTGCATCTTTTAAAAGAAGCATTATATTATATATTAAATATATTAGATTACTTGGAATTTTGTGAAGTTTGAGCTTAAAGACATAAATAAACTCATAATCTTGAAGACAGTTGGGAGAACTTAATGACTTAGCACGTTTTGAAGGTGGACTACTTATATATAATAAATATATAAAATGTGTAAGTCTAAGTTGTTAAGGTAAATTTTCATTTTACTGATTACAAATTCATAAATTATAAAAATGTTAGTAATCTACCAAAAGAGATGTTACCAAATGAAAAAGAAAAAAATAATAACAATAAATATAAAAATGTGAAATGGTGTAGAGTGTCGACTGTATCCAACAGGCTACCTAATGTGATACAGTGATACTACGAGTGAGTGTGTTGTGCTGGACTAGCTATTAGACAAATGGATAACTATCCACCAGTAGGCTGGATAACTTCCCTTTAATTATTAAGGTCAGTCTCTACACACCTAGAGAGAAAAGACTAAGAAACCAGAAGGAGGCTTTAGACAGTAGAAATGAGGCTGTACTACTCACAATGCTGGGGAGGCATGCGGAGTGTTCTGTCTGGACTGGGACGTGGAGGAGCTGGAAGGAGGGGTGCCTCCCAAATCTCGGTTACTTTTAACCTTTTTCTTGCTCAGACGACCTAGGCTCATGGTCCTCTTCAGCGAGCCCATCAGCGTAGTGCTAAATGTGGAGATGAATGGGGGGAGGGAGAGCGGTGCCAATGGTTAATGATCAACAAAAAAAAAAAAAAAAAGAAAACTTAAAAAAAAGAAAATATGAGAAATGAAGGAATAACTCCAAGAATAATATTCTCTGAGGATGCAAGAAGTTCTGTATTGACTGGCAGCAAGAAGATTAAGGGGAGATAATCACGTGAATACGATGCATAATGCAATAGTGATCAACAGATGCTTCAAATTGTGATCGTGTGCAGGCAAACAAAATAAAATTGATAGGTCTTCCAGGGAAGCATTCTTTAACTTTACTTCTAATGGTTACTAGTGATTCGGAATTCTTGGTTATGTAATAATGCTTTATAGTATTTACAGTCTGATATATGTATAGAGATGTATGCTTTTAATATGTAGGTCAATATGGATGAAAGCATAGATAGATAAATGGCTTTTCAAAATACAATTTGCATAGTAGAATAGTACTCGTAACCAAATTACATTTATTGATTTAAAAAAATGCAATAACACTCTTGAGTAACTAGTTTAGTTTTTATAAAGTTAGAAATGAACATAGTTTGTGTTTTATAAAAAGAAACTATACAACAAAGTCATGCATTAGATTATATTTTTTTCTCCAGCATTCAATAGTTCCTTCTTGTGGGTTTCAGCCAATTGGCCTACTAGTAATGTATGCCCACACACAAGGAACCATTGTCGTGAAGATAAAACAAATCTCTATAAAACAAGATGCAATTCCCAAACAAAACAAAAAAAACAAGCAAAAAAAAATATATTACGAACGAGTTGTATAAAGCATGCAAATATAAATATTTGTAAGATAAAGTACATTAAGGAAAATACATAGTCTCCTCTTTCAAACATTTCATACCACGTACAATATAGGTGAGGGATATATGTATATACCACATACGTTAACATATAGGCCTACCATACATATGAACTCATACCGCACACATTAATACCATTACACACAAATTAACACCAGGAACACATACGTACATATTTAAAGGTTAAAAAATGGACTAAAATCTGAGTACATCTTAGTGCATGCGTCTTGCATGCACTTCCAACTTAGTTTTCAAGAAAATGCCGCAAAGTGCACCCAGATGTCACACGTGGAAAAGCATATGTCACACAGTGCAAAGGAAATGTCATAAAATGCATCCAGGACTACCACATGATTAAAGAACCAAGTGGTTCTTTAAATAACCCAGTTAAACGCTTAGGATATAGACCTACATAATCGATACATATTTTAAACAACTACATTAAAAATGTAATTAGACAAACTGATTATGCGATAGAACAACAAAGGAATAGTCATTTGACACCTCCATACCTCCCTTAAAAGTACACAATCACTAAACTAGGTATTGAAAAACTAAATACTGAATCAAAACAAGCAAGCCACAATTATTTCTTAACCGTGACCCATTGTTGGTGTATTGCAAATGACAATACGTTACCGTTCCATTGAGTCCACTCGTTTTCAATCCCATCATTCAATATGGACCAACTGATTTAAGCGACCACGAGTAACATCACTACCTCCATATCCCATCCCCCAAAAATGACCCCTCTCCGTTCTCACACCTCTATTGTTTGTTTTTTTGTTGTTTTTTTATTTGGCAATAATCTCCTGCAAGTGTCCAAGGAGTTTGGTGACTTTGAAAAAGTGCTAAGTCACTGCGTTATCCCCCTTGCATTTAAGACTATAACTATGTGTTTCTTAGAGTTCTCTATATCCAGATCTTTAAGCTCAACCTTCACAAAGTTTCAAGTAATCGAATACATTTGATAGAAAATACGAAGCGCCTTTAAAAAAAAAAAAATAATAAAAAAAAAAAAAAAAAAAAAAAAAGCTGAATTGCTACATAAAAAGGTGCATGTCTGTAAAATCAGGTTCTGCTGAATTAGCACCTCTTGAAAGTAGACGACACCACTGTATGGTGCAAGGAGATTTTGCGATAGAGAAAGAAAGATTAACTGCTGTTGTTTTAGAACTCTGGCACACACACACAAAGCCTGGCTGTCGTCGTCCTATGTCTAAATTGTAAAAAAACCTCCTTGAAACACAAACACCACAAAGGCTGTTGAATCTAACAAACGACTTTCTTTACATCCAAAACTACGACTTCACGGGTGTTCCAACACTGGTGGGATTCAATAATAAATAGGAATACTTTGATGATGGGGAGAACTCAAGTTGTGTGTGTGTGTGGGGGGGGGTATTATTTTACCTGCGTACATGGCTAGGACTTCCATGGATCTGAAGGAATGGGTTTATGGAGTCGTGTCTGATTCCCAGACAGATTGCCTATTGGGGATAGGACAAACTACTCTAACTTTTGTTTTATTAATGTTTGTTGTAATACAGCACTATTTTGGCTTACGCCACAGGTCCTTTCATGGTCATAGGTTAGAGAGTCCACAAAAATTTCACAGTCATTTTGTAGATATAATTTTGCATATTATAAAAGTTTAAAATACAACACGAATACATCCGTCTCTGAACGGATGGCGACCTTGAGGCGATGTACCACCAATGTACAACCACACCCTTCAAAAGCTAATACTGACATGCCAATCATGTGGCTACACTTAGTACAGTTTAGAGCTATAACCACTCGAAATGAGCTTAACGTGTCTATATTTAGAAATCTCACGACCACACGTGATTGTTGCAGGCAATGTAGGCCTACACACTTTCAAATTGTTTTTTTAAAATAATGTACACAATAAGTCAAATATAAAGCGAGGCAGATATTAATTAGCGTGGCACTTAGTGGGTATTAATACTTAAGTGACTGTACATCAATTTTACCTTAGAAAAAAAAACAGATTTTTATATTATATTTTATTTTTTAAATATAATTTTGTAACATATAGACAAACTGTTTACGATTACAGGGCAAAGCAACATTGAGGTCATAGGTCAGTTCAAGTATGTCCACTTGAATTACTTAGACACAAACAAAAAATCCGGGCTCCAACATATGAATATTATATATATAATATGAAGTAGTGGCTTGACTTTAGCCGGGCCGTGATATAAACACAGCAGTAAGCATACACGCATGAGTAGATAACAGCAAGTATTTGTGATGAATAGATAACAGCAAAGTATACACGATGAGTGATACAGTAGCGCCAGGAGAGATCGGCCAGATACATGTGATGTTTTGTTTTGTGTTTTCTTAAAGCCATAAACAAACAATTGCAAACTCACATACAGATGGAATATTTCAAGCAAGAAAAAATAGAAAAGCTCACTGTTGCTATAACGTCTACATACGTAGATAGTCTAAAATGTTAATGTTATCAGGATTAGTGAATGGGGCATTATGATTATCAGGATTATTGAATGGGGCATTATGATTATCACGATTATTGAATATGAGAAAAAAATAATAATTTATTCTACTTTATAGTTTTTCATTGACCATTAGAAAATGTTTCAAAGTAAAGTACATTGCATATAATATGGTTGGCTTCAACCTAGTGATGCAAAGTCATTCATAAATGAAAGTATCCAATTCAAACCAAGTTGGTTTGTAGAGGTGGGATCTTGGCGCCAATATAATACCTTTACTTTTGCCAACTATAGGTAGGGCCTACACATGATGATTAGAGCTGGTTTGACTAACGAGGGAGGAGGTGTGGGAGTTAGCAATGGTTACCTGGACTCCAACCACAGTAAGCCTACTCTAAAATGGCAATCTAAGCCTTGCCGCCTCACCACAATATTAAATAATGTGCGAATAGATTCTTATTAATTTTAAAGTAGTGATGTGATTCCGTCGGACCAAATTGATTCATAGGTCCGGTGAAGCAGCGTTTACCAGTTTTTATGGTGAGAGCACAATTGCTGCACAACGCCCAGCCTCTTTTACTTTTCCCCAACTATGGCCAGGTAGCCCTGCCCATCAGAGCTGGGTAGACTCGAGAACACCCACAAGACCCGGGAAACGAATCTTCTACCGGGATTCGAACCCAGGACCTTCGGTACACCAGCCGAACCGCGCCCCCATTCATTTGTTTCATTGTTCGCCGTTTGGATTCCAAAAAGCCCCGTTCATCTACCAGAATTGATGAAGGGAACTCCCATTGACTGATGCAGACATTTCTCTCTCGTTGTCCTGAATATCACCACAACATAACCGTCCGTCTAACCAGGTCTGTTCACATAGACTGAGGACAAACAAATAAACAAAGAAAAACGACAAGAGGTATCTCACCTTTCTTCATTCTGAACAAACTCCTCCACCTCCACATTCTGTTTGCTCTTCTCGGAGAGGAGCCTGCTTCTTTTGCACACCTCCCGGCTCCTCCTGATCTTCTCCGAGGCCGAGGAGAACCTGTCTCTCGTGATGGCTTTACTCATGTCTGCGGTCTCCAGACTATATAATAGCACTCACACAGAAGCACCAAACACTAATCAGTAATCCAGAGTTTTAAGTGTGTGTGCGGGAGGAGAAATACACAAAAAAAGTCCGCAAAGAAGATCAAAATCTATTTCAGCACGCCGCTGTTTCCGTAAACAGTAAACATGTTCTTTATGTTGCGTACATTAACAACCAGTTTTCACACATATCGAAAGTACAACGGTAGTAAGTCATTTGCGCCAGAAGGCAGCAGTGTGTTTACAGTGCATAGAACTGTTCCCAACCGTCTCTTGCCAAGAGCTCCAATAGTCTTAGAACTAACACTTGGTACACAAATACAATTAAAATGTCAATGGTCAAAGCAAAAAAGAATGTTCTAAAAAAAAACATTCTATAAATAGGCTCTCATCTAAACTAAGCCATTCTAATTCTAAACAATGGACCAATTCACAAATGGCCAAATCTAACCGGTAATCTCTCTCTGAATAATTAATGTATCCCCCTTAAGCTTTTTTTTCCCTAAGGGACGCTATTCATGTGGCTTGTTTCGCTAGCCTCCCTTGTTTTAGTCTCAACGGGAAGAAGTTTAAAAAAAAAAACCGACTCAATTCCCACACTTTGGAGCGGGCCGAAATGTTTATTGAGAAAACAGCTTAACACAGGGGTTCTTACGTTGTTCAGGGGTTCTTACGTTGTTCAACACACACACCACACTCGAACGTTTGCTAATCAACGTGGTGTCACTATCAGGTGTTTATGTATGGCGTGAAGCTTAAGCCCTATTCATTTTCTATGTCCAGGTGACATATGCTGGAGAAAGTTGAAAAAGTTTGACTTGCAGACTTTGTCCCGTGCGATCTCTCACAGCCACTGCACCACTAAAATGCTTTTTTTATGCCATTTCCGCTCTTTCCCCACACGTTGTATATCTGCCTGGCAAGCAGGTGTGTTTTCTGGGCGCGCGTTAACATTATTTTTAAATTGAGAGCACGCGGTTCATCGCAGCATGCGCCAGACATTTGCTGATCTTGTTTTCTAGGACAAGACACACTATACAGCAATGAAATCAGAACCCATTGCTACTTTCCTTAATCCTCTCTCTCCTCCCCCCCTTCTCCACCCCCCCAAATTTTTTTTTTCGAAACTACATAGCTTGCTCGCGCACGAACATCTGCCTGCCCCGGATGAATAGACGCCGGTATCTTAAGGCACCGGGACGACGCGCATGGTCCGCCGTCACCGGACTAACGTCCTAATTAACATTCCGGGCACAACAAAGCGTTCAACTGGAACTCACAGTGTGCGAAATCACGCCACGCCCGTTACTCACTGTGCACGCCGTATTCAATATGATCTGTAGAAAGGAAGCCGAAGAGAGCAAAGCATGCTATTTTTTCAGCAACCCAAAATCTGATCAATGCTGAATGGATCAAACAGCGAGACAAGAACACAAATCATTGCCCATACTGTCGGGTCCGGCTAGTCTAAGTGCAGGTTTGGTTGTTGTTTTCACTAAATAATAAATACAGACATGTAAATCATTGCAAGAACGAAATAGTTGACTAGCTTAGCACACGCTTTTAGGCCTACTAATCAACCGCAGCAAACGCGGATAGGTTGGCGTTTGATAGATCAATGGTAGGTCATAATAATGACACCACACCAAGAGCTCATTATAAAGCGACGGTATTTACAAATAATAAATAACAGGCCTACCATAAAACCAAACGGAAGCGAATGGGAACATACCAAAATTACAATGCATAATATTTTTTTTTTTATGAGACGCCATGCCAATCAGCCGTTTCAAGTATTCCAGAGTTTGAATGCACGTATTTTCACGTTCATTAATTTAATATGTTTTGTGAAAAGTACTCGCTCAACGTGCGTAAAGCACGCGTAGATTTAAAAGCGACACGAGCCTTCATTAAACCCAAAACAAATTGAACCTAAACCTAAGCATCGAGTGTAAATAAAACGGGCACAGCAAACACACAGAAAAGGTTTCAAGCCAGGCCATTAACAGTTAAGAAACCGGCCCCCCAGTAATCAGTGTAATCGTTTATACAACGTCCTCACTCGCTACTTGAAAAATTCATCTGTTTATCTGGACAACATTAAAGTGAGAAATACACAAACACACAGATACGACACGTGCGTGTCGGTGAGTGGTGAATTCCGCTCGTTACACACTGGAGGAGAGTGAGAGAGAGATGAGGAGGTAAAATATAAAAACACTTAAATACACACAACACGGCACTACATCTTCACGGCTGTCAAAAAGTTTGTAATGAAAGAGAAATAAACAGCGCGACTTGTGTATGTAGCACTTGTCCACAAATCTCACTTCACTCCAGCCACCACACACATATATATTTGTGTGTATATATATACAGCACACAGATGTAAGCTGCACACTGAACAACTTCATCCACACACAGACAAACACACACACGTGAAAAACAAACGTAGGGAGAGAAGCGGGGAATGGTGTGATGGAGTGGGGGGAAGGGTTCACCACGAAAAAGAAGAGAAGAGAGAGAAAAAAAAACAACAGAATGGCCAAAAAGGCAAATGGTAGGGTCTGTGAGCGGGATGAACTTGGCACACAGCCAAACGTGAGTTGTTTTACTGTACTCAGCTCAAAATGTAGCAGACTCGACTAGTTCTTTTCTTTGAGTTTTTATATTATTTTTAAAGTTGTGCAAACATTTGTTGACGGGACGCTTAACATATAGAAAATATATGAACATTCAACGCTTTCATTTTAACACTTATTAATCTAATAAAATCCATGACTCAGATTTTAACATAATATAATAATCAGGGTGTAAGCTATGCGTACTAGTACTATGTAGCATCTAAAAATGTGCGTTCCCTGCAGAACATGTAAAAGCGCATAGTCGCTTTCTTTCTTTCTTTATATAATGTGCGTTCTCTGCAGAACATGTAAAAGCGCGTAGTCGCTTTCTTTCTTTCTTTATATAATGTGCGTTCCCTACAGAACATGTAAAAGCGCGTAGTCGCTTTCTTTCTTTTATCTTATATTATGTCATTTTTCTATACAGCAGCCAGCGTATACTGACAAAATTCAAGCTATTTTATTTTACTTTCAATCTTAACTTACCATTCTTAAATAATTTTTTTTATAAAACCCAGCTCACACACAAACACACACAAAAATAAATAAATATATATAAAAAAATGCGACAATGCATATTGCACTCGGTATAATCTTCTCATCTAACGGTCTCCCACATTTCTTGTAATGTGAATGCATCATGATGGAATCCAGTACAACTAGCAGACTTTCAGACGCTTGGTGATTTTTTTTATAGAATTACTGTTTAAAAAAATGGCAACGGCAAAAATGGCAACCGCACCATATATGTTTCAACTGAAAGTGGCGGTAACATTACTATCTTGTCTACTAAATAAAGTTAGTGTTTTGAAATAAGTCTGTACGTTTATCGTTGCCATTGATACAATTAATAAAGACTAATGACACATCTATTCAGTTTCGGTTTGAACAATGTTACCACGACTCCCACTGTAGGTCCGGGCGGTTTACTTATTTCAAAAACGGAAGTTTACACACGCCATAAAATGTTCTATTTCCATCTCTAGTCACACACGCCATAATATGTTCTATTTCCATCTCTAGTCCTACTGCTCTGAAGTCTAATGTTTTTTGTTTTTTTTTATCTTACAGTAGGACTAAAGGTTTTTACACAGAACAAAAAAAAAAGGAGTGAGTTAAGTTGCTCGACTTTAGTCTTCTAAGTGTGGAGTGGAGTTTAGAAAAGGGGACTTCCTTTCCCTGTATAGATGGTCCATGACCTGCAAGGGTTCCCTCCACAGTATGTTCACTCCCCCCCCCCCCACACCACACACATTTGCCAATAGTCAAGTAAAGGAAACACGGGGACAGTGAACACACTGGACAAATAGTCCAAGTGATGAGATCGGACAAATGTTTGTTGATGTTGGTGGTGGGAGTGTTCAGCTATTTTTACAATTACTTATTTACCTTGTGAGCACAAGACTTTAACAAGTGAAAGGAGGGGGGGGGGGGAGAACACATAGAGCCCAGTGCAAGAGTGAAACCTTAATTAAATAGTTTAAGGGCAGAACATTGCAAAGATCAGTTGTGATAACATATTAACTTTCTGTAAAAAAAAAAGAAACAGCAAGATAAACATCAGAAAAATGAATATTATAATAAAAATATTGCCACAAGTTTATATTCACTCGTAACACAATTTACACATACTGTATGATAGTTAATAGAAACTTTATCACAAAAAAGAAAAAGAAATTTTAGCACCTTAGTTATGGACAAGTCTTAATGAGGCGTGAACTTTTGAACCCGAATGTTCGTGTACTTCCTGTTCTATTAATAAACTAATAACAAAAAAAGCATGCTTTTGCTGGTGTTTGACAATTGATTTCAACCTCGACGGCCAGTTCTAGTCTTTTAGAATTATACAAAGGATACAATATTAGTTATGAGGAATCCGTTTTTAACATCAAAAGTGAACAGGCGATCATTAATACTCAAGTGTTAGTCGCGTGACGTTAAATTTTTATTTGTATACAAAATAAATGAGTCAAGAGTTGCGTTTTCTTGGTTATTGAAAAACAAAATTCGTAAATTCATAAAAACGAATAACAAAAATTCTTTTGCATTAAGCAATAAGTTTGATATTTTAAAAAGGTAATTATTCCCTTCTGACTTTCACAATACATTGTTTTGCTTTGTAAACATCTATTGGAAATTAAATAAATTTTAATCCTTAACAAATTTGAGTACAACCAGTAAAGTAGCACACAGGCATTGTTTCGAATAAAATGATCGAATAAGAACGGAAATGTTTTTGCACGTGACCTTTTATGCATGCATACACGTTAAGACTTGTCCATAGGCCTACTACGCAATGTAGACTATCCAATGCTAAATCTAATTACAGCTAATGGCGATTCATTCTGAATGGGCACGATAAAGTCGCACGGATATCGGTAACATCATATTATTATTAACCCTTACTCGACACATCGATTAGTTAGCACCGCCTTCCAAACACACACACACTAGTTCGCTAGTTTTTTTTTAGTGAGATACAGGTAAACTAGCATCCATGTACATGCGATGTGCCAGAGAAAGAAACACTAGTGAGTCTAGTGAGTCTGAAAAAAAGGGGAGAAAAAGAAAGAATATAGGGGGAAACAGAAAAAAAAAAAGAGTTGGCCATGTCTACAGGTGAGTTGTAGGAATGCATGGGGTGCTGGCCTAGACACCTAAATGCCAAGTAGGTCTATTGTCTTTTCCATTAGTTCAATCCGACAGAGGGAAGATGGGAGGCTAAAGTAAGGGGGAGTCACTCCAACAAGAGAAGACAATCTAGTGACTAGTGGCTTGGTACCAACTAAACATTTTTGCCCGATACCTACAGTTTATTTATTACACAATGGTAAACTATTGGCCAGGACTTAGGAATGACATTTAATAATACATAAACATTTAAAAACATAAATAAAGAATTTCTTTAAATCGCTGTAAAAACAGCAACAACTCAGACGGATTCGTCAAATAGAAATCAGATCTGCTACTTATTAAATGGCCGCTACCGGATCGTGTTCACACAGTCAACTAACTGTAGTTTGACAGTCAACAAACTGTAGTTTGTAGTCGTACACTAAAGCTGGAGAATTCAAGCCCATAATTTTCTCCCGTTCCAACACCGTCATTTGAATGTCAGGATGGTCGTATGAAAAAACTAATGAAATGGCATCCACCACACACACACACAAACACACACACAACGCACTGCGGACTTTTATCAAGCCACGACCCCCGGGTGTTGTATCAGACATTCGTGACCTTAGAATGTCACATTCTGACACTGACCTTTACAAGGGGGACAATCATAATGGAAATAGTGAGGTGGTGGGGGGGGGGGGGGGTGAGGGTAGCTAGTAGGTAGCTAGTTCTGACCTGAAACAGAAAACAGAATCCGGACAGTAATTTCCTTAATGTGCGTGTGTGGGGGACACAAGATTTAAAAAAAAAAAAAGAAAAAGAGAAAACGTCACAGTAATGAAGTAATGTAGTGGCAGTAGCTTACCAGTTGGGTGCGTATCTGTGTGTGTGTGTGGGGGGGGGGGGGAGAGAAGGGGAGGTGGTGAAGTAGCTTCAAGTACAAACTTTAGGAAAAAGCTGTAGCTGTAAACTTACACTTCAAAAAAAAAAGTTCTACAAGTATCACAACAAAATAGTTGACTTAATTTATTGTCCACCAAAATTAGGATTTAAGAATAGCAACTATTTCAACACACTGCCATGCGTACGTTCTAACTAAATACACAAATTAGTCCATTTCAAAAGGCGACATTGTCCATAGTTACGCAAATCAAAGGGAATAGGGCGGGGTCCTTATATAGTAGGACTACTTGTGTGTTAGTTAGGTCTGTTATATTTTGTTCAGAAATATTAATAATAAAACGTCTAGATCTATAGGCCAGCTACAAGGCTTTACCAAAAACAATATAAAGATCAGCTTACGGGGAAATGTACCGTCACACGCCGCCCGCCTATCGTTAGAAACCCTACACCATGACTATCTGACCGAGATTTTTAAAACTTTTTCCCCTTGTCATTTTGCCAGACCAGGTCATTTTGCTTTCGGTGGCACAGTGCCGGTTAGCTAACCAAGCAGTTGGAAAAATGCTGACTTGGCCTATTTCATTAGTGGGCTGATTAAAATTGAGTGGAGGAGATGGGGGTAGAAAATGGAAGGTGGGGAAACAGCACGTGGTTTATACAATTTCATACAGCATATAAGTTTCCCACAGGCGTGTGCACTACAACCCCCTCCCCCACCCACCCTTGCTGAATACCCCCACCCCAGGTCATTGATGAGGCGGCATTACCTCGCATACCCGCACTTTCGCCCGTTAGTACAAATACTAGATTTTAAGTTCTTTATAACCTATTATAATAAGTCTGGTAATCCAAACACCGGGCTTGGCGAGGCGGGTTTATTCAAATTATATTGTTGCGCCTATTCCTGCCTCCACCGCCGAGTTTCAGTGGACCTCTCGCTCGTGCAATGATGCTTAACGGGTGACATCTCCCTAATGTGTTAGCTCAGGGGTCGGCAACTTGGCACGCAATACGATGTTCAATGGCACGCCAAAGACCCAAGAAAAGCCAATGGAAGTCTTTACTACAAGAAAAGAACAGGGTGACTTTTAAGCTGTTGGCACGCTGAATGGATTGGAAATCCTACTTTGGCACACTATTACAAAAAGGTTGCCGACCCCTGTGTTAGCCTACCAGTGTAGGTCTACTCTAAATCGTATTGGTAATTTATTACACCCTTCGCTAGCTTTGAGGCAAGTTAAACAAGTGTTTTGTGGTTAGGGATGACAGGCCAACGCTCTGGAATCTGGACCACTACACCACTGTACCAACATACAACACAACCACCAATGTTCCAACAATTCTCAAGTGTTGTTTTTATTTTTACACACAACAGCTAGAAGTAGGCCAACTTGAGGCATTCGATGAACGTTACTTCATGGGTGTGGCCTTGTCTAGACGACGACCCGGTGAAAGCTCACCTTTTGGCATAACGTTGGCAGTCAGTCAGACATACAGCAGATTCCCTCCACAGGTTACCTATGCGCTCAATGCATTGCCAAATAGATAGGCGTCGCTATTCATACTTTCAGGAATGACTTTTGTGTTTTGCCAACACCGAGGGAGAAGAGGATGGGAAGGGATGGTATTCGTAAGTAAATGTTTACAAGGTCACATGTCAGCCACCAGCTGAAACTAGCCCCCCCCCCCCTCCCTTTTGTAGTTTAATATGGGGCGCGGTGGCCGGCAGCGCGTTCGGATAGCGTAACAAAGGTCCTGGGTTTGAAACCTGAAGAAGGCAAGGTATTTGTTCTCGGGCCTGCAGGGTGTCCCTGACTTTAGTTGGGCTAAAGTAAAAGCGGATGGGCATTGTGCTGGCCACACAATACCCTAGCATGACGTGGCCACACAATACCCTAGGCCCTAGTATGACGTGGCCACAGAAACTGGTGAACGCTGCTTCACCGGCTCTATGGACCAATTTGGTCCGAAGGGATAGTTTACTTTACTTTCACAGTTTAGTACACAGGAAACAGCAGGGCGATGAATTGCCTCTTTATGCTGAGAAACGTTTTGCTGTATTAATTGGCCCAATTACTTTTGAATTATCAAGTAGGCTGATACATCGTGTGTGTGTGTGGGGGGGGGGGTCAGAGTGTGGAGTGTGTTAGACAGAAAGAAAGTGTGAGAGAGGATAGAGAAATGAGTGAGAGGACACGGAGAATAGGACAGAGGGAGTGCACAGAGAGTGGGAAGGAAGAAGAGATAGGCTAAAGGAAAACGGAGAGAGAGAAAAGGAGAGAGAGAGAGAGATACGTCGAGTATAACTCAAGCCTTAACTTAGGCTTTATAATTTTTAATTGTAATTTTGTACACATGGTTAAAAACGAAAGTTGAATTTTTTTTTTTTTTTTGCAGAGAATAAAAAAAGAAAAAAAGTAAATTGAATTAGGTCACAATGTTACCAATTGTTTTCGTTTCACGCAAGGGACGTAACTGATACAATCCAGTCGAAACTGTTTCATGATTTGTTACTTCCCATGGAAGCCCCCACACAAAATTGTTGAAATCGATAAGAGAACATGACCTATGACTTGTAGGTACGTTTTACAGACATTCCTTTTAAATAGAAGATTTTTACGTCCACTAGGCCCAAAACGTATGCAGGGCTTGGTCGGCGGCAGGGCTAGAACCCTGGCTGTTTAGTTGACAGTCTGGTGAACTAACCGCTGGATCAGCCGGCTTTAATAAACGCTCAACAATACCATTTGATATTTAGACTCATCCCTTGTCCTAGATGCATTTTATGAAGAACTTTGTGGGACTAATTTCATTACACAATAAACATGAGAAAATGGAATTCTATAACAACAACACACATACAAACACACAATAGGGCAACACCATGAATTGAACACTTCTGACCACAGACTTCTCGGTAAAATACTAGAAAACTCACTTGTATCTTAAATATGGGATTAGGGCTTAGGTCATATGACTGGAGCACTATCACAACAAGAACATAATGTTAGTACTACACTGAACACACGCATGCACTCGCACACACACATACAAACACACTGCACGAGAGATCCTACACACTCACACACACACACACATGCTACAGAAGAGAGCCTGTTAAATACTCACGTATCATTCTCCGATAGATTTGGACTCGACCTCTTCCTGTCCAGCTTAGTGGCACTTTTTGTCCTCTTCAAGTTGTTTTTTAATCCTTTCTTTGTGAAGAGGTTCTGAAAAAAAGTGATACGGAGAGAAATAAGTACTACAGCACTGACGGTATTCAAACTCAACACAACAAAGACAAAGTAATATAAATTTAGTAGCCACACTGGACGCTTCTCTTTTAAATTAACTAGGACTTTTTATCATATTTTCTAATGAGGCGTTTTAACTGTCTTATCCTAATATATATAAGGATATATAATATATATAATATAATATATATATATATATATATTATATATAAGGCACGGTGGCCGGGCGGCCGCGCTTTCGACAGGCAATACGAACGTTCTGGGTTCGAATCCTGGTGCAGGCTAGGTATTTTTTTTCCCTGAACTTGAGGGTGTACTTGAGGATAGGACAATTCAAACTCATCAATAGAAACATTAGAAAATATGATAAAAAGTGTGAGATAATTTAGAAGAGAAGCGCCCAGTGTGGCTACTAAATATATGTTGGTAAGTACTAAGTAAGTAAAGTACCCTTCGGACCAAATTGATCCGTAGGGCAAGTGAAGCAGCGTTCACCAGTTTCTGTGGCCACGGAATACAAGGGGATGTGTGGCCAGCACAATGCCCAGCCGCCTTTACTAATGTCAGGTACCCATCAGAGCTTGTTAGACTCAGGGACACCCTCAAGTCCTGGGAAAAAAATCTCGGCTTCACCAGGATTCGAACCCAGGACCTTCGAATCCCATATATAATCACCTGCTAAAGGTCTTACTATTTTGTTGTTATTTTTTTTCCGGATTAATTATTATTAAATGTATAAAGGTAGTACATTTGTATCAACAAGTGTTCCTGTATTGTTCGATAGCAGTGGGAATACTAAATAGATAAATTCAGTTTGGTTAGAACTTATATCACCATCTACATTTAGTGTTTTATATTACAGGCTCCATTTGGAATCAATGAACTAGAAAAATTTATATAAGCCAGGGACACGGTGGTAGAACGAAAGCGCGTGGGAAAGCGCGTGGGAAAGCGCGTGGGAAAGCGCTTGTGAAAGCGCGTGTGAAAGCGCGTGTGAAAGCGCGTGTGAAAGCGCGTGTGAAAGCGCGTGAGAAAGCGCGTGGGAAAGCGCGTGGGAAAGCGCGTGGGAAAGCGCGTGGGGAAAGCGCGTGGGGAAAGCGCGTGGGAAAGCGCGTGGGAAAGCGCGTGGGAAAGCGCGTGGGAAAGCGCGTGGGAAAGCGCGTGGGAAAGCGCGTGGGGAAAGCGCGTGGGAAAGCGCGTGGGAAAGCGCGTGGGAAAGCGCGTGGGAAAGCGCGTGGGGAAGCGCGTGGGAAAGCGCGTGGGAAAGCGCGTGGGAAAGCGCGTGGGAAAGCGCGTGGGAAAGCGCGTGGGAAAGCAAATTTCTCGGGGTTCAACTATTGGTGATTTTTTTTCCCGGGTCAGGAGGGCTTTAATGATTAAATAAGTAAAGGCTGCTGGGTATTTGCTGTACTGGCCACACAGTCCCCTAGTATGGCTATGGAAACTGGTGATCCATATAGATCAATTTGGTACGACGTGATTACTCTTATTAATAACATACACTTAATAAAAAAAATAGAAAAAAAGGATAATGTGTGTGTGTGTGTGTGTGTGAGATATATATATATATATATATAGAGAGAGAGAGAGAGAGAGAGTGAGAGAGAGAGAGAGATTGACAAAGAAATTAATAAAAGAAAAAAAAAGACAACAAGAACGTTCATTTTGCAAACCTAACAGCCACCCAAAAGACGAACATGTACAAGACCAGCAATTCACTCCAATAACTACCATCCACCTCTCACCCCTATATAATACTAACTAGCCTTCCCCGCCAGTGACCGGACGTGGACACTAATAAACTCACTTTCTCCTATAGCCTTACACCAACATTGTGTCCTGATTGAAAGAGTTACTGCTTAGTCCAGGCCTCTGTCCTTATAATCTCCACACATCCCCCTTCCCCTGCGTCCCTGTTCAGTGTAGCGGACTATGTCAAGCATAATGCCATCTTATGGAGACTTTGGAGTCTTTCACTGTTCAAACTATCTCCGCCCCCCCCCCCCCCTCTTTCCTTTTGTCCCTCCCTTTTTCGTTCTGTGTGTGTGTGTGAGAGAGGGAGTGTGTCCCTGACTTCCTCACAAATTTCCGCACTTTTCCTTTCTCGGCTTTCCAGGGTTCCGGTGTGAGAGGACGAGAATGTTGATTAAAGTTCAACATTGTGATTGATTCAAATCGTAAGATCCGAGAAAGTCGCAAATCGATGCGAGGCGATAGATACACTGGTAGTATTCCGTGCACTATCTCCAACTGATGGGGCAAATTTACATGAAGTAACAGTTGGAATACAGAGAGGTAAAACAATGGGTTTCTACATATGATTAGTAATAGTATCCCGTCGAACCAAATTGATCCATGGAAGCAGAGTTCACCAGATTATGTGGTTACGGCATACTAGGGGATTGTGTGGCCAGCACAATGCCCAGCCGCATTTTAATTTACCCCAAATAAAGTCAGGTACCCATCAGAGCTTGGTGGACTCAGGGACACCCTCCAGATCAAATCTTAACCTTCACCAGGATTCGAACCCAAGACCTTCGGTACGTCAGACGAACGTCATGCCGCTCGGCCACCGCCTACGATGAGGGGTTAAGCCTTAATACGTTTCTCTGCTTTATAATGAATCATGTTTTTATTTCTTTTAAGATCATGCTTGGTCCATAGGGCAAGTGAAGCAGTGTTCATGGGTTTCCGTGGCCACGTAGCTTTATACGGGATTGTGTGGCCAGCACAACGCCAATCCGAGTTAAGTTTTTCCACAACTAATTTCAGGTACCCATCAGAGCTAGGTAGACCCAGAAACAACCCCAAGAGATCCGATCTTTCACTAGGATTTCTGTACTGAAATCTGGACCCTTTGGTACGTCAGTCTGAACCAGACTTTTACTGATTATTATTTCTTTCAAGTCGACAAACACTTAGACTGTCATAGTAAATCGAATCCACCACATGATGTTTCCTTTGATCAAAGAATAATGACAATCAAAACAGAAAGAAAAAAAAAGGTTCAACATTCATGCGTTGGTTGCTTACAAGGCATGGGTCGGCAACCTTTTGGTAATAGTGCGCCAAAGTAGGATTTCTAATTCATTCAGCATCCTAAATGTCATCCAGCTATAGCACTCAATTTCTAAGAGATTTGAATTTGCTTTTTAGTAGTCTTCCGCGTGGCCAGTTTAAATCACCCTGCGTGCCACGTTTAGCACGCGTGCATGCCTAAGGTTGCCGACCCCTCCCTTACAGCACCAAGTGACTCCCAGTACTTACCGCCAACTTGGTGGTAGTGGACACTGACTCCATACTGCCATTGTAAGTAGACGCCAGGGGCAGACTTCCCCTTCTCTCGGTGTCCACTCTCTCCAGTGAGGAGTCTAAGAGAAGAAAAGAAACAAAAAAAAAGTTATGTTTAATATAACATTTACAATATATGGGAAATATAATACAAACCAATTCAAACAATGCGTGTACACTATTATCGAGGAAGCGGTGGTCTTGAGAAGAGAGCGTTGGTTTACCATTCCTAAATTCTCTAAAGTCAAATTTCGTAAGGCCAGAAATATTTCTTTTATTACCTAAGAACTTGAAGAAGTCCATACGCCTACCCATCTCCATTCGCAGGGATAAGAAAAAAAGAGGAGGCTAGAAATAATGATGCCCACACCCGCCCCTGGCATGCCCTTGAAAGATCAACCCGGTTTGTGACAGGAACTTGTATGTTTTATTGTACAAATGATAAAAAAATAATTGACAATTGATCTAAAACTTATAGAGTTGTGCAGTTTGAGTAGAATTATCCAACTAAGGGTATGTGTTGAATGGCAGCATTAAAATATTAAAGTGGCCATTCTAAGAAATACATGCTTTATTGAAATTTCGTTTCACAATAGGAATAATGAAACCTTAGTTTTAATTGTGTGCATATATGTGTGTAAATGAACGTGTGTATGTGTACGTGTGTGCGTGTACGTGTGTTTGTATAAGTTCGTGTATGTATGGCTGTATGTAGCCTATAAGTGTGTGTGCCATATTAAGTGAGACTATCTATTCATATTTCAGTGAGCGACAACTTAAGTAACATCATATTCTCGTAGTGGTGTTATTCCTACCATCCTTTCCATAAAGCCACCACAGAGAGAGAAAATAACTTATTAAGTATACAACTATGGTCAGGGAAATTGAAACCCATGATGGTAATAATATAAGCATTACGCTCCACGGGCACTTATAGATTGATGTGGTGGACACTGTCCATTGCTGGGCCTATAAGAAAAAGAAATGCGCGCATGAATACAGTCCATTATATTACTGGTGTAATTCATTTTGGTAAATTTCCCTGCATGAATACAGTCCATTATATTACTGGTGTAATTCATTTTGGTATATTTCCCTGCATGAATACAGTACATTATATTACTGGTGTAATTCATTTTGGTATATTTCCCTGCATGAATACAGTACATTATATTACTGGTGTAATTCATTTTGGTATATTTCCCTGCATGAATACAGTACATTATATTACTGGTGTAATTCATTTTGGTATATTTCCCTGCATGAATACAGTACATTATATTACTGGTGTAATTCATTTTGGTATATTTCCCTGCATGAATACAGTACATTATATTACTGGTGTAATTCATTTTGGTATATTTCCCTGCATGAATACAGTACATTATATTACTGGTGTAATTCATTTTGGTATATTTCCCTGCATGAATACAGTACATTATATTACTGGTGTAATTCATTTTGGTATATTTCCCTGCATGAATACAGTACATTATATTACTGGTGTAATTCATTTTGGTATATTTCCCTGCATGAATACAGTACATTATATTACTGGTGTAATTCATTTTGGTATATTTCCCTGCATGAATACAGTACATTATATTACTGGTGTAATTCATTTTGGTATATTTCCCTGCATGAATACAGTACATTATATTACTGGTGTAATTCATTTTGGTATATTTCCCTGCACTTAGTAACCTAGTTACACAAGCAGCACAGAGAAGACCGTAACGGCGCGTCAGTTAATGAGGCATAGGGCGTCGCGTGGTTCTTCTAGATTGTAGGGATTCCAGACTATTTGCATTTAATGTAACGTAACATTCGAATAAGCACATATATTAGCTTCCATACTGTTTATTTCATTTCTATTAGCAAAGTCTCAAGTCTTAACCGACTCAAAACCCAATACTCGATTATCAATGCCGCAATGCGTCATGAAAACGGATTTTCCCAAAACCGAGAAATTTATGCCAATGTCACCTATTGTTATTTTTTTCGTCCAAGAATGTCAAGACTAGAAATAGTTCCCGATAAGAACTCAAGAAAAGAACTATTCGATTCATAAAATTCAGACAGAAATAAATGTGTAGGCCTACTATGCATACACATGTCAACGATAAACATCAATGGTTTATTTGAAAGATGTATTTAGTCATGCTACTGTAAACTGTTTTGGCATTAACACCAAAATACTTCTCTCCCCCCCCCCTCTTTTTTTTTCCAACACCGATTACCCATAGTCCAGAAACTGTTTATAGTTTACAGTAAATATTCACCTCACCTTAATTGTGTATTTTTCAAATACGTGTAAGTATACAGTAGACATATTAACTACTATCTTATATGTTATAGACGTTCCTTCTATAAAGAAGATTATTGCGTCCTACGCTTATCCGCGGTCTGAGTCTAGCCTTGCATTTTAATTAGTATTTTAAATGATGTTAAGTTACTGGTTTATCTTGGTTTGTTTAGGAAACCCATTCCAGGCTCGAATGCCATTCGTTAAGAAAGAGTATTTATTTTCCTTATTTACTATCAGTTAATTATTGCATGTTATTTATTACATAAATAAACAGTCTACTAAAAGTCTACTTGATATCAAGATATGAACGTTTAATGGTGGAAAGGAGAATGCTCTTTAATGTAGTCAGCAGTTTCATGAAATGTTGGAGTTTGGTGGGAAATAATTTTACTCTGACTTCTGACATTTGGAAACTAAAAATAGTTGTCCTTTTTTTTTCATGTCCTCATTGGAAACAGCGAACTTTTTTATTTATTTATTCTCCCGTACACTGAGTGGAAGTTTACATTGTAGTTTGTGTACAGAAGGTTTCAGTCAGAAAGTATTAACGCACTGCGTTATTAAATACTTTAAAATACACGAGTCCATTTGTAATTTAACAAATTTAAACAAACAATAAATGAGGAAGCTAATACTTATAAATCAGAAGTGTTTGTTGAGGATTTGTTAGTTTCAAATATTGTAGAGAGGAACTATGACAGCAAGACATGTAAGAGCACAATAAAAGTATAGAGTAATAAAAACGAATTATTATTACACACGATTTTAAAGCCCTCATATATCATATTCAATAAACACTAGAATAATAAATTGTTTATAATATTGTGAAGAGATCAACTATAAACAAAAATGTAAAGGTAATTGAATGTAAGTCCTACTTTTTTTTTCTAAACATAACAAAATGAAACTATCAGCTAAGGTCTAATATTTTAAATAAAAAGACATAATGACACACACACAAAAGAAAGCCATTTTTATGCATCACTCCTAAGGCTAGCCATAGAATTGAATACCATTCTATGAATAAATAATCTCCACCTATTTGTATTTCGTGTTATTAAAAGCAGCATCACTGTGATACCAGCTTAATATATCACAATTTACCTTCATAGTTCTCCGCACTGTTTTTCTTAAACAGCGGCGAATCAAAAGCACTGTATCTGGAATTCATGTCAACGTCATCCGAATCTTCCTCTTCCTCATCCCCCACACAGCAGTCCTCCTCGTCCGCCCTACCCCCGGACGCCCTGTTCCTAGTCCCCCCGTCCCCTTTCCTCCTCCTGCTCCGCCTGGACGGGATCAGGCTGCGGGAGCGCTTCCTCTTGGCCCCAAAGCATTCCCTGCAGAAGCCGAGACAGGAGCAGAACAAAGATCTCGGGGCCATGTAGGCTGAATACTGTCAGGGGCAATGACGAGAAAGGGAGATCACTAGACGCATGACGACTTTCTTTGCCTTGTGTTTTAGTCTACGTTTTTTTTTTGGTTTTCTATAACTGGTTATGACTTATTGTGTAATCCAACTCCTTCTTTAAGAACTATATCCGAACAAATTGGAAGAAAATCTCCAACACATGAACGGTGTCAGTTATAACTGTATAATTCACAACTAGACAGAATATAGAAACACATCACTATTTGAAATATATTAAAAACAACATCTTTTAATAGCACACCGGATGGTCGCACCAAAAACCAGATTGACTTTATCACAATCTCTAGAAGATGGAGACCGATCTTTATACAAGACACACACCGGCTCTAGACGGTAAACAAATTTGTTGGAACAATTCCAGAATGTAGCCACACCAACACATGTTGTACATGCAACGAGGTCACACCATGCACGTGCACGCTGCTCTCAAATAAACACGACGGACGGACGCGGAAGTTGTTTTGTTTTTATTTACTGCAAGAACTGCTGTACACGGAGCTCGGCACTCAGCCAATGAATGTCACGGTGATCTGCTTTGAACAATCACGTGACATTAATTGGCAAGTTCAACAAACAACTACAAGAACGGATGCCAAAAAATTATTTGAAAAAAAACAACAACAACTTACAAACCCATAAAGAGCTCGTCTAACTTTATAACTCAATCGCACGCAGTAGCATAACTAATAACAAATGTGCAAAAAACTAAATGGATTAAGATATATATATAGATAATAAACTCCAGATCCAGTGACTAAAGCAATCTGGGCGAATCAATAATATGGGCTTTGAACTTATTGAAATAAATCCATTATCTTACACTTCAAAAAGATGAACACAAACAAATTAAGATGTAAGATGACAATGACGCATTATATCTAGCGAGACTTTGTTCCCCCTTGGACTGTGAAATATGTATTTGACTTTAAATGTAAGAGTTGATTATATTCAATCACTAAAGTCAATGAAGTGTATGAATGCATGCTTCAAAAAACGAACAATTTTTACAATACAATAATTAATTAAACAACTTTTCCTTAATTCGGCGTCCTCTTTTTAAAGTAGTTTTCGTGTGTGTCGGGGGGTGGGGAGTGGAGGGGGAGGTGAGCAAAGTTTTTAAACCAGCATCTCTCTCTCTTCACTTTATGGCTTAAGTGCAGACTTCATTGAGGCGAGGGATTAAAAAAAAAAAACACTGCGCGGAGATTACTCATACCATGACAGCTCCCCCCCCCCTTCCTCTCGGGGGCCAGTCACGTCACACAGTGTCATTCATAAAGATGAACAAGGGTTGGGGAAAAAAAGGAGGTACCGTGGGGACAGAGGGGGGGGAGGGGTTGGATGCATGAAGACGGGAGGCTGCAGACGTTTTATCATTAGAAGGCCAAAAAAAGACACAAAGAAAACTTTGCTTCCTACTGCATACACTTGAAACTGATGGCCCACACAGTCCCAATAGAGCGATGGAAGGAGAGAAACAAAACAAAACAAACAACGTTTCTACAATTAGTGGAGATAAAGAAAGAAGAACGAGTTGATGGGTCAGGGTGTTCAATCGATCTAATACTATACCAATGGAAACTGCAATAGTGTTCAATCGATCTAATACTATACCAAGGGAAACTGCAATAGATAGGGGCAGACAATAATTTTGTGTAGCACCATAGGTCTTAGTTTTTCTTTTGTCTGTATAGATCTATAGATCATGCAAAAAACTGATTGGTTCCACTAAGTTTAATGTGTACAGAATCCTAACAACTCAAGTGCTATATCCAAAGACTATAAAAAGTTGGACAGCTTGCTCTATTTTTAGAGCTTTTATGTTCTTTTTTTTTTCGTGCGCAACCAATAAGGCTGTATTGAATGACTTCTACACTCCTACGATTGCATTAAAGGTTTCCGCTGTATACAACTTTCGATTTTAATCTAAATTTTCCATTGAAAAAATTATAGCGAATTACTAGACCGAGTATCTACAGCAGGGGTCGGCAAACTTTTGCTTATAGTGTACCAAACTAGGATTTTTGAATCATTCAGCGTGCCAACAGCATTGAAGTCAAACTGATCAACTATATTATTTTTATAAGACAATTTATTTAGTGCCGTAGCAAGACCAAAAGAAAAGTAGCGTAATAGACAAAATCATTAAAGCGTTTTATAAATTAAATAACAAATTAAATTATCATCTTTTTAAACAAAAATTCCATTCTTAGCTAAGACGCAATTTCATTACTAAACTTAGATCTACACATTAATAGTTATCAACATTTGAATTTAATTGTCAAGATATTATTCTAGTAATAGCTGTAAAGTCTTTTTAGTTTGATCTCAGCTTATCTGAGATTTACGCTAACAAATTAGTTAAATCTAATGTGCGAGAAATAAAAATTGAATACAGTTAAGCGGGAGAGATACGTAGTAATCATACAAAGTGAGTAGTTATTGTAATGTTTAAAAATGTACATATACATTCGTTAGTCATAAAATATTTATATAATCTTCAACTATCTTTTGTAATTTGAATGTAAAGAAACTGGTGAAAGCTCTATGATCAGTTTGGTCCCAATGGTACTTTACTTATTAATGTAAAGAAAACGGGTTAATTATCTCCCTCCAATTAAATTCTCCAAATTTGATGCTAGTGATACCAAACGAGTTAATTGTTTTAATATAAATAGTTTACTTCTGAAAATGCTCAGTTATCTTAATTTGGCTTAAATTAGGGAAAGAGTAAAATGTGTTGAAACTGATTTCAGGGAAAGATATGTCCCGTTTCTATGTAAATCCATTCCAGTGGCCCAACACTTCAAGTGCTTATGGACCCAGTCTGGTAAATGGAAGTTTCACTCACTGAAACGTGTCACCATGTCATTTACAAACATCGGCTTCAACAGTCAGTTCTCCTCATTCAATACCGGAAATATATTTGTTAATTAAGATACACCCTAATTGCTTCCAGACAAGAAACGAATCTATCCAAGACTTTACCTATACTCCATATCACTTTCTTCTAGAAGAGGCTTGAGAAACTATAAAATATTGACTATCTTAACAATAGATTCAATCACAGATCGCAAGTCCAATGATGGGAGCTTTGCATACAAACATTCCTGAACTAAAACAGTCGAAGTCCAGTGTGATTCCCATGTAGTTCGCCATGCAGCACGCACTAATTATGCTGACATACGTTGTTTTCACTTGCATTAAATAATATTCTTGGAGGTCTCTCGCGTGCCACTGAAAATCGTTCTGCGTGCCAAGTCTGGCACGCGTGCCTTAGGTAGCCGACCCCTGGTCTAGAGGACTTTGTGCAATCGGAAATTCCAAAACTAAGTTTTTCAAGTTTTCAAATAAGAGAAATATCAAAGCAAGCGGTCCATCTTATTATAGTCTTTGGTAACTGACGTACACTTTATTACAATAAATGCTACACACAAAAAATAATGAATTACGGGTTTTATTCAGTTCCTAGTGGTCAAATCAGCGGTTCTTATGGTTTTGACTTTACGGATGTTTGCATATTCAAAGAAAACACTGCTCTGTCAACAACTAAAGAATACGATAGAAATGTAGCAACAAGAAGCTTACTATCGATCCAGAAAAGAAACAATACACATGAACATTAGATAGGCTTAACGGTAATTATAACCCTGAAACCAGTAACACGTGCTGCTATATAAATAAATACTCCAGGTGTTTCATCAGTTATAAGAAATCCACCGAAAGAAACTTCAAGCTTATTGTATATTTTCTACACGTGATCTAATCATATTCTTGCTATACACAAATTCACAGAAGTAAACTAAAATCCACTGTCCTATCCTGTGCATTAAAACTATTCCCGCAGCTTCACAAATCCACAGTACGTAGAGCAAGGAGACTATGTACATTAGAAATTCGGACAATATGTCCATTTTATCTCCAGTTCCTATTCTCATCATCAAATAATCAGCTGCTTGACATACTTTTGACTTCATGTCAACCTCTATCCATTATCAGTTTTTTTCACACTGACCTAACACAGTAACCATAAAGCATCAAAGTCACCAGAGTATTTCTGCTTAGAGCCTAAATCGCACTAATCTTTCGGAAAGTCGCTATTTGGTTAGGATTATGCCTTACAGCACTGGCATGTGGACATTCGTAATTAAAGTCTCCCCTTTATGATTCTTTTGTTGCTGTCTCTCGAATGTGGACTCAACGTATCAGAGAAGAAAGACTGCACACAGAAAGCTAAATCTCCATTGAAATGAAACCGGAAATACTCGTGTTTACATATCAAACAAAATGGCTGAAAGGATTATAAATAGACTTTTATTTCTAAATGCGTAACTAAACCACTTATCCGGTGTGACACCAAACCAATCATTTTGTTTTATTGAATATCAACTATATCACTAGTTAAAGATCTGACACACACACACACACATACACACTGTATGACACTTAACGTTTAGTCTGAAGATTTTGATCAGAGTAATAGAAGATGAATTATTGCACTGGAACTGAGTGACACATAGAGTCTCAAACTAAGGTCCATGAGGGTCCATATGTCGAACTGCCAGAACACACATTACCTTGGACTTTGTTTAAATACCTTTATAGTCTGGCGACCCTCTCCCCGCACCAAATTTGTGAATCGTGTTTCAAAAGTTTGAGAACCCTTTGGGGTTTGATATATACAACTGTTTCCTGTATATGAAAATGTCTACTTCTACTACAGATAATTTATCCATTATCAGTGAAATGAAATACAGTTTAGATTATACCTTACCACCCACGAAAAATTCAATAACATTTTTATGGGAAAATTTACAACAATAGTTTTTTTTTTCCCCCAATTCAAAAGTAAGACTTATGGAAGGTGTTAGGTCCTTAGGTATCTATGTCTTCCAGTAGAACACTGACCACCACATCTTCATTCATTTTGCTGGGTGAACATTATAATAAATAACTCAAGTCAAATTTGACCATCTTGTAATAATGGACTCAACATAGAAGAGATCGATCAGACTGCTTGGTAATCCAAGACTTATATAAGCCTAGTGGGCTATCTCATTCCAAGTGTAACTTGACATTGGCCATTTAATAGACTGCGGTTGCCTGGATAAACTCTGCATGAGGATCTAGTGTATCTATTCGAGCTATCCGATTACATCGATCTGCTTAATGACTTCCTCCTAACCCAAACCACTTCACCCCCACAGACACACACTCATACATACGTACGTCTGGGGGGGGGGGGGGGGGGGGGGGCTATGTATACAATTGTCTGCGAGTATCTTCTTGTTACAACAATTTGTGTGAGCGGGTGAAAAAAAAAGGAAGGGAGAGTGAGGCATGATCCATGAAAATGAGAATTCAGAGAATCTTTGGGCATTGGTTTGTGTTGAAACTTTTAGTGGCACTCAGCATTTTAAACATGGCCGATCATGGGATTGATTGAGGCCCTGAGTAAGCTGTCTAGATAATGTTTGGAGAAATTATGGGATACACAAACTCTCTCTCACACGCACACACACGCACACAGTGAGAGAGAGAGAGAGAGAGAGAGAGAGAGAGAGAGAGAGAGAGAGAGAGAGAGAGAGAGACAGACAGAAAGAGAAACAAACAGAGAGTAAGAAGGACAGATAGACAGAAAGAGGCGCAAACACTTGGAGAGAGAGAGAGAGAGCGACAGACTGGTAGGAGGGGTGCAGATATAGAGAACAACACACAGAGAGAACAGACAAGTAAGAGGTTTCTTGAAGTCCTAATCAAGAGGAGGAGCTCGTACATAGCCTGAGAGCAGCCCAGACCCCCATTGATGTTTCTGTAAACTGCGACATCTGGCAAATAAAAGGTGCACACTTCTCTACACAAAGTACACAGGTGAAACACTCCAATAAATACAAAGGTAAAACCTAGACAAGGAAATACAAAACAAACAAAAAAACTTCAGAGAAATAGAAAAGTGATGTCTATACAGGCTAAAAGATTACAGAAATAGAACTTGGACGTCAACAAAAGAAAATGGACATCTAGAAAAGGAAATGGATATTAATATTTACAAAAAGCTCAGACTAAGCGTGTTCTAAGACTTTAGAGAAACATAAGATAAACATTTAAGATATTGAAGTCTATGCATGGAAAGAAGAAACAAAAGAAAAAGAGACAAGTCACGTCAAGAAAATCTACATTTATAGAGAAAAAAAAGCCAAGATTATAAGTAATGGCATCACCGGCGCAAGCTAAAAAATACAACCGAGGAAAATGTTATAAATAATATGCTTTCGTTTTAAGAAACAAATTCACCATGGTAAATACTTGAAGTAATATTTATCCCACTTTACTCATACTGAAAAAAAAAAAACAATCAAATCTTGTCATAAACATTGCAAACAGTAAATTTTATTATCGAAATAGAGAAGAAAAGTAAATGGTGAAAATAATTTATTTGAGGGAGGGGTAGAGAGAGACGGAATCAGTATCCAACAACTTTGATTAGCATTCACATTAGCACAATCGAGAATAACGCAATCAACACATTGTGAATAAGATTATACTATATAGCAAGCACTACGGGCCACACTAGACAGAGAATTACACAACCCCCCCCCCCACACACACACACACGGGGCCTTACTCCACGAATTAACTCATCAACTAACCAGATTTCTCATTTCCAATTGTAAAGAACACACACTCACACGCACACACACAAAAGTGAAACCTCCATCAGCGTGAACGATTAAACCAAATAGTGAGCATGTGACCAACGAATTCTTAGTTTTTTTTTATTGTTCACTCGTTCTTCCTCTCTCTCTCTCAGTCACAGCCTATGCGACACGACACGAGGAGGGGTGAGCTGGTAGGATTGGGTGGGTGGAGGTGTGGTGGGGGGGGGGGTCTTGTATCAGTTGAGGCTTAGACATGATGGCCGAGCGAGTCCTTACAATTTATTATCTTCCGACTTCCTCTGGAACTTTGCTGTTGTTTTTTATACACAGCCATAGTCCAGTTAACGTTAAATGTCTAAAGTATGACAGACATTTTTGTGTGTGTACAATTTGAGCTTTCTCCATGATTAGAACATTTCTGGTATATTCAAATATTTCAATGTCCACGTACATTTACATATACATGTTTTCAATCTTAAAGAGTTAATAATAATATTTGTATAGCGCTGCCAACACACATAATGTAAGCTCAGAGCGCATTTAACACACAACTAAGAACACAGGATATAATCTACAGGTTAAGAAATATAAAACTAAATGATGATTTAAAAACTCGACACACATAGGACAAAACAGATAAATGAAACTGAAGCAAATGACCTATCTTACATATAGGTAAGACAGTAGGGGTCTAAAGCATGTTATCTAAGGTAAATATTGAAATAATGAGTTGTTTAAGTTCTTTTTGAAAGTATCAATGGAGCTTGTTTGCCTGAGTTGAATGGGAAGTAAATAATATGTAATGAAGTACGTAAATATAATACATTTCCTTCCCAGTGGCACTTGGGCATGGAATGGGACACCTGAACAAAACCGGGTTACCCAACAACTTTAACATCATTAATAAAAATCCAGCCCTAATCAAAATGCAAGACTACTCTAACTCAAACTAAAAGTAAAAGGTAGGGCGCACTAATCTTCAGTATAGCAGTGGCGTCTGTAACATGAAAGACAAAATCCTTATAGTAGCGTTTTCAATGTTTAGAAGTGTGTTTGTATAAACGCTTTCCTTTTTTTCTTAACGTGACTACACAGTTCAATGGTGTTCAATATGTAAAGTCAATGTTAAACGATGCAAATAATTTTGACGTTAAGTTTGACGGATGAGAAAGGTTATAGATACAGTTCTAAACAGGACATTAGTATTTAGTATTTAGAAACAATTTTTTTGTGTAACCATTTGTAACCAACAAAACATTTATTACAGAAACAAGTGAAACTGAAACGAAACAGTTTCTTTAATAACTTGATACAAAGTTTAGGGTCGATCATTTGCTAACAAAACTACTGTCGTATCAAATTGTGAAGGGTGTGGGGGATTCATTGATCTATCTTTGCCTCCGTCATCAATAGAACAAACCATTCAATCGGAAACCAAAGGCCTAAGTCATCGATAAACTCCCGGAAGCCAAAAAAAAACTACTATCAAAGCTATGCCATTGTAAAGGACCACCCTCCCCCACTCGTCCCACTCTAGCTATGATTTTGTAATCCTTCAGGGGGGGGGGGGGAGGGAGTAGTCTGTCCCTTAGACACCCATTCCAATCTCCCCCCCCCCCTAAAAGAAAATATCTTTTCAACTCTAATAATAGCGTAAAAGATAATAATAATTTTTTTTTTTTTAAAAGAGAAGATTATGTTTGAGCGGCTTCAATGTTTGGATGTCCGAGTGAATGGAATGAATACTGAGGGCTCAGGGGAAGGGGTGGCTGGAATAAACAGCCAGTTTTTTTTTGTAATATTTTTCTTTTACGTGCCTATGATATCATCCAATGCTCTGTTTACATTTAGAATGTGGGTCGTGTTGTTTGGGGGATGGGTAGGATAATAAAGGTGAGCACATCTAAAACTCAATTAGTTCAATTGGGGAAGCTAGTACCACAGCGCTGGAGTTGCAAGCAGCCAACATTAGTTGGGAATGTCTGTGTAGTCACTAAAGTATATGATCAATAGAAAACACAGGACTAGCTCTACCAAAACTAGAAGTACATAGACTACGTTTGATTTCCGCTCTATTGTTGTCAGGCTTTAAACTATTTGGGATCAAACGTAGAGGAGCTATTGTAACAAGGCGAGTTGAACGAGGATTTATATATCCTTTGTGTGCAATGCACAATATAAACGAACGACGGAGCCTTAACAATGGGTTCGAAATGCAAGCAGTTAGCAGATCAAAACGTTTCGAAACGAAAAAACCGTGTGTTATAAACATGACTACTTTAAAAAAGAAAGGCATACAGGAGTCAACATTGTAAATTATTTTACACAACGAATAGAAGATACACTACAATATATACTTGCATAAATATCATGTCAAGTTTTACTTTCGATAGCGTTAGGTACTCCAAACAAGAATACATTGGGGTGGAGGGGGGGGTTGTTGTGAGACAAATAAATGGGAGAAATGATACATCTGTGCACAAGAGTTTAGAATTTGAAAAACATAATAAAACAGTTAAACAAAAACAGAGCCTTGAGTCAAACAGGTAACAAAGTTTTGGTTATAAATTCTAGGTGTACAATTTCAACTTTCAGAAATTTTACATTCAATAACTTCAACAACACCAAAAAAAAAATCAATGTTTACACTGGTTTTTTTTCTTAAAGCCTTTTCACCAATTGTTATATAAAACTGGATGTTTGTATACATTGACAGAATAAGTGTTACAAAATACTTCATAAATGTAAACTAAGAAGACGATGTTCATAGAAAACTAGAAAAAAAACAAAAAACATAATAACTAAAGACCAAACAATGAAAACCAAACAACGTCCAGAGTGATTAAGTCTCCATTGACCTAAGGTATAGATTGACCACAAGCAATTCCCCAATTTGATTTATGAAGCACTTAATCACTAGAGACAAGGGCGCGTGTACCCAAGAAAGCGATCAAAACAACCCCCCAACGGCTTTATACAAAGTGTCCTACCAAAAGACCTTCGTCACAATAATATCTTATTATTGAAACAGATGAGAAGTCAGTTTATCAAAGGAGCGATGCTTACATTTACATTTTAAATCTACTATCCCAATGGCACAAGGCACTAAGCACTTTGAAATAGCTATCTAAACCAAAGACTATAATAAGATGGACCGCTCTTTCTTTGATATTTCTGCTGTTTGAAAACTTGAAACACTCTGTTTCTGAATTCCCGATCGCACTACGTCCTCTAGACTTCCGGTTCAGTAATTCGCTATGATTTTCGCAATGGGAAATTAAGATTGAAATAGAAAGTGCGGAAGTCTTTAGGCAAGTTTATGAGTCATTTAGGACAACGTTATTGGCTGCGCACAGAAAACAACAACACTTAAGCTCTAAAAATAGAACAAGCGGTCCATCTTATTATAGTACTAGTGGTTATGCCCGTCAAAATGACGGAGAAAAGAATGACTACAATGTGTTTTGTTAAGAGAGTGAGACAAAAGACAATATTACAATAAAAACTCATATAGTATTTGTCTAAACAACAACAACGTTAGAACAAGGTGTTCTAGTCTTGACTGAGGGATTGTATCAATTTTTCTGAAAAGGAAATAAAATACATTCCACTAAAATTTACACTGCTGTAGCGTTGAGCCAACTACAGTTACGTGGGATTCATTTAAGATTGGATTATGAAAGGAATACAGTTACGTGGGATTCATTTGACATGGACTTATGAAAGGACTTCCACACTCTTCCTCCCCACAGAATTATAAAATAACAGATTTGCCGCGTTTAATTGCACACGTCTGATCCAATTTTCAGAATCGGTCAAACTGAAAACACGGAACTAACGATCGTGGAATCGCTTGGCTGATTATTGGATTTGTCCGTCGTCTTCGGCACCAACACGTTTTTCTTTTCTAGTTCTATGTGACCGCGTTACAGTATTGGTCATAAAAAACTCTTACATTTTGCGGGGCTTTACATGAGCTGTAAACTATGTTGTCGACGACTGTAAAGTACACAACTAGTTATAGAAGAGAAATAGTGACAATAAAATACACTGAACACGTAATGTAATCCAACAGGGAATAAACCAACACTGCACTCATTGAATGAAAAGCAGGAGAGAAACTAGAAACTGGTTGTGAAATGTAACAACTTTACACACGGCCAAACACATGCCTACACAGGAAGATTTAAAATTTGAAGATTAAAATACAAAACAAGCAAGTGTAATTTCATCTACAGGTAGTTTATGTGTTAAAGTTTGTTGTTGTTTTTTTTTACACAGAATCATTTTTTCTCTCTGAACACATGTACACGAATATAGGAATATATTGCACCGCGGCACACACGCGTAATTACAGCTTCAAATTGAAAGTTCATTTACTGCGTATGAAAAGGTAAAAATCAAGTCCCTATTGTGACCACACAAAAAACTTTTGAGGCGTAACAAAAAGAACTTTTGGAGGTCTATGACCTACAAGATGAAACATCATCGGTTTTGGGAGAAGAAGGGGTGGAAGGGTGGTCGTTAGTCCGTCCATCCTATTGTAGGCTCACGCTCCACAAACACCCCTCACAATCCAAATAGCCCGTGTTCATATAGCCTCCTCCCCCCACTACGAATCAGATGAACCAAACTACTCAAGCCACAGTGACACACTGGCGTGAGACGACAAATTGCCGCCCCCCCCCCCCCCGCCCCCCGGTGGACAAAGAAACGAGAACCGACACCAACGTGAGTAGTCAAGACAAGTTTTGTTTGGAAGAAGATCAAATGTCTCAACAAATTTTAATGAGAAAAATACTTGCACAGAAGCAAAAAATACACAAATTACTTCAACACAACCTTGTCACAAGTCAACTTTCAATTAGCCTCACATTTTTCGAAGGCTTTTTTAAAATTGTTTGTCAAACATTGCAATCAAACAAAAGAGAAAGTAAGTAGAAAAAAAAAATGAATTGTCACCCCTTTCCTTTTCTTCTCTATTTCATTTATTTTACTAAGTCTTTTCATGTGAAGTTTTGTATCATTTTGCAAGTAGAATAACCGTAAAGCAACATTTGTTCTTTGTCATTTTTTCATCTTCAGTTTAAAGGATGATTCAACCCAAGGAGGACAAAAACTTAACTCATATAACCAGGGTAGATGTGATTCAGTGCTGTAGTAGTCAGACCTAGACAACAGGTGTTTTTATAGTCACTGGGGGGGGGGGGGGGGGAATGGGGAGCTATTAACGTTTTTTCGGGGTGTGTGTTCTCCTCACACCTGAAATAAAAGTTTGCAGACTACCTAAAGATTGACTACTTTATAAGCAGGTAGAAGGAGTGAGGTGGGGGTGCATTTTGGTCGCTGACTCAGAGTGAATCAATGAAAGCTTGTAGAATACATCTACGGATGACTGGCGGAGTAATACAGTGGGGGCTGGGGGAGGGGGGGGGCAACAGTGGCTGTGTACAGAAATACAATTATACGATCTTTTCATATGGTTTCTATACGTTACCATGTTGGCACATCCGGAGAGAGAGAAAGAGAGAGAGAGAAAGAGAGAGAGAGAGAGAAAGAGAGAGAGAGAGAGAAAGAGAGAGAAAGAGAGAGAGAAAGAGAGGGAAAAATAAAGAGAAAAAGAGAAGAAAGAAAAGGGGAGACTAGTTTTCGGATGGTCATATCAAGTTTTATTTCTTTTTTTTTCCTTCTCTTTTTCAAACAACAAATGAGTTTAAAAGAAGGTTTGTGGTGGGGTGTGGTGGTAGTTAATTAAATGTAATTAATGTTATAATATGTTATAATAGTCTCGTATTGTAAAAAAAAAAAATTTAACGGCGCCGCGTAATATCAGCTTTTTTTTTATATTGTACATTCATATGTCTATTGTGCGTTTGATGAATGTACGTGTGTCTATGTCAGTGTGTATGTGTGTGTGTCTCTACTACCCTGTTTGTGTGTGTATGTATTTTTGTATCTGGCATGTATGTGTATGTCAATAGTATGTCTGATGTTTGTGTGTGTTTATGTCCGTGTGTATGTGGTGTGCGGGGTGTTTATATGTGTGTGTTTACTTTCCTCTATGTGTGTGTATGTTTGTATATATGTGACATGTATGTGTGTTTTCTGCTGATGTGTGTATCATGACTCAGGACATAATGTAATGCAGTGCTTAATCGGATAAGTGAATTGTAGATCAGGGGAGTGGAGGGGTTAAGATTTGTTTGGGGGTGTGGGGAGGGGGCGGAGGGCGGGGCGAGCAAAGACGAATGGACGTTGGTCACGTGATTGCGCCAGATTTAACCAGGCACGAGACAGTGAACGATGGACAGAACGTAACGTGAGCGTCATGTTATGTACGTTCTATGGGAGCCATGTCCGGATTCATGAACAGTGGACTGCAGTGCGGGAGGACTACACCGGATGTAATCAATGTCATTTACTTGGCAACTGATTCAATCACTGTACTGGTCACTCGCTACTTTCTTTTCTATGAGCTCAGATGGTAAGGTACTGGTCAGTAACTTGCCTAACTCAGAATGTCAGTACAATAGATTTGAGCCACGTTCTTGGTACAGATGGTCAGAAGAAAGTTTTTATAAGTCCATAAGTTTCTGAGGCCACACCCTACCATGGGAATCACCAGTAAAACTCGATTGGTCTCTTAAAAAACCGGAAAAGCCTTCCGGCTCTTAAGCCCATGATGTAAAGAGAAGGAAGTGGATCCAAGACTGTGTCTTGCGAAAAGCCGATGGGGCACGATACATGCTAGGTATCCCGCAGGTATATGCGTTACACCCCCTTCTCTTAGCGGAATTCCCCTGGATCATTGACTACGCATCATTACCCGCACTTCCGCCAGGTAGGACAAATAACAGATTATATGCTTGGTCGTCTAGACACCGGGCTTGGCGAGACAGGTATTGTTGCGCCTAATCCTTCCTCCCCACCGAGTTTTAGCGAACTCTTGCCCGCGCGATCCCTTTGGCTTGTCATGTGGAAATCTTATTACACAATGTGAACAACTCTATATTCGACCATATAGTTATTATAACACCCAGTGTTGCATACACCCGATACTTTACATATATATGAAGCTGCAAGCAGTGCGAAGTGCGGACTCATTGGTTCATGGTGCCGTGTGAGACTGAATGTCGGCGCTTCAACCTTTTCAAAGTGGAAAAAATATAGATTTTCTTTTTGCGATGAATGTTAAGCATGAGTCGGCACTAATTAACAGTTTTAAGAAATTTGAACGCTATAAATAAAGATAGTACATGTGTCTCTTTATTCTCTTTCTCTCTTTTCTCACACACTCTTTCTCTCTCTGTCTCTGTCTCTCTCTCTTTGTGTCTCACACTTCTTCTCTCCACCATATTGAACAATATTATCTTCCTGCATGAAACAAAGATGTCAAGAGACCAAGATACTTTAACCAAAACCCATTACAGCACTGGGAGGAGAACAACTATCAGCAATGAAGTTAACGCAGACATTTTGACATACCGTCAAGATATATATACTCCTAGTGTCTGAAGGAGCACCCATTAAACACTGCACTTATCTTAGCGTTCAATATGACACCTGACACACCTGACATAACACTAACACATTTATTTATACTGAAGAGTTTTGAACAAACAAACAACTCAGCTCTACAAATGGTTGAACTAAGAAGGTGATTTTTTTTATTGCTGCATATTTATCTCTATAATCCTAAGACAGTGATTCCTAAATTGTGAGTCACTTTGCCCTGGTAAGCCGTGGCGCCTACTATTCAGGTACGAAGATGGAGATTTCAACTGCTATAGTCAAACTTTTTCTTTGTATGCTTTTAAATTCAAATTCAAGGTATCATTATAAGTCAACATGGGCTTGACTTGGATTGGGGAACAGGGCCGAAGAAAGGAAATGGGGGGGGGGGGGGAGGGTGACGAAAATGTTTATTTCAGAAATGGCGCTGCGAGTTTAAAAAAAAAGTTGAGCACCGCTGCTTTATAATGATATGGTAACAAATGTAATATTAAAGCTACTTTTATAAATTTGGGCAATTTCTTGTTGTACAAAAAATTATGTATACCAAAAAAGGAGGTTTCTTTCAATTCTATTGGTGTAGTCTACAAACTGCTTCTTTCCAATTTGTCTATTTTATCATTGTTCTTTTAACTTTACTATTGTTTAAATCGCTTTATTTTATCATCATTTGGATAGAACTTGATTGTTTTCATTCAACAATGTTGTTATTCATGTTTTATTGTTGCTGGTTTTTGTTGTTTTTTTCTTCTTTATATTTCTTTTGTTCATTTTTTCACCGTTGTCTCTTTTGTTGCGTCTATTGTTTGTTGGCGTTTCTTTTGTTGCTTTTATGTGCGTTTTTTGTTTATTATGTTGTGTTGTTGTTTTTCTCCCACTGGTCAAGTGACAATATTCCATTAGATTCAGCTTGTAGTATTACTCTAAACATGTGTTTAACACGTCAATAACTCATGGCTGAAAGTTTGCACAAAATGTCACTATATATACATCATGTGAGATGTAATTGGCTGGTCGAAGAAGAGCAGCAATCAGTGTGTTAGCCCGGTGCTAACATTTAGGTTTCAGCACAGTCCGGTGCTAACATTTAGGTTTCAGCACAGTCCGGTGCTAACATTTAGGTTTCAGCACAGTCCGGTGATAACATTTAGGTTTCAGCACAGTCCGGTGCTAACATTTAGGTTTCAGCACAGTCCGGTGCTAACATTTAGGTTTCAGCACAGTCCGGTGATAACATTTAGGATTCAGCACAGTCCGGTGCTAACATTTAGGTTTCAGCACAGTCCGGTGCTAACATTTAGGTTTCAGCACAGTCCGGTGCTAACATTTAGGTTTCAGCACAGTCCGGTGCTAACATTAAGGTTTCAGCACAGTCCGGTGCTAACATTTAGGATTCAGCACAGTCCGGTGCTAACATTTAGGTTTCAGCACAGTCCGGTGATAACATTTAGGTTTCAGCACAGTCCGGTGATAACATTTAGGATTCAGCACAGTCCGGTGATAACATTTAGGATTCAGCACAGTCCGGTGATAACATTTAGGTTTAAGCACAGTCCGGTGATAACATTTAGGTTTAAGCACAGTCCGGTGATAACATTTAGGTTTCAGCACAGTCCGGTGATAACATTTAGGATTCAGCACAGTCCGGTGATAACATTTAGGATTCAGCACAGTCCGTTGATAACATTTAGGTTTAAGCAGAATTATTATTGTATGACCGAACGCGGGATAAAATGCTACTAGACATTATAATCAAGCGAGTACAAATGTGATATTCTATGACATAAAGTCTAATGTCTAAAGCACAGCAAATAAAACTTCAGTACTAATGACTATTCCACGGACATTTTAGTCATACACTTTCTAAAACCTTAAGTCAATTTTAACAAATTTTCCGAAGCTTGAAAATTCAAGTCAGTTTCCCCCAAACATTCCCAAATCATATAAAGCATGTTATTTTTTAAAGATAAGGAGGGAGAGGGGAGGGAGGTTCACAGGAAAGAACTCCATGATGCTTAGCTTATGTTGGACAAGGTCATGGGCGTGACTGAGATTACGGTGAACTACTCCTATACTATAAGACAGTTTACATTTAAAAAATAAAATGTTTCCGTGTTAGAAATGTATACAAGAATACACACTGCAATAACAAAACATGTTTGTTTGGGTTGGGGGGGGGGGGAGAGAAAGAAAGAAAGAGAGAGAGAGAGAGAGAGAGAGGGTGGGATATGTACAAAGATATATAAGGAAAACATCTATGTAGTGCATAAAATAGTGATTATGTCCAGAAAAGAAAAGAAAATTTCACCGCTAGCGATGAATAGCAACACAAACGGCGACTTTTGCGCACACTGGACATTTATTTGTATTAAGGCGGATTTCATAGAAAAACAACACTGAAGCAAATATACAATAAATGTATTACACAGTTGATAGTCCGCAATAAGGGAGGTTAAATAGACAAACCAACAGCACTAATGCAAAGTGATAAATCAATACTGTAACCATATAAACAGACTTTCGTAGTTCTGATACATAATATACTCATAAAAAAATCCATTTAGTCTACATCAATGTCAAATGTATTAAAAAATATTTTGGCAATACCCCAGTGTCAAAGCTTTTATTTTAAAGGTATACGTTTGATATTACGCTAGATTACACTATGTTTGATATTACGCTAGATTACACTATGTCTACAATTATTTATTCAATATTTAATGTACACTCCGTCTACCAAGAGAGTGACCCGCAGGGGAGTCGATCATCTAAGTCATAAATAATTCCATTTTTGTCTCCCCCCCCCCCCTCTTCTTTATCTCTCTCTCTTTTCTTTTTTCTCTATCAGTGTTTTTATGCTTACCGTCCCTAAAAAGGCTTGCCCCGCATTAACTATAGAATTCAGGAAACGAATCCATATTAACAGCATAACTAACAGTCGTAGTAAGAGGAAAGAGAGAAAGAGAGAGAGAGAAAGATAGAGAATCCACCAAGTTTGGCCATTACATTCAAGGAGCCTAGAGACAATATGAGTTATGGCTTCTCCCAACAGCTTCCGCCATTAAAGAGATAACCAAAGCTCATCTTGGCAAAGGTTCTAATCTCCCCTCCCCACTTTTTTTTGTTTCCTTTTTTTTTGTTCTAGTTCTAGTGTTCCACGGCCCTCTAAATTTTCATGAACGCCCCCCATCCCCCGTCTTTTGTTTGCCGTTTCTATTGGCCTGTGCTTTAATTCCTATGTCACGTTGACATAACCCCCCTTCCTTTGTATGTCTCCAGATTGATAACTACACAAAATATAAATCCATAATGCATTTGCATAAAGCTCGCTTGTTGTTCAAAAGCTCATAATTAAATGTTTAAAAAAAAGCAACATAAAAAAAAAACATCGAGCTAGATGTAGAAAAAGCAATGAAAGGTTTTACAATAACAATTTTTACAATAACAATTTTTACAATAACAATTTTTACAATAACAATTTTTACAATAAGAATTTTTACAATAACAATTTTTACAATAACAATTTTTACTCAGCCGCATTGTAAAACTCTATACGTGAGGCGTATTGGATCTAACTTCCAGGTGAGTTTAAATAAAAGTGTGGGGAACTGAATAGCTAGTGTATTGAAACAGAAATATACTTCAACACTAGTGTATTTAAATATATGTTTTTATTTACACTTTAGTAACAATTTGGTCAAACTCAATAAAGAAGATGTGGGAAGTAGTGGACCAAATTAAAAAGCGCCCTGTATCAGAAAGCTAGCATAACTGCTAAGCGAAGAAACGTTTACGACCCTGAAATAACTTATTTTGTACGTCCTAGGGCAAGGATCGGCAACATTTTCATAATAGTAGGCCCAAGCAGGATTTCTAATTTATTCAGCGCGCCAACATCCTAAACGTTACTCCTCTAGTGGCACTCAATTTCTTGTAGAAGAGACTTGAATTGCCTTTTTGGAGGTCTTCCTCGTGCCATTGAAAATCGCTCTGCTTGCCAAGTCTGGCACGCGTTCCTAGGTTGCCGACCCCTGTCCTAGGGTAATATAAAGGCGATGAGCACCAGGGGCAGTAGTTTTGAAAAAAAAATCGTGTCCGGATAATATGTGATTTAAAATTAAACTCAAACTCAAAACGTTAAGATGAAGGCTCAAATAAATATACAAGACCATGTAACGAAAATAAGTTACGACCTGACTATAGACCAAACTGTGTCAATTTCTTAGGGGCTTTAATAGAACTTTTCAATAGGCAATATCAAAAATACCAGAAACAAACAGAACAACTTCGTGTACATATTTATATACTCTAGTGATACACTAGCTTTACTGACCAGTTACTTGTTCTATGTTATACTTTCATGATAAGTGCATCTAACGATAATGTCATTGTTATATTCATAAAGTGAATGTTGAGTTAATGTAATTGTTACATCGGCATCGGCTTGTTGCCAGATCAAACGATCGTTCGTGTATGAAAGTAAAAAGCACAATAATGCCAGACGCATCAAGGATTAATCCCACATCAATTCCCGAGCAGGGAAATCCTCACAATATAACACACACACACATATATAACCCTGTTTTAAGTTCCAGACCGTATTCTAAGAACAACAAATATAACCCAGACATGTGGCACTGGACTCTCAAAATGGGCTTTTGTTTATAAACGCCCAATAAATGAGAGCCATGTTTGGATCAACATGAAATGAATTCCTAGAAATAACGACACAGACCTTGAACACACAAATTGTTTTTAAATAATAAAACATGTATAAACTCAATTATCTAGATATTACTACATATTTCGTTGTCTGTCTGTATTCTGTAACTGTCGTCTGCGCATAGAACTGTCACCAACGGGATATGCGCTATATAAGCACCGTTATTATTATTATTATTATTATTATCTCCCTAAAAGTCGATCACTGACTTGAGGTATAAAAACGTCACTCAGGTTATTATTTATAGTGATCGATTTTAAACAACGGTCGAGCACTCTATAAATAGTTCCCTAAACACTTGTGTTCAATCACTACTCTTTGAGACTGTTCAATGTCCCCAACACCAATACTAATGTTGAAACCATGCGTACTTTCTATTTCCCCTATGAAAACATACTAATGTTGAAACCATGCGTACTTTCTATTTCCCCTATGAAAACACCAGGTACTTTAAAGTACATAGAAACTGGAGTGAGTCAGTTTGACACGATTACGTCGCCGACCTAATGCATTTGGTGCTGTACAAATAACAATCCAATAACAACCAAGAGAAAGCAGTCCATCCATCAAAGCAAATCGCCGCATGATAAACCGATGATGTTTACATTTGATTAAGGAGAATTTTGTTTCAGGGGGAGTGGGGGAGGAGGTTCTAGTCCATATTTACAGTCTCGAGTGCTGCACTTTAATCTCAGAGATAATCCGGCTCTTTATTTATGGCCACTTTATAAAAACATCTAGCTCATCAATTATTGCGCTGGATGGGAAAGCTCAAAGTTGAAAGCGAGCAATATAATATAGTATTTTTTTCGGGATTTCCCACAAACTACTTATTGTCAACCAACGCCGTGTCAAGTTTCCCATGTGTCTCATACACTTGTCACTTTAACCAAACGGCAAGACGGTCATTGAAGCCATTTAGTTAAATTGTTCAAGTGCGGTTGTATAGTCATCGTCATCTTGATTATGTTTAATATCACGATGCACAGAGATTTTGTTAATTTTTTTTTTAATAAACTGTTTCGATTCGGCACTTTGCACTAATTAGAACATTGAGATGGAAGGTAAAGAACAGGCAGACATGCATCCATATGTTGCAGAAAGTTAGTATAGTTAGGTAGAGGGACAGACAGATAGAGACAGACAGATAAAGAAAGGCAAACAGACAGACAGACAAATAGATAGATAGATACATAGATAGATATATACATACATAGATAGATAGATAGATAGATAGGTAGATACATATATACATAGATAGATAGATAATAGATAGATAGATAGATACATATATACATAGATAGATAGATAATAGATAGATAGATAATAGATAGATAGATAGATAGATAGGTAGATACATATATACATAGATAGATAGATAATAGATAGATAGATAGATACATAGATAGATAGATACATATATACATAGATAGATAGATAATAGATAGATAGATATATAGATACATAGATAGATACATACATATATACATAGATAGATAGATAGATAGATAGAGAGATAGATAGATAGATAGATAGATAGATAGATAGATAGATAGATAGATAGATAGATAGATAGATAGATAGATAGATAGATAGACAGATAGATAGAGATAGCTATCATCATCATCTAATATGGCATCCTTCCATCCTTAACGGACGATGGCACAGTCTCCTTTTCCTCTGCCCCTCGCAAAGGAAGAAGAAAAGGAGGCCACAATAGCCTGGGCCAGCTGTTGCCCAAGCAGCAGGAGATAGATATTAGAGATAGACATATCATTATGATATCAAAAACGCAAAAAAAATCACAACTGTTAAAAAAATTCCGCAAATTAAACTGTAATGAAAAATTCACACGGTTGTCTGCAGTAGAATCTCACACAAGTATAGATCCACATTTGTACATATCAACTACGTCATAGATATTCTATGTAAAGAAATACACTAAAAAAAACTCTTGTATCCACCACTCTGATATAAAGGAAATCCAGTTAATCCGATCCATTTAAGAAACTAATGCACAGGGTTTGTGAAATATTATGTCGTGAGAAAAAGAGAGAGAGGTGTCGGCATTAGACTGACTACCTGTTCCACCAAGTCAGGTGTAGCGGACCCCGTGTTTGAACTATGATATACACACGACATGGAAACATGAACCGCAGGTGGGTGGGGGGCGGTGAGAGAACTGGGTGGAGGTGTAACGGGAGGTCATGCATACATAGGGGCTACAACTTCCCTTGAACACACACACACACACACACGTACGTTTTGACTTACACACTTCAGTGGAAACATGGCCGCGGTTCTCAAGACTAATAGACATAAAACTTATCTACACACATACACACGCACTTACAACTTACACACTCTATAATATGAGATCAAATAAATTAATTAATGAATCGCAGCACTCCGTGTTCACACAGTGAAGTCTATACTAATTGCACGCCTATCCGTGCAGATTTATTTAGAAATATGTTACACGCCTCGTCCGTGCTAATACATTTCCGCTGATACCTGTGCTACATAATATACACGATTTATATACAGACACACATGCATAGCAGATCTAAATAAATCGTCCAATCATCGCTGAGAACGAAAGTAGCTACCAGAAAATTGTCAGACTTAACCAGCAATATATGTTGTTGTATTTTTTTTTAATTATAATTTGGCTAATCAAAAAAATACTTCCTTCTAAATGTAAAGTAAATAGGCCTAGATATTGGAATGGGAAGGGAAAGGGGGGGAGGGGCTTACAGGAAATGAATCACTGTAAAATTCCTCTAAAACTATTCTAGATTTGAGTGACCTTTGTGTTGGCCTTTCTCATTTCTAAATCCATCATTTATTTATTCGAAAAAAAAAAAAAAAAAAACTATCAAGATTCATGTTTTGTAACGACAAAGTTCTACATCTGTCTGAAAACATGCATTCATTCCAAGAAGAACTACTCAGTTGATAAATCAGTCTATGGATCCGGGCATGCGGAAACCAACCGCTAGACCCACGGGAAGCCAATAAAAGGCAATTCAAGTACTTCTACAAGAAGTTGCCCACTAAAGCAGGATGGCCTTTCGACTTTTGGCACGATTAATAAATTAGAAATCCTACTCTGGCACACTGTTATCAAAAGGTTGCCGACCCATGCTCTATATCATAGGCTATTTTCTCTACGTAGAAGCGGACATTAAACAGAGAGATGGTTATATAAATACTCTGGTACAGTATCCAAGCTAATTAATCGTATATTTATTAGTCTCTATGTGTGTGTATGAATCTATATGTGTGTGTGTGTGTACTCTGTACACAAGTATGTGTACCAACAGTTGTAGTCACAGATCTTCTGTAGCTGTATAACCACGCAGGCATCCGAGTTATCAGTCAAAATGTGACAGGAGGATCGGCTTGATAAAGAAACAAAATATTAGAAGTAGAAGAACACCATTTTATTAGATCTCCAATCAATCCCCCCTTCTGGTTGTTAGGGTTGGTTGAACATGATAAGAAGGGCGTGGTCCAAACCTTTAAAAAAAATACCTTTTGAAAAAAAAAAGGTCACCTGTAATATTAGTTCCTTAACGCCCCAGAAATAGTCTTAATTTCTCTATCTGATATAATTAAACGTCATTTGAAATGGATACATTGAAACACCTCCTTTACAACTGTTCACTATAAGGAATAATAAAATCATAACCAATCTTAAACAATTAAGGTACTATTGGTACATGAAGCAGAATTTAACGGCTCGACCATATGATCCTTCTTGTATCTTGTGCTTACAAAAATGAATCGTTAAGACTATTAAGTTAAGACTATTTGATCGCGATGCGTATCTAGTGTCCCATTCAGTCAGCGATCCAAGTGGACCAAGGGTACCACTACTTTATGAAATGTGGGAAATATAGTGGCGTTTTATTAAGAACACCACAATTTATTACAATGCTTAGATAGACATATGTCAAAACACTTATCTTATTCCATAATATGCAAAAAACAAACGATATAAGTTTACTTTCTTCTCGAGTGGGTTGCCTGAACAAACCAGGAAAACCAATAACTTAAAATGTTTTAAAAAATATTAAAAAAACTGCAAGACTAGAATCAAACCATACATCAACGTAAAACACAATAATCTTTTGTACAGAACGAGCGTCTATAACATAAAATATAAGCTTATGACTATATATACATCCAATCTGACCCAACAATGATAGAAATGCATATCACTTTATCACAATATTCTGGTCAGGCCCAAGAACTTGTCTCAAGCCCGTGACTCGGGGGAGGTGGACGCCCCGGGGAGTGACGATGCCTGTGAGAGCGCGCCACAATGAACTAATCATACAATCCACCCACGTAACATTGTTTTCCACGAGCATAATATGCCTTGTGTCAATGATTTCAACATCGATGTGCAATTTGCATAGAGCGCTTTTATTCTGACAAGCGCAGCGGAATTTTTTCAGACTGGTTTGCTTTTATTTGGAGTGACCCTGTGTGTGCGTCTGTGCATATGTGTGTGTGCGTGCACGTTTGTGCGGAAATAACATCTTGTAAAATAACGACGTGTAAATCACCAACAATATTGCAATAAAGGACACTGCAGATTCTATATTACATGATTACATGTATATGTATTCGCCAGAAACACGCTCACACACACACACACAAAATCAATATTTTCGATTGATTTTGGTGGTAAAAATAAGCGGCATGTGCATGGGAAAGATAGGCTGTAGATTTGGAAGCATACACAACTTATCTCTTGAATGTCAAACTATTTCACGCGTAGTTGTTTTAATTATTTATAGAATTGTTGTTGTTTTTTTCGCAATTCGTGTGTGTATTTTTAGTTTGTTTTGAAACTGCGAGACCAGACTTGAACTCCGTTTGGTTTGAGAGCTGTGACTACTCATGCCTTAGAACCCGGGATAACAACTCTGCCGTACCCTTGAGTACGCCTATGTCTACGTAGAGATCAGTGGAAAGTGGGTCACCGGACTCATCCTTTCGAAAGATGACGAGACGGGAGCGCTCCCGCAAGATGTGCTCCACTGTCTCCTCCTGCTTCTCCTTCTCCGCGAGACAGACTGCATTGGTCTGAAGGTTTGTGTCGCCCTGACACGAGAATCAATCTTTTTTTAGAAACATAGATCGTATTGATACAAAAATCGAAATATATGTGTATAGGTCTTGGAACTGTGAGAAATTCTGTGGGAATAGAAACGTGCTGTATGTGACCTAAATGTGTTCCAGTACGGAACGATCAGGGCGCCATGACACAACCCAAACAGAATCGATGGTCAACAACGGTAAACAAAAAAAAATGCAAGTTGTTTGATTCATATTTTGTTTGTTATTATGTTAGTTTTGTTTTCGCGAAGTGTTTCTCACGAGGTAAGGCTTAACTTAAGAACCCAGTCAATCCATCGAGAAGAAACTATACAGCGTCTCAATGACTCATCGAACTCGGGATTTCGTTGTTATTGACACAATACATTCACTATCATAGACTGACAGATTCCTTTACTTTCCTATACAGCCAATATTACACCCCCTATCCTTTCTCGCACTCCACTTCCCCCCTCTCTCTCTCTTTCATTCTCTCTCAAATTCTTTCTCATTTTTTTCTCCATATCTTTCTTTCTCTTTTCTCTCTCTCTCTCTATTTTTCTTTTATTTCTCTCTTTGTTTCTCTTTCTAACCCTAATTCTCATCATCACTCTGTCTCTCTCTTCTTATTTCTCTCTCCCTCTCTCACGTCTCTTGTTCACTGTTCCCATTCTCCTCTCTCCCTCCCTCTGATACAACACATGTAGTTAATTAATTATGTGTTAAAAAAGAATTCTGTTTGGTCTTCTTCAGTTTAACCCAATCAGTCAAACTCGATACGGGGAGAGAGAAACAAGAAGATGTAAATAGATTAGGCTCTTGGAGAAAAACAAACGGGGTAGCTTTAGTATCCCCCCGGAGGGGGCGGGGGTAATGAAGAGTTAGTGGGCCATTTAGATAGACAGGGACTCGGCGTGGAGTGTTAAGTAAGCTCTAAGTCACTTTCATCACATTACTGGCATTCCCGGAACAAAAAGCCCAAAAAAAATAAAGATAGAGAAGAATGGTTGTATTGATGTGTAGATACAGTATATAGCCTTAAGAGCCCAAGCACATCACATAATAATTCTTGTATAGCCCTAGTTGTAGAAGTGGCAGTGGGAGTTGAAGTACAGCATCACTTGCTGGTCTAAAGTTTACATTTGGTGGGCTGGTGGCCCACAACCACGCATTCACCCCCACTTCCTTCCAAGAGGACTGGACCACGATCAACGGTGGTCGTGGGTGGACAGACTAGTGGAAGACTGGTAAAATTCGTGGGTGACTGGACAAACTCGGGTTTAGTCGTTTGGTCTTTGAAATTGAAATCTGACATAGTATCCCAATATATCTCCCCCCCCACCCCACCACCCCCCCCAAAAAAAAAAATTACATGGAATCAAATACTGTTCATCCTGGCTTATTATTTTATATACAGTTAATAGCAAAAATTTCCCGATAATGTTTAATATAATTTTGGATTGAACTTTTAAATAACAACAAATACATTATGCACGTTAGTATTGACTGGAAATGCAGTTATCATAAAAATAATAATATGACGGGTAAAATAATCAAATAGACGCCAGCGGGACTAAAAACTATTTCAACTACAGACCACCGAGTGGTCATCGGCATTGAAGCATAGGTCACTCTGCTAACCGATACCTTCACAGAACCCGAGAAGTAACAACCTTCAGCTTGAATGATTTATAGTTCTGGAAATTTGAACTGTTGCGTGAAATCGCTAAGAAAAGTTTTAGTATGCAAAAAGACGTGTCATGGAGATAACGCGGAGGTGTAAACATTACGAATGACTACATTCAAGATTATCAGTGCCATATACTGGACAGAAATGGAATGTACACATGTACAGAATGTCAAACATTGGTACTAAAGAAACGCAAGGACCTGTGGAGATTGTAGGTCAAATGTATTGAATTAATGCCTTTTTCAAATTTAACACTGTAAGTTTATTTTCGCCATTCAAAATTTAAAAAAAAAAGTATATATAGAGAGTGAGAGATAGACAGATATAAATATAAATATATAAATAGATATAAATAAATAGGTATGTAGGTAGATAGATAGAATTATAGAGATATATAGATAGATACAGATAGATAGATAGATACAGATAGATAGACGGACGAACAGACACACAGACAGACGGACGGACGGACAGATAGAAAGATAGATAGATAGATAGAAAGATAGATAGATAGATACTGATAGATAGATAGACAGACAGACAGACATACAGACAGACAGATAGAAAGATAGATAGATAGATAGATAGATAGATAGATAGATAGATAGATAGATAGATAGATAGATAGATAGATAGATAGATAGATAGATAGATAGATATTTGACAGTGTTCTATACTTAACACAAGTTCAGAGTTAAAGAAGAATAAAATAAATTAAAACACCACTACAGTCTTAAGCCAGTGGAGAGCAAAACGAAGAATAAATGACATTTTTTGTTTTAAGGAATCAATCGATAACCATCCTTCTGCAATGGAATGTGAAAATGGCGCTAATTTATCAAGAATGTAATAACAACACTGACAACTAATGTCCATTTAGTTGAACACAGTTTTATACTCACACACTAACTAACGCACGCTGCAAGCACGCGCACAATCACTCACGCACACTAAAACGAGTTCAAATAAGTAGTACGTCGTTTGATGTGATTCCCTTTTCAAAATCAGATGACAGGAGTGTATCCTAAAACAAGGTTATATGTACAGGAGCATATGATAAAACATTAGCTGGACTGTACCCCCCCCCCCCTTTTTCTGGTGAACGCTTCTTCACCGGCGCTATGGACCGATTTGGGCCAAAGATAATTTTACTTCCTTACGTTACCCCCTCCCCCCCCCCCGCCCTTCTTTACCCAACTTTCTTCTTGAACTGGATTCCTGATAAAAACTTCTTAACCCTTCCCGTACCGACCTACTTCTATATATGCTGCCTTCAGTTCCGCTATATACGCGCCCGGGACTGTAAGGGTTAACAATCCAAATGAGAGAGAGAGAGACCAACATAAGACCCACTGATGGGCAACAAAATAGTAGACTGTATTATTTTCTCCGTTGCCAGGAACAAATGGAAATAAAAGTTGGCGAAGATAAAAACTATTTTTTGAAAGATGTCTCGTCGTAGTCTAACAGAGGGGAATGGATTAGCTTACCCAATACTAGAACGTTAGATGTGAAAATGGAATATAAAAACTAACATTACAGTGACATAATAGTGGTAATAAGAACTACTTCACGGGTAATAGCTACTGTCGCTACAAACATACGGCTTATTATTATTTTTAACGAACAACAAGTAAAAACACAACAACAAACAACGTCAAGATAAGAATGCCAAGAAACAGAATAGCAAGTTTAAAATGGTTAAAATACTAGTATGAATGAGGGCACGAGTGGCAGCGCGTTCGACTAACAAACCAAAGGTCCTGGGTTCGAATCCTGCTGAGGGCTAGGATTTATTTCCGGGTCTGGAGGGTATCCCTGAGTCTACCTAGCTATGATGGGTACCTGATCTTAGTTGGGGTAAAGTAAAGGCGGCTGTGCATAGTGCTGGCCACACAATCACTTAGTATGCCGTGGCCACAGAAACTGGTGAACGCTAAATCGATTCGGTCCGACGGGATTATTTTACTTACTTTACCACAAGTATGAATTGTACTACAGAGAAACGAATATCCAGAGAGATCAATGTATAGTCCAGGGCTGGCCACAGTTCGGCTCGTCAGGGCACATGTGGCTCCCACGGATGAGCAGTGCTGCTCATAACGAAACATAATCAACTAAAAACTGCCCAATGTTGAACAGTAACCATTTCTTTTCTTACAAACTTATTCAAAAATACACAATGCTTGTGTGTGTGGGGGGGGGGGGGGAGAGCTGAGAGGGTACACACTTTAACAAAAGAAACTTATTTGTCAATTTTACGTTGTTTGATTTTGTTATCAAATTTTAATAAATGGCTCTTGCTGCCACTCCTTCCTGGTCTAATATAAATAAATATCTTTAAAAGAAGGGAGGATAATACAAACTGGTAATATTTCCACCCCACCCCCCCCCACCCCCCACTCCTTGGGGAACGACCGGTGTTAGTAGATGGATGACTAAGTACTGGATGACTTAAGTTACGAAAGCAATAAAACATAGTTCGGGGCGTGAGTACATTGTCCAATATATACCGCAGTCCTTGTATAAAGTTATCTATTTTTAAACCTGTCTAAACCGATGTGTGTGTGGAGGGCAGGGGGGATCTCACAAGGTATTAACGTCAATACCAGTAGCAGTGTGGGTCGTAGGGCCTCGAGGTCCGCCGTTAATAATAGAATGACTGAAAATAACAAAAGGAATTATAAGGGCTCAGGTCTGTAGGATGAATATGCAATGACCAGTCAAAGGGACCGAGGGGTGCCAGGGGGGGATGACGGTGTCAACAAGCAAGTCCGATAATCCGCTCAATTCTTTCCGCGCTCCAGGGTTGCATATTGCGGGATGAAAACAATAATCGGAAAGAGATGGGAGGTGGGGGAGGGTGGGCTTTAGTTTACACCACCGGGTTGTGTGTGACAGTCGCTGGCTCCATTTCACGTCTTATCTTATACATTACAGACGCTCCTTCTATAGAGAAGATTATTGCGTCCTACGCTCATCCGTGGTCCGAGTCTAGTCTTGCATTTTTATTGATGTTCTAAATGATGTTAAATTACTGGTTTTCCTGGTTTGTTCAGGCAACCCATTCCATGCCCGAATGCCACTCGGGAAGAAAGAGTACTTATATGTATTTGTTCTCACATAAGGGACAAGGAAAGTGTTTTTGTCTTTATGTTCATCTGAGCTTTGCAACAGGTTGTTATTGGGTGACCACGTGACCATTGAATAACCTACAAGAAATGACCCATGCTGATGCCACAACACTTGTCACTGGAAGAAAGTTGCAAATTCTGGTACATGATTTAAGTGCGCTAACAAGGTGACCTAATGCCCAAATGTTGCTTGAAAATTGAAACTTAAGAATGAAACAATAATTCACTTTACATGGAAATGTTAAAAAATTTGCACAAACTTAACAATGACAGCAACGCTAAGCTATATCATGAAACGATTCACTCTACACTGCCGTGTAAGCAAATCTATCCCATACAAAAACTAAATGTCACAGAGGTTAAAGGTTTAATTTCATTTGTAAATTGACAAGAATGTACGAGTAGTCGCCTTGCAATTGGTGCTACGGTCAATAGAAACTGATTTTTTTTAAAAAAAAAACGACTTTTTAGTCAATGCATTTTTAGCATCAAGCATAATTTGATAGGCGTGTCATATTTTCCATCAAATACTAAGATCTATAACTTTTTGAAGATTGAACTAACGATCAGAAAAAAACATTTTCTTGATAGCTGTGGGAAGAAATTGTTTTGTTTTTGTTCTTCAAAACACGTGACTTAACGCCTTTTAAAAGTGGAATGACTACTGAATATATTAATTATTGTCAATTACTTCATATAAAAAAAAAAACAAGAGTATGTCTATAGTAATAAATACAAGTAATGTCACTGGTTATTTATGTAGTAAGTAACATTATGATGTTTATACTTCACACGACCAGAAGTTTTTCTAGAGGTGTTGCGTGTGTGTACTGTTTTATTGAAGTGCTGACCATCCAACCAACACAACGTCAAAGTTCTTCTCAGAACAGATCAGATGATCACACCCAAACATCGACATCATCACGTACCGTACTCACAAAAATGGCACCCACCCCCCATCCCTACGTCAGAGGAAACTAAATAAAGTTGTCTGAAGTAATCTTCATCCTGTCAGACTTGTAGCCAAGACATTCACAAGGACACACACACACGAACTTCCTGGTCAAATATGAGACGCTGGGGGAAATAGTAAAAAGAGTCTCAAACGTGTACACAAAATGAACACTTGTTATGTTCGCCTGATATCAGTAAGCTTAAGCAATTTCAAATCTCAACGGTTCTAAGTTTATATAAAAATAATTCTTGTTTAGATTCGTTTGTGCCCTCTAGCTTTTGTTATCTCTTGTAAAAAAAAAAAAAAGGGAGGGGATAATAATGGAGAATTGATCAACTTCTCGCGGAATCTTAAAACTTTGGAGAATTTAAGCGTGAGGAACCACTGATTTTTATTTCAATAGATTGAGTTATACTTCCTTCTTTTAACATATTGACATTCACAATTAAATCGCTACACTTCACATAGTTCACTTAATAATATGCAGACACTGCCTTTGTGTATATGTGTGTATACATGTGTATGAGTGCTATTTAACTGGTTCAGTTTTCTGTGTTATAACGTGTTATAATGTTGTATTTTCTGGCCATTAATGTACAACAAATACATAATTGTAACAGAACGCAAAACAAAAAGTCTATAACATTGTCCTATGATCTCCGGGCTGATTCATCTGTGATCGGGTTACACGCACCAATAACTTAACACAAGATCCCGGAAGATGGCGAACAATGACCGAAATAACACTGAAGCCTAATGCCAATGTATTATATTCATTGTGCTGATGCCAATGTATTATGAATGGCATTTTGCTGTATGGATTTAACATGTCTATTGGCTTCATTCTAATGTAAGATTATAAGTCATAAAGCTATGATTACAAAAGACGTTGAGGCTATTAGTGGTATCAAGCTGACAATTATGGAATACAAGTGTGTGGGTTGGAGTCCAATTCCATGTTCTCAACAATGCAACTGAATTGTTAGAGGTTTAAAGCGTAATTAGTTATTTAAAGCGATAAAGGGGAAATGTTCAGACATTTCGGCAAGAAGATGAAGAAAGCATACTATTGAACACTAGATCGAAAATGGGCTAAACAAAAACAAAGGCAGATTAGAAAAATGCATATGATAGAAATACAGATAGATCGTTAAGTATGCAGGAAGGTTGGTTTGTTGGCAGGCAGGCAGTTCTATCTCCCTGCCATAGATTACACAAATAGGCACGTTGATACCAACATACATAAAATCAAGATAGAAACATAGATAGATAGATAGATAGATAGATAGATAGATAGATACAAAAATAGATAGATAGATAAATAGATAGATAGATAGATAGCTAGATATATAGATAGACAGATAAATAGAAAGATAGATAGATAGATAGATAGATAAATAGATAGAGAGAAAGATAGATAAATAGAAAGAGAGATAGATAGATAGATAGATGGATAGATGGGTAGATAGATAGTAATGTACTATAATCTAGAGCCACTATTGTAACAACCAAAACCCCGTCATTGTTACAACAGGAAGAAACACCTGCTTGGTACCAACATGACCTACTTGTCATTGAATCCATTGTATTATCCCTACATAAAATCACAAAAACTACAAATTTTGTTTATGCCCCTAAGGAATCAAAAGTATTTTCTGCTTTGCGTGTTGTTTTTTTCTCCACAAAAATTTACTATTGATATAAATCATTCAAGTAAAAGTTACGAGGGCCAATACAAAACGATACAGAATAGAACCGACTGTAAATTGAATGTAAATTTGAAACAACTCTAAGGTAGCGCACGTCAATGTAAGCCAAAGATGTAAATGTGTAACACTTTAGAAATACAACAAATAAATACCAGATTTTTTATATTTTTTTTTTTAGTTAAAGTTATTGGACTATCCACAGAAATAAAAACTACACGGGAAGTTTTGAACACAAATAACTTGGTGCATTTTTTCATATTTTCATATATAGGTCATCTTTACAAAAAATGTATAACCAATAACTATAATGTAGGACAGGTGTCGGCAACATACGGCACGCGAGCCAAACTTGGCACACAGAGCGATTTTCAATGGCACGCGGAAGACCCCACAAAAAAAAAGAAATCTACAGGACATTTTAAAGGACTAGAGCAGATTGACTTTTAGGCTTTTGGGCCGCTGAATACTTTAAAAATACTACTTTGGCACACAATTATCTAAACGTTGCCGACCCCTGTGTGTAGGACATCAATGTAGTGGACAATATTTATCACGTAATAAACTAATAAACGATGTGTAGGACATCAATGTAGTGGACAATATTTATCACGTAATAAACTAATAAACGATGTGTAGGACATCAATGTAGTGGACAATATTTATCACGTAATAAGCGATAAAACTAAACTCGGTAAGGCAAGACCGAAAGAAAATCTCAAAGGATGAACACTTGTTTAATTCTCTACACAAAGTTTTAGAAGAAATTCCGTTAAACTTTCACTTCCTTATATCATTTTCCTCGGCGTAATTGAAAAAAATAATAAAACTATATCTGTAGATATCTAGTGTAGAAACAACTAATATTGAAATAAACGTTCACATAATTAATATCACATTTATACCATAACTGGTCATGATAACATTGTAATACTGCTATTGAGCATATATAATAACATTAACTAGGAAACACAAGTAAAGATCATATAATAAATATATATCGTAGCCTATAGTGCAGTTAGTTCCGGTGTTTTGGCAAAAAATTTTTTCTAAACCAACACGAGAGACACAGAACCGAAACCCTCCGCCTTCAGCTAGCCGGCCGCGCGAGCTCTTACCAAAGTGTCACTTTGCCCCTCAAGCAAGCCAGCAGTGAGCAGGGAAAGATAGGGGGGGGGGGCGGGGGGAGGTTTTCTTGGAATGGCCCCTTTTCACTATTGATAATAGACTCTTACTGTCAACCCACAATAGTGGCCCTTCACTGGCGATAGAGAAGAAAAGAAAAACTTTGTCCAACGGCAACGAATCCAACAGTGTATATGGTAAATGGAAAACAGGCACATCCGGTACAAGGAAATTATATGCAAGCGTTAACAAATGGCTTTAATGTGTGCCTCTATATAGTATAATATATTTATATACAAAGTTGACCTACATGGTGCAGAAAGGCCGAAGAGTTCAACACTCAACGGAATACGTCACATCCGTAGGTTAACGTTCATTATGTATGCCTCTGTTAGTGTTAAGATAAACCGTTTTTTTTTTATTATTTATGTTCAAAAACGGAAGAAAAAATACCACTTAGAAAGTAAATAGATTGTAAGTACTTACATTAAACTGCAGAGTCAATTATTATGTACACCTGGTAGTTAATTTACAAAAAAAAAATATTCTGAATTGTTGTTCGTAACCGGTAACCTATCGTTCGAAACCTGAGGCGTTCGTAACCCGATATACCACTGTATAATTGCTGACAAGATCATTAAATATAGTACATTTAAATACAATATATATATATATATATATATATATATATATATATATATATATATATATATATTCTGTAATACTATTCATCGATAGAATAGATTTACGTTCTATGTTCTATCAACTTACGCCTGTAATATTAGATCACTGTTTTTTGTTTTGTTTTTTTCACATTTTTTTTTCTCTCTCGCATCTGAGTGTTCAGATGAAAGCCAGAAGAAAATCTTCATTGGCAGACCTTCCGGTGATAAAAATCTCTAGATGACATTTAGCGTGTCAACTGGACTGAATGTGTCCATTTTATTTCAGATAAACACCAAGAGAAGTCTTATGGAATTAACTAGTCATCTGTCTTCATTCTCTTCCTTATTGGATTTTTTTAAAGTTTCTATTCTCTCAAAGTTTTAGCCATCACCCCCCCTTTTCCCCTCCAACATTCTCTTTCATAATCCTTAGTGACAATTTTGGGTTATATATTAATAATAAGGCTTGGTTTGAAATCAGAATTATATTAAGATATGCCTGCATCCTGCATGGTTTAAAATTAGGCTTTTATATTCATATAGGGTATGGTGTAATATTAAGGTTATATATATACACACAAATATTATATATAGAATGATAGATCGATATAGATAAATAAATAGAATGTTAGATATAGAATAGATATAGATTGATAGATAGATAGATAGATAGATAGATAAATATATAGATAGATAGATAGATAGATATGAAATATAGATAGATATATAGATATGAAAGATAGATAAAGAGATATGAAAGATAGATAGATATATAGATATGAAAGATAGATAGATATATAGATATGAAAGATAGATAGATAGATAGATAGATAGATAGATATGAAATAAAGATAGATAGATAGATAGATAGATAGATATGAAAGATAGATAGATATATAGATATGAAAGATAGATAGATAGATATGAAATATAGATAGATAGATAGATAGATAGATAGATATGAAAGATAGATAGATAGATACATACATATGAAAGATAGATAGATAGATAGATATGAAAGATAGATAGATAGATAGATAGATAGATATGAAAGATTGATAGATAGATAGATAGATAGATATGAAAGATAGATAGATAGATAGATATGAAAGATAGATAGATAGATAGATATGAAAGATAGATAGATAGATAGATAGATAGAGATATAGAAAGATAATTTATATAGATAAATGTTAAATTGACATAAAATTGTACACAAATGATTCGTATTTGAAACCATACAAATACACAACTAGATAGAGCCAGCGCAAGAAGCGCAACGACATATATGTACATAATATAGGCCTTGATATATCCAAATAACATCCACCTTCATATGTATTCATATAATTTGTACATCTAGATACATATCCACATAAAGTACACCGTCTTATGCCCACTTCCTTCTATTGTCCAGTCTGCAGGTACAGATGCTGTTGGCTCCCTTAGAAGTCAGCGCCAGACAGACAAATGTATATTACGTCCTTTTTAGAGATTCCGTGTCGTTATAGTGTGGGCTGATAATGTTAGGTCTAGGGGACAATAATTAATCTATGTCTGATATTGATTAGCTTGAAGCCATCCCAGTAGGACGCGGTCTACTGTTCCAAGTGGGTGTGGGCAACGTCTGCAATGTGGTGGCTGTGTTTGGTTTATTTTGTTTAGATGTGAGTTTAGTACAAAGACAAACTATTTATCTAATAAAGATCAGGGATGCCAGCAGGCCTAGACAAAAAAGCCTGAAAAATGTTTTCTCTCTAAAAACTAAATGCAAGCTTGAACGCGCGACAATACGCATAGTGACACAAACCATAAACATTATTTTTAATTTAGCCTAACTAATTATGTAATGCAAATAGTGGTGTACTTACAAACTTTACATAAGCAGCATGTGTAAAAGAAGGGGAGGAACAGCTAATTGTTTGTCTATTTCCCTTTAAAGGGGCTAGCCGGAAATTTTCAAAAAGCCTGAAATCAGGCTTTAGCCTGAAAACTGGCATCGCTGAAAGATACATCTATCTATATATATATCTATATATATAAAAAGACAGTGTTAAGCCCCGCGAGGATCCCCATTGGTCAATTTGAAAACACGTGTGTTACTGACCTATCTAGGCCTAGCCCAATATACCGTCTAATAATTTTTCACATCGGACATGTGTCTCCGATAGCTCAGTGGTAAACGTAGTGGACTGCTATACGGGCGACCAGGGTTCGATTCTCCAGATAGACTATACTTTTTTTTTTCGACAATTAATTTTTCAAACTTTTAAAAACAAAAGACATTGTAAATCTATAGGCAATATAGATTTTGTTAAATAAAAATATTTGACTATTTTTTTTACCCTATTACTTTCCTAAAAGTATTCAGTAAGTGTAGTTTATAAATTTGTTATCTGCAACCCAGACAGTCCTTTTTTTTTTCACCCGGGCAACGCCGGGCAATGTAGCTTGTATATAAATAAAAAGATAAACTCCTTAAGGTTAAATGGACAAACAATTAATGCAGGAAACGTTTACTTACAAGTGTTTAACGTAAATTAATCGTATCTCTCTTATCAGATCTTGTGGTAATGAATACCATAATGCCAAAAGTATAATATGAGACAATAAGGTCACGTGTCTTTAAATTAACTAATATGATTGGTTGGAACAAACACACAGTCTACTATATATATATATATATATATATTCATGTTGCTATGTATAGATGTATATTTTGCATATACATATATATCAATAAAACAATAAACATTTATATTTAATGCTGGGCATGTGTAAAAAAAAAATAAGGTGAAAAGAGAAGTGGGTGTGTGTTCTTTGGGTTGTCCGTTTGAACTGTAAACTAATGACTCCCAACCCTTTCCCTACACACAATATATATATCCTCTCTCAAGGACCCTCGGATGGACAGTCCCCTGAGAGGTCAGTCATAAAACTGACCCACACTAACGACAGTCTAGGATGGATGACCGAAAAGCACGCCTTCGGAGAAAAACAAAACAGTGACATTTTATAACGTTAACGTTAGCATGGGTAAGAAACCTTGTCTATCTATTTCTCTCTATAGAAACTGTTTAGGTTTTCTTTTTTTTTTCTATCCCTAGTCTACCACTATCTTCTTTTCATCTAATCCTTTCATATTAACATTCATATCTTACTTTCTCTCTCCCCCCCCTCTCCCTTTCTCTCTCGCCCCCCCCCCCCCCCCCCCCCCACTGATCTGTTCCTTACAGAATCCCACAGACTCCAAGTCTCCTTCAGAATCCTACATACTCTAAGATTGGATTTACCTTTTATACTAATCTCCAACAAAAAAGTTTATTTCTGTAAAACTCTCCTATTATAATTGTTGTGTGAGTGTGTGGGAGGGTGGGAGGGGGGTGATATTGTACATAATCCGTGAATAAATGTCCCGCGTAAATAGATTCTATAACAAAGAAAGAAATAACTTATCATTTTTAGTCATCTCAAAATTATCTTCTCTTGAAGCATTGCATGAGACCTCCTTCACAAAGCCAGTCATTATCTTAACAATACTACTTTTTGTTTTTTTATTTACATTGCATAAGAAAGACTTGATATTTTTCCTTTTAAGGTTTTCTTATTTTTTAACTTATCCACTAACTACACAAGGCTAGTTACATTGTTTGGTATTTGTTGTTGTGTTTTTTCTTTAAATAATTCTAGTTTAATAAAATGAATTTTTGTTACTTTGTTCATTGACTGAAAAAAAAAGAGATGTGTATTGGGAGGTCTAATCAATATAGCCAATATCTTATATTCACACAGATTCTTTACAATATCAATAAAATGTTCAGAAATATCCTTTTCTTCTAAGCTTATAACAGAAAATGTACTGGTGTACTCTTTTTTATTTCTTATTTTTGATATATTTCAAAAGTAGGCTACATGTCTATGTAAAGTAGTATAGCCAAGTCTTATCTTTGTTTAAATGGTTTCTTTAAGAAAATGTGTTTATTTTTTTGTTTTGGTAAAACAACTAGTAGCACAGTAAGTATTGAGTTTAAAATTTAAAACCACAGAGTACCGACTCTCGGTGTCAATTCTAATTGCACTAAACTGCGCCTCACACTTGGACATACATTTTAGGTGGCCGATTAATTGTGCTTATTTATTGTTAGGTTTGATAACTCAATCCCAGATAGACTAATACGCTAATTATAAATTAGCGAATATGAGGACAAGGCGCTCATTCATTGATTAGACTAATTACATTAAAAATAGTTTTTATGCTCATCTTCTATATTTAAACAAATATAAATTATTATACAATAAAATTAAACTCCTTAAGGTTAAATGGACAAACAATTAATGCAGGAAAACGTTTATTTACAACTGTTTAACGTAAATTAATTGTATCTCTCTTAGTCAGTAATAGTCAGTAATATTTGTTATATTACAAAACATAACTTGTTTGGCTTCACTATGAAATCAAATTTAGAATTTTTTTTTTTTTTAATAAAGGGGAGATCATTAACCCGTTTTATTTGCGCTAATACTTCTAATATTATGTTTCTTTTTTTTTTTTATAAAAGACGAAATGACCTACAACTTATAACTTTATAATGACCAAACTGTTAAAAGTAGTTAAAATTATATAAATATTATGTGACTAAAAATTATATGCCCATTTCTTAAAAAGTACATTAACTACCCAGTTTGTATGATTACTACGTATCAATTCCGCTTCACAACATTCAATTCAAGTTTTTCTAAATGGATAGTTAAGCATAATAATATTAAAGAAAATCTCAGTTTTAACTGAGAACAAAATATAATCATTATTATCAGTTGCTAGAGCCTCCATCTTGACAGCCAAATGATAATGTTTACAAAATAATTACCAAATTTGTAAAAAAAAGATTAGTAATAAAGTATTGTACTTGGTACAGATCTAAATGTAAATAAAAAGGATTATAATCACTAACATGTCTTATAAAAAGTAATTAAACAAGTATAATAGAGCAGGTTGACATTTAGGCTGTTGGCATGCTGAAGGATTTAGAAATCCTAGTTTGGCACACTATTAGGAAAAGGTTGCCGACCCCTGGTATAGTGTATAGGCTCTATATTATCTTTTTTTTTTTAAGCTTTTCTTATACATTACAAACGCTCCTTCTATAAAGAAGATTATTGCGTCCTACGCTCACCTGTGGTCCGAGTCTAGTCTTGCATTGATCCGACAGAATTGTGTCTACAGGACGGAGTAGCCTATAATGTGTACAATAGACTTCGGTTTGTGACTGTGAGTCAGGGACACACAGAAGAATGGGTTGCAACGCTTTAATCTGATAGCCTAGTATTATTTTGTTTAGACTGGGATTAGACATAGAAATCGTGGATTAGTTCCATCACCAGTCAAAACTAGGACAAAACTGGGCGAGTGACGGCCGAGGGAAGAGGGGGGCCTGAGGAGGGCATGACGCCTGCCCCGCATATTTGTCAAGACCAGGTGACTAGAGAGATAAGGACAAAGAAAGGGTATGGCAGTGAGACAAGAGAGGTTGGAAGAGAGTGACAGCGAGAGAAAGAGTGAGAGAGAGAGAGAAATAAAGAAGGGGAGAGTGTGTTTGGTACATTATTACAAGGTGAAAGAATGAATGGACCATATGAAAGACTACACATGTACACATTTCCTGGCCAAACATGTTAGACTGTTCTGGATATTTAAAACCACCAACTGTGAAGAAAGTAGATTATCTAAATTTAAACACAGTTCTACAATCTCATTAATACTCAAGTAGGCCTATAATCTTCCAGTCTGTTTGCAATAAAAACGCGACATAAAACCATCAATTCTAATATTATAAATAATCTGTAGGCTAGCATCCTGAATGAAATTTGTTTTACAATCTGTGCAATGCATAGAGTTTTTACGACATCAAATATTGAACTAAAACATTTCAAATATGTTACTAACATAAAACAGGCTTTACATTCAATACATACAACACATACATTATACACATAAGCCTACATATGTTAGGCCTATTTATGGTATAAAGTATAGGCCTAAACACGATTTTTAAACAACACTAATAGGGCCTATCTCTATAGCCATGCTTAAGACAATATTATTATGTTATTATGTTATTATTCTAATGAACATGTTTCTATGTGTACTTAACCTTATAAGCATGTGTGTATGTGTAATTTACAGTCAAGTGTGTAGGCCTACATGTGTGTAATGATAGGCCTATAGTCGTGCATAATTAATCTTACAGCCTTGTGTGCATATTTTAATGTTTAATGTTATCAAAGTATTCGAGTGTACTGTACAGATACAAAGCAAAATCAATAGTAACTGGAGTGTAATCAGATAGTAGTAGATGCGTGAAATACCGCTGTCAATGTTGACTGCCGGGGGCGGCGTCGCGGCCCAGTACAGGGCCAGAAAAGTAGCCAACAGTTACAGGGTCGCAAGAAGCAAATGTAGGTCGGACCAATGTGACTATCGCGATACGTATAACAAAAATATGTTTGAGTTGGGCGTTGTGTGATATTTGAACAAGACTTAAGTCATATAGGATGTTTGGCTAGTAGACTTACAGGCGATACAAACGTTAGCGGGTCACGAAGTCGAGGTATAAAATATAACCTGGTCACGAAGTCGAGGTATAAAATATAACCTGGTCACGAACAATAAATACAAGTTATGCAACCTCTGCAACATACGGGTTTACCTTCTAGACTTAACGATACAAGGACATCTACATTTGTTATCGTCTTAAAGCACACCACCAAATATCTTTGGTAAACCATTCTTCGTTGTTCAAGACACCCTTATAAAGGAATACTAAGTTACACAGCAAGGATGCAACATATATCAACAAAGAATATTATTGTATCATCACGCCCAATTGACACACTTATTGACGGTAAAAAAAAAATACTCAATTCTCATCAACATACCGGCATGGTAGTTATCAAAAGATGTCCTTATCAATAATACATATAAAATTATATTGTCTTTTTAGGTGCCTGGTAATGAATGTGTAGACTTATTTGAGTTCTATCCAACTTGTCAACTACCTAAGTCACTCTGTTTTCTTCAAATTTATATTTACATCTCCAGCCATTATTACCTGTTCGTAATAAGGAAACCAATTTTGAACTGCTATTGCCAATAATGAGCCCTAATCAATGTATAAATCAATTGACATTCAAAACATTGACCGTGTTTTTTGGTCGAGTTTTGTACTGGGATCAGTAATAAAGGGACCACCACCTCCACCCCTTCTTTCCCTTATCATAACGCCCACATGAAGAGAAACGAAAGTCTCTTTAACTGCACACACACCCACTAAAAATAAAATAATCAATAAATTCAACACATCGGGCATTGTGTTGTGACTAGGGGTGCAGGATCAATATAGGAAGGATGCCGAGGTCACAACAACATCATACTGTACTGTGGCCTACTTCTTATATACACACACGCCTCTCTTTCACTATATCATCCATGCATTCATTTCAGTCAGTTGGAGTAAGTCAAGTCAAGGAGGGGTGTGTAAGGAAAACGGGAGGGGGTATAGCACATAACAGTGTGTAGACATTGAGGTATTTTATCGATCAACCCGGCTTTGTGAAGATAACACACGTACATACACACACAGTAAGTTGAGGGAGGTGCACAGTTTGGGGTTTAATAAGAAGTCTTAGCATTAATAATAAATATGATAAAGTTGATAAAGCATTATAACATCAATTAAATTTTAAAAGGGCAACGGCACGTTTGCACTTTGCACACATGGACAAACAATAAACTGGTATTGAGATCTTATTGCCTTGGTTATTTCTGGCACATGCAAGGACTCCCCAATCTCCTACACACTACACACAAACTCCCCCCCCCCCCCCCCCCATAATAATGGCACCACATTAAATACACGATTTCATGTGTCATGCCAGTAAATGAAAGAAATAATGACAGACTCTCGTTTGTTATAGTTCTGGACATATTGTCGGTTACAGAATCTGAACAAAGTTTTTAAACCAGAAACACAATGAGTGATGAAAAAGTATACAAAGACTATATTTGACTATAACTATAACAAAACAAAGAAGTCACGAAACACAAGACACTAGGGCGCACTAGGCCAATATATTATACCGTACAACAAACTTCTGACTACAACACCCCTCCCCCCAAGCCAGTATACCGGTTAAATATAGTTCTAGTTGTAGAGTGTAGGCACAGAGCTAAAATAATATAAAAAATAATAACATGTGTTTTATGTCCCTATGACCTAAGTACAAATATTCTACTCTTACCTTGACAATGTTTGACTTTCTGAACTCGCCATAACAGCATTCTCAAGACACTCAAGTCCCTTAATTACTAGCAATAGGGAAAACACAACAATCCCATCTTACAGTAGAATAACACTGGTATCAACCATGGAAACCAAGAGATAAATCAAATAATGTCAACGGGTGCCCGCACTGAACGGGTTCCGGGTGGCTTTTTGTTGACAAAAATTTTTAGTGAAAAAAAGAAAATTGAACCACAATGGAGTCACTTCCGTGTCCGACTAGGCGTCTGTTGTATCCCCTTCCCCCACCCCGACCTCCCCTCATCCCGGCCTCCCCGCCATTAAAAAAAAAAAAACAAAAAAAAAACCTCCCACCTCTCTCTCTCTCATCTTTTCGTTTCTTTCTTGTTTTGGAGGCCACGGTGTCGCGTGGTACTTCAGAGGTCGGGTAGTTGAACAGGTGAAGTCCACTCCGCTATATGGGACAGTGACGAATGAGTAAGGCAGGAGGAATAAGACGAGAGGGAGTGTTTGGGAGGAGGGGGGGGAACAGGGAAGGAGGAGGGGGAGCCCTGTGATGTGACGCTGAGGTCAGGAGGCTGTTTAAGTGTTGTGGGGAGTTTAATGGGATTATACAAATATAGACCGCCACTGTCATAGTTCTATGTATGTATAAAGGTACGTTGATTCTTGCATATAGTCTATGTAGAAAATACAAATCGGCCAATTCATTGTAGGCCTACTAAAGATTAAAATTGTAGATAAAAAAGCGCCACCCAGTGTTCAAATCGTCTTATTGAAGTAATAAAGCCTACTGCTGATGTATATAAAATTAGGAAAGTTAACTTAAGGTTTAAGAAAGAAAAACATGAACTGAATTTTATCTTATCTTCTCAATAATAAAGGACTAAAAGAAAGAAAACAGTTCTTGCATTTTTTTTCTCATCTAAATCAGGGGTCGGCAACCTAAGACACGAGTGCCACACCTGGCACGCAGAGTGATTTTCAATGGCACGCTGACGACCCACAAATAGGCAATTTCAAGTCTCTTCTACAAAAAAACAAAGTGCTTGAGAGGGATGATTTTAGTCTGTTGGCACGCTTAATGAATTAGAAATCCTACATTGGCACACTATTTTCAAAAGGTTGCCGATCACTGCTCTAAATCTTTGTTCAATAATATAAATAAAAGGTACATTGAACAAATGAGACTATTTAAAGACAGTTTATATTTGATGAAGAGACAGATTCTAATATGATCCTACTTTCATGAATTGCGAATAAGGGCAGATCGAAGATTACAAAAAGAAATGGCTCATACTTAGTCACAAACATTATTGAGAGGACCAAAAATATATAATGGGGCACGGTAGCCGAGCTGGCAGTACCGGACATTAGTTTGGGTGAAGTAAAGGCGGCTGGGCATTATGCTGGCCACACATCCCCCTAGTATGCCGTGACAACAGAAACTGGTGAGCTCTGCTTCACCAGCCTTACGATCAATTTGGTCCGAAGGGTAGGCTACACTGTCCAAGAGTCTTTACTTTAACGCAACTAAAGACAATTACCAATTACCAATCAGAGCCAACTAAGGGACACCCTTTCAGACCCGGGAACAAATCTTAGCCTTCACCAAGATTCGAACCAAGGACATTCAGTACGCCAGCCGAAGAACATAAATAGTAAAAATGTCTGTCTACATGTCTCGTTCAATATCTGCATGTAGCCAACATTTTGCTTCATTTGCTTTCATGTATTTGACACTAAATCACAAAACGTTTCCTCTCCCAGTATATACAGCTGTGCTTAGTTACGCACTATGGCGCTTTCCTTTTAACGTACACAGAAGACAATTATTATTAAAGCAGACCTTTCATTTCAGTTTCATTTTTATTGCATTCAAGCAAGCCGCGAGGTGGGTGTCTCGCTTCACTGACTTCCTTACTTGTAACTTAAACACCCGTGGCCATGGGGAGATTGGGGTTAACCATTCCGTGTCATGAGTGGCGCGGTAATCCTGTGAGTATCGTATTCCAACCACTGGAAGTCTAGTTGTTGAGTGTAACTTATGTCAGGGCCACTGATGCAGTCATAAGTTCAAGAAGCACTGAAAAGCGGACTCCCATGTTGTTGTTTTTCTTGTCACAAGGAAGTGCATTCATTCCACGTTACACACGCACACTAAACTTGTCACCGAGTCTAATCAAAATGGTATCACCAAAATAAACATCCTACTACGTCTGAAAGCGCGTTCGGCTTGCGTAACAAAGGTTCTGGGTTCGCATCCAGTCTACCCAGCCCCGATGGGTATCTGACGTTAATTGGGGTAAAGTAAAGGCGGCTGGGCATTATTCAAGCCACACAATGCCTTATTTTGCCGTGGCCACAGAAACTAGAGAGCGCTGCTTCATAGGCCTTATCGATCAATTTGGTCCGACGAGATACATACCTTTTTATTTGTATATTGGTCTGAAATTAAAGTACTAAACGCATGAAGGAAACTGCTTAGGCCTACCTCCCTCACTATCTTTCCACACACAAAAAATTATTTAAAAAATCCCTCGCAAGCACTTTTAGGGAAGACTCATTTTAGAGGGCTAATACACTTTCTATAAATAATTGTCGCCTATTTATTAACTTTCATCGTATAATAAAACTACCGGGTCGCAGACAAAAAAACACCGAAGAAGATTATACATAGGCCAACAACTTATCCCCAATTGGATTTTTTTTATATATATTTAAACCCGAATATATACCAGTCAGTTGCTGAAAGTTGAATGATAATTAGTTTTGTTTAAATGTTACTCATAGGCTATTATATGTGATATAGTGTCAGTGGATCACAAAGTAGACATATAAACAAACCGGGTCATGAAGAACAAGTTTGGGAAACCCTACAGTAATGTACGAAGAAAAGAAAGTCTGTGTTGTGTTGCTTTGTACTCGGTGACCCTTGGGTTACCAGAGTGCATTGACAAGTAGAAAAACACTTACATATACAATAACTCAATTCTCACATCCGCATCGAAAGAAACAAACAAACAAGTTGATTGAAACTGTAACTACAACATGATTATATAATATATCATGACCTATAAACTCACTTGGAACATTTCACGTTTTTTACTTTTACTCCTAGATCTATATTATAAGCAGGGCTGTGGAGTCGGAGTCGAAGAGTCGGAGTCGGAGGAATTTTTGGTACCTGGAGTCGGAGTCGGAATAACACAAAACTGAGGAGTCGGAGTTAGAGTCGGAACATTTATCTACCGACTCCACATCCCTGATTATAAGCCGTCAACAGACAGCTTTCAACAGCACAAACATTTTATACACCCCCACAGCTACCTGCCGTTCGGCGGTAGAAATTGACAGTTTGAGAAAGACGGAATTACTTTACAGATCGGCGATTAAATATTATCAGTTTATCGGTTTACATAATAGAATTGAAAAAGCTAACTATGTGTTAAAACTGTGCGTTTAAACTATGTGTTAAAACTGTGTGTTTAAATAACAAAACTTACTTGACTTGGTTTTCCATTTCCTCAGTAGAGACAACGTGCTCCGCCCTCCCATGCATGATGCACAGGACATTGTCCTAACTAGTCCTAAGCTGCTAATCCAACCGATCAAATTACACCACTATATCCAACATGCCGCAAGTTATACAATAAACAAAACACTAAAATCCAGGAGGAAAAAATTAATGTATCCTAAATACAGAAACACGACTAGGCTTTAAATTCACCAGGAGAAGAAATTCACAGTCACAGTGATTGTATTTCTAGATGTAGGTTTGACACTTCCAAGTATTTGCTCAAGTCGTAACACTATTCAAACAATTTCATCGACAATGTCAACGCGTGAGTGTCTATCCAATCCCTGATAACTAGTTCACACCAGCAGATATATAATTATAATATCGAACACGACGTATTAAAACGAAACACACACATTTAGATTATATTTTTTTGAATCAGCTACAACGCTAATGCTCCCGGCAACAATAACACACTCATTGAACTGATGTATCTATATCTATATCATTGTCTATCTGCGCGTGCAGCTACACAGGTAAACCCGAGAGAATGACTTGGTGACACAATCAATCTACACGTGTGACAACATTGAACTGCCACTTCCTGTAAGACAGCTATCCTTCACTTGAAGAGCATTTCACAAAGAAGCGGGAAGAGAATTAATGAATCATCTCAGGCTACGCACACACACACAGAAAGAAAATGCAGTTTTCCCGAGGGGGGGGGGGATTTTCCTCGAGGGCAACCTGTGAAGTAACTAGGTCACGTCACGCCTATTTTTAGAACAGCAGCTCGCGCACAGGATCTCCTTGTTTCCGCAATGTCCATCCTTACGACCTACACTCACCTACCTACGACACACAGAGAGAGAAAACAACAGCGTGGTCTGGTTACAAGGACACGGACTATACAAGTGACGCCCGACTGTTCACTTCGATCTTGATTTTGGGATTTCCCCACCACGACTGCTGAGTGACAAACCAATGAGGTCACCCGTATCGATAATCATGACGTGTGGGTTTCTGGTTTGAATTTACGACGCCACACATTCCGAGCAACCTTCAGACATTCGACAGTTGTTGTTTGTTTTTTTTTAAATTCTACACGACTCTTTTTCTGCTCTATTGATTCAGACTACACTTTTTGAAACGATTATAAAAAGCCACAGATCAATAAACTATTTATAGCTAGCTGTGGGGGAAAAAAAACGATAAGAGGGTTTAGGAAAAAACATAAATCGCCACAAAATGTGTGATCAGGAAAAAAAAAACACAATGCCAATGAAACTATGATGACAATCAGTAATATTGGGTATAAACCTTAGTCATAAAGGTACACCACCCTTCTCCCATACACATACTCACATACATATACTACATTATTCGTTTCCTACGTGTGTATTCTACAAGTTGTTATTACCTATGGTTTTTAAGTGGATCACTATGATGGTGAAACGGAATGCGTGCGGCTGACGCGACTTATTGATTACGATGATTCACTAGGGTTTTTGAAAAATTCTAGTAAGCCTCGCCAATGTCCACACGTCATGCGAGCAGCTCACACTGACCTGCGCGTGACAAGGAGTGGCGTCAAGTTGGGGTGGGGTGGGAGGAGGGCGCCAGACTAGAAACAAACCACACACGTTCATAAAAACACATTTTCATAGACAAAAAAAAAACAAACCCAGATAAGACATGAAACGAATTGAAAAGAAACCGATAGGTGTGATGGTAGAAATTGAATGAAACGTTTAAATCCAACTCAACCAGCATTGATGATTCCACTCCAATTGAAGACACTATCGCTCTATGTTAAAACCAAACATGTAAATAGTATTTATAAACACCACGATAATAAAAGAAAATTACGACTTTTACATTTTAGTTTGTTTCTTACACTGGTTTGAATCAAGAACAAATTAATTGCCACAATTATAACTGCGTCATCCACTGTAGGCCTACACAAGTACAAAGACTGGTGGTGTGAACTATGTTACTCCTATCAACAAGAACTGCGAAGAAAGTTAAACCGGGGCAGTAAAGTAAACCACGCACCTGTAACTCTCCTACAACTAGAACTAACTAAACACATGAAATGGTGTTTTCTTTTTACACCGGCAATTAAATTACCAGGTAAGGACATGTACACAGACACACCTCAGCGAAGACAGGAAGTAACCGCGACTTTTATATAAAATGTCCCTAAACGGTAAGTCAAAAGTAATCCTTTAACGTTCATTTCAAATTTAACAAACGTACCTAAACGTATGCATACTATATATTATGTAAGTAATCTATGTGGTTCTCCAAGAATGTACACATGACTTAACGTGTCAACAGTATTTGTCACTCATATATCACACTTTGTTATCTCGCTGCATTGGAAATGAAAGGCACATATATCTATTTTCTAAGCCAACAGCCCTTTTCCTTTCTTCAATGGATAACTCCATTTCTCTAGAGAGTTGTTATAGTATCCAAGTGAAAGAACACAATGACAGATTCGGCGCGATTAGATATCAAAAGGGACCCAAGACTTATCGTTCTACATCATATATAATATAATATTATATGTAGGCCGCAGTATTCAATAAAACAAACTCCGGTCTACAATCTGTCAAATTCATGCTATTGACATTAAAAAAAACAAAAACAAGCAAAACTTCTTGGGAGTCACAACGCCGTTTATAAAGTATTAGTGTGTGTCTGTCTGATCAAACGGATCATAGGGCTGGCGAAGCAGCGTTCACCAGTTTCTGTGGCCACGGCATACTAGGGGATGTGTGGCCAGCACAATGCCCAGCCGCCTTTACTTTACCCCAACTAGTGTCAGGCCTGGGTAGACCCAGGGACACCCTCAAGTCATGGGGAAAAAATCCTAGCCTCCACTAATATTCGACCCAGGACCCTCGGATCGCCATTCGAATGCGCTACCGTGTCCCATTATGTGTACACAAACCTTCAAAAATCGATTTTCGTATTGTTAGGCATACCTTACAAACGGCTGTAATTCAGACCTAGATTGCCCAACACAGCTACACATAAATCTATATTGTCATCTACCTAGAAAGGGAAAGTAGTGAGTTGCGAGGAGCCAATTTGTAATCACCATCGATACAATATATAGTATTTAGTCAAAGAAAATTGTCCGGGCCTTTACTTGCTTAAGAAGAGTGACTTTATAGAGTAATGACTTGTACGATTGGTCAACGTTAGCCTTTGAAAAAGTTGCCCCCCCCCCCCCCCCCAAAAAAAAAAGTCAATAATCAGCAATATTGAACATGAAAAGACCAGACACGTGACATTATCCGCGGTACTGAAACGTTTATGTTTTATTAGCAAGGAATTAGAAAAAAAAATATTTTGCTAATTGCTAAGTGTCTGTAATAGGGTTGTAGAACTCAAGACTCGCACTAAATGTATTTTTACCACGGAGAGTCGCTGGTAAAAATAAACAGAAGTTAAAGCTCGGCTCGAAGCTATAACAATTAAAAAAAGGAATACATGTATAATTACACATTGTTTAAAACATTAACCTTAAAATGTTTGTTTTTTCCGTCACTTGGTGTGTACTGTACGTATGTAAGAAAGTTTGGAAAACCCCTTGCCCCCTCCATAAACCTTCTTTACCTATTGGTAAACCTTCAAAGTTGTTATTCTGTTTAAAAAATAAATTTAAATATTGGAAATAAGAAACAAAAACAAACAAGACATGTGGATTGCAACCAAGATCTGTTATGTAAGCAGCCGCTACCACTGTATCTATGGAGATTGCAACCAAGATCTGTTATGTAAGCAGCCGCTACCACTGTATCTATGGAGATTGCAACCAAGATCTGTCATGTAAGCAGCCGCTACCACTGTATCTATGGAGATTGCAACCAAGATCTGTCATGTAAGCAGCCGCTACCACTGTATCTATGGAGATACATTCAGACCCACCCCTTTTATCCAACAATGGTTATAGGTCTAACACTATAGTTTATGACTGTACAGTGAACTGTTCCATTGTGTCTATGGTGACAGCAGCAACAACATTAACAGGGCAAAGAATGAAAGAAAAAGGAGAGATAGAGAGAGAAAGAGAGAGGGAGAAAATATACGATTAACCTTGAATATATAAGTAGTTTTTATGCACATATTAATTAGTTGTAAAAAATCCTGCCACTCACACAAACTTAACTATAACACAAGTACGATGAAAACCAAACAAATAAGTTATATGTAGACTTATATAATCGTGTATGGAAATTGATGTGGGTTTATTTTTTCCACCAGATGATTATTATCAGGCCTGGTTATGAAAATTATATTTAGGGTATAGCATAAATTAGTGTAGAAGTTAGCTTTTAAACTTTTAATTTGCTCAGTATTATGTAGGTTTAATAAGTGTGTGTGTGTGTGTGTGAGTGAATGCAAGTAATATCAACTAAAGTGTAGGCTCCATTAGATTTCCTCACACAAAACTGTCAAGAAATGTACTCACTGTTGTGTGGAATAGAGCGACTCCGTAATCTCCTCAATGCTTTCATTCTATACACACAGTTGTCTTCGAACTAAAAGAATGATTCCATCCTTTCTTATAGAATACAAAATATATCCAGAAAATGATGAACCGAAATGAACACCATCTAATTAAACACTACAAAAATTGTACACACTCCAATCCTAAGCACAACTACTACTGATCTAAACACTCCAATTAATTCTACACAATGAAATAATTGTACACCTCGATGATACATGATGTGCCTATAAAGAAAAGATCATTTATCCAGCATGGCTACTTATTGTTCATCTCCAGTCTAACTGTCCTCATACACTATGTGTGTGATTGTGCGTATGTGTCCCAACTGTCCTCATACACTGTAATATGCGTGACTGTGTGTATGTGTCGAACACGTATTTTGTTTATCGGATCACTTAATCTATACAACGGCTCGCATTACATACTTTAAAACGCCTTACATCGGAACATATAGATAAATAAAGACTATTCATTACAACAAAAAGCAAAAAAATAAAAAATGCAACAATAGCTCCGTTAAACAAACGTAACATAATTTCAAAGTGTAATTGAAGTTACGGGTTTGACAATGTGTGTGTGTGTATGCGGGTTTATCAGTTGGTTAACTAATCCTGCATAGTGCATCACAAACTGAAGACGCTGTTGGCGATAACAAACGATGGTAGGAAATCAATAGGACGCACACAATGTCGACACACACACAATGTCGACACACACACACAGACTCAGTTAATAAGTCGAGTGAGCCCCAACAGTGGGTGGTACTTCATGGATGCAATCTGAACGGCTCGTTCACTTAATTACATCAGGACCCATGCAATGAATAACATGAGCTTTAGGGAGTGGGGAAGGCGGGGGGTGTGGGGGCGTCTCTAGCCAACGGGAGCCACTTGTAGTTGCCCCCCGACAATGTTTTTCCAAGCTTAACCAGCTGAGGCTTTGCGCCCTCCGGTCTAACATTGGGGAACAGATGTTGGCCAAAACAAATCCTTGCCCAGACTTGTTACAGTTGGAAGTCTCAATCACTGCACACAGACGTTGCTTTCAAGTTATTCCTAAAATAGATAAACTATCGTATTCTATAACAAAACATTTTCAATGGAAGAAAAGGCTCTTTGAAAATACAAAATAAAAAGACGCACAATACAAACAGAAACACACACACAAAAAAACAACATGAAGCATTTTAATGAAGCGAGACATTAATGTTGCATTCGATTCAACATTTAAAACCAATTAAACTACTTGCGGTACAATAGTCAAGTGTGTGTTTTTTTCAAGACCTTATAAGAGACCTTATAACAGTGATCGGCAACACTTTTTATTACAGTGTGCCGAAGTAGGATTTCTAATTCAATCAGCGTGCCGAGAGCCTAAAATTTATCATGCCCTATCACTCAATTAGTTCTAGTAAATACTCGAATTGCCATTTTGTGGACACTTCCGCGTGCCATTGAAATCGCTCTGCGTGCCAAGACTGGCACTCGTTCCGTAGGTTGCCGACTCCTGCCTTATAATAGAATTAATAGAACTAGGAAAAAGGGGAGAGTAAGAAGAAGTAAGACGGCTAGTCCTGTTAGAGCTGGAAAAAAAAATGTATTATGAGGGGCACTATTATAACTAAATAGTGAAAAATTGACTCAAAACAAAGTTAACTATTTTATCATTTAGTAAATATACAGTGTAACAGTATTCATAGAAAAATAGAGTAAATTTTGGGTAATGGTGGAACAAAAATACATTGTCAGCCTGATTGGTTGTTCTTTAATAAATGTTAATATGCGGGGTAATAGTTCGATTACATGTTTATTCTGGAAAAGGAAACCTACCATAAAAAAAGGCTATGTATATTAACTGTTTTGTTCACACATTGTTGAAATACATTTGAGGCATTTATGGTGCGGAACAGTTGGCGTGAATGAAAATCAATTGTTGTTTACGGGGAACAGTAGAAAAAATCTGTTGGTAACCACTACTCTAGATCTAATTTACCACAATGAATTCAGCCAGGCACAAGAAGAAGAATAAACAAAAGCATCTAGTCAAATGGAGCTGAGGAAGCGGAAATTATGAATATCGTACGATGTCCCAGTGACTTTGATTTCCTTACAAGTTGCCTCTAAGCTGTTCATATTGTGCTTTGGTCCCACAAGACTCATATCTTATAATCTATGTATCTATTCAAGCGATGAAGAACCGATTGATGGGCCTATCACCTCATTGAAATCAAGACTCCGTTAAGACGCGATGCCTTGTAGGAGGTTCAGGTTTTAAGATCCCAGCGACTCTCCCCCCCCCCCCCCCCCCCCCCCCCCACGGAACAAATAGATTTGAGAAAATCTTAAGCGTGGGTAAACACAAAATAGTGTTCAAAATATCACAAAATATTCTTTTAAAAAACGTAAGCAAAAAAAACATTTTAAACTGCATAAACTTGTGTGTAATTATTTCTCAGTGACATTTAGGTCAAGAATGGATTGCCTGAAATAATCAGGAAAACCAGAATATAAGACAACATTCAAAACATCCAAATGCAAGAAGAGACTTAATCCACAGATAATCGCAAATCGCAATAATCTTCTTACAGCTGGCACATTTATAAATTACAAGCTAAATTGCCCGGCGTTGCCCGGGGGGGGGGGGGATAAAACAGGCCTGTATAAACTACAGAAAAAAAATAATTATAAACTACACTGAAAAAAAAAGCTATAGAACTAATAATTTTTTTAATATAATTTTTGACTGAAGACATTTAGGAAAGTAATTTTAAATAAATATTGTAATGAGGTTAAAAATAGGTAAGTCTTTTTTATTGAACAAAAATCTAAATTGCTCGATGTTACAGGTGGATTTACAATCTTTTTTTTTTCTTTAAAAAGTAATGTTAATTGAAATTTTAAAAAATGAGAAAAAAAAAAATATGGAAATACTAATTGGAAAATCAAATCCGGGTCGATCACATGGCAGTCCGATACGTTATCCACTCAGCTAGTGAAGACATATGTGCTAAGTGAAGACATATCGCAAAGGTAAAATATGAGGAAATATGGTCACGTGTCTTTAAATAAACCAATTTGATTGGTTAAACACACACACAGAGAGCTTTTTATATTTATGTATAGTGAGAGAGATCAGATCTCATCAAATCTTATGACAAACGTGATTATACAATAAAAACGTTTCTTTAAAGGAGTACGATGTAACGGACTATGTATTTAATGGACACATCTTTTGGGCAAGTTTTAAACTACTTTGTGCATACAAATGTATACACATTTTACTATTCATCTTAAACATTTACAATTTTACACATTAAAATCAATAAGTAGTAATGTTTTGGTCACAACAGTTGCAATACTTATTACACCCACTGGGCCTTTAAAGTATTAAAGATAAGTCTGTAGGCTTTAACGTACACACCCTTACCCGGAACAATCTTCACGACTAATCGATGATTTATATTTGTCTACCTGCATACACGAATGCCTTATTTTTAAAAGCTGTAAGGATGGGTTTGTGAGAAAGTGGGGTATGCCATAGTATCTACATCAGAACCACTGTTGCACTGGGGGCATCCAAGTAACATGACACGGAGTTATAAAAGAACCCTTGTTTACAGCTGATAGAGATGTCTAGAATGTCAAGACAACCTAAACAACATGCACTCAGGGGTCAACCCTAGGACAGATATCTTTAAAAAAAAAAAAAACAGAAGAAAATAATTAACCAAGTATTCTATAATTAGACACCGTGCTTTGTAATCACGACACATAGACTACTTCATTATTTTTTTACTGGTTTACATTTTTTAACCTACTTTTTAAACGGATTTAATTTTAAAACTTAGAGATTTTTCCATTAGGCCCTTACATGCATAATATTCATTCAATTATAATTTTAAAGAAACGACAGTTTGTCTCTTTTTCAAATTAGTTGTTTCTATCACCAGTTTCATAGCAATGGCATTAGCTTTTGTTTTGAATTCATTTCTCATTAAAAAAAAATATAATATTCATAAAATACCACTGGAACTGTAACAGTTAACTGCTCGGTTTATAAAATTCTGATATAGTACACTCTGGGAAACAATGAAAGCAATTTAACTTGGAGTATATATTTAATATTGTATGGTCGTAACCCCCCCCCCCCTTTACCCATAATTCTATTTATGGGACTAAGGTCTATTTTTTTAATATTGTTTTTATATTTCATTCATACTTCTTTAGTTCACTAATTTTATTTGGTCAAATTTGAATAACAAAATATGCAACGGGACATAACCCATTTAAACATAAAGGAAAAAAAATCGCATGCTCCAGTTTTCTCCCTTGGTTGTTGTTTTTAAATATTTATGCTGAAACTTGAAACTGACTCAACAAAAAAAAAAAACTACGGTGTCAAAATATCACGAATTGATTTATTCACGTGAAAATTTCGAACATCAATTTATCTTTCATCATTTTAGAGAATCCTTTATATATTCCACCGTGTCATCCAACACGTCATTCACGTTTTAACTTATAAGTTAAAGTTTCGGCCGACAAATAAGTTGACTTGAAAGTTTACAGACGTTCTTTCTAGATAGAAGATTATTACGTCCAATAGGCACAAAACTCCTGAAGGGCGGCAGGGATTGGTCGGCGGCAAGGCTAAAACCCGGGCCGTTTGGTTAACGGTCCGGTGAACTAACCACAGGACCAGCCGGACATCGTTTCATGTATTCCTTTTATTATATATACCAGAGTTTTGTTAGCGCGTTACCTGTTCTACTTGACTTATTATCACCTCACTACATCATTACCTCGTGTTATTATCACCTCACTACATCGTTACCTCGTGTTATTATCACCTCACTACATCATTACCTCGTGAACATTTACACTTTACACATTGCTACATAACCCAGCAACATACTTTCATCGTTGGGGCTAACTCCTTCATTGTTCTGTTAATACTTCGGCTGTTGTTAGTCGCAAGTAGATTTCTTTTTTTTTCTAGTTGAGAACATTGTGGTGTCATGTGTCATGTGTAGAGAGACAGAGGGAGAGAAAGGAAGACAGAGAGAGAGTTGGGGGAGAAAAAGAATCATAATATTGTAGTGATATATTTGACTTTGCAGACGTTATATGTGTTTATTGTAGAACAAGTGCCATTCTATGGTCGCCTTCCACCCTTTTAATATTGTGTCATTACATTCTACATGCATTTAACGTAATTTATCATACGTTTATTTAGTTAAATTCAACAACATACATGACGTAAACTAACAAAATAAAAGTAGTTTCACTGCGATTCCTATCGGTAAAACGTCCTAGGAGTCTATATCGAACTAACAAACCCTAGAAAATTATACAATTGTATGTATATATATATATGATATATAATGTAGCTGAAGTTATGCGGCAAGCAATTCGTGTATTAGTACTGGCTATAGAAATTGCAAAAAATAAAGTCCACCAGAGTTCTCTTTTTCTACATCCAATACACTGAACGATGTGAAGCTTAGTCGATGAGAAGGAATATACTTTAGCCTACATAATAACGAAAACCTACAGTCGTTCAGGATACATACACCAGAATCAGAAGTGAGGCCATGATTGGGTTGAAGGCGGGCTGAAATTTCCGGTAACAAAAATGTATCCCAAATTGTTAGCCAATTGACTAGATCTAAAGGTTTTGTTAAAGAAGTGTTCAAACAAATATTATCTCATTTTTTCATTATTTCAAATTTCACGGAGAGAAAGGGGAGAGGCTCTGTCTTAGCAAGTCACAGTGGCTACGCCCCTGACCAGAATACGTGATAACTGACACCAGAAGGAAAAAAACACTACACAAGTATACAGACACATTTAATGGACATTCTTCTTACTTTTATGAACAGTAGCTTCACCAAGCCTTTGCTTACAGTAGACCTAACAGTGTATAGCAGGGGTCGGGAACCTATGGCTCGCGAGCCAGATGTGGCTCTATTGATGGCTACAACTGGCTCGCAGACAAATGTTCGATAAAAATAAATCTTTAGACTCCTTTGATCTACATATTAATTGCATATCAATATTTCATTCTACAAATGAGCTAAAGTCTACTGCAGCTCAGCATCAGAAGTGGTAAAGGAGATAAACTCCGCTGACCTAAAAGACAGAACAATAGCAACCCTGCATTTATTGTAATTAAAGGGAAAAAACTATTGCCTTACGTTACACAAAATGCTCACATTTGATTGAATTATTAGTTTCAAACATAATGTATGGCTCTCACATAATAATTTTTCAAAATATGTGGTGTCCATGGCTCTCTCGACAAAAAGTTTCCCGACCCCTGGTGTATAGCATCAGGAAATGTTGGGTCAGACTGCCAGTCAGACACTGTTTATAGATTATCTAACTCACCGAAAAGGGTTTTACCAAAACAATTTATGCAACACAAAAAAAATGATACACATTTTGTGTTGTATTACTACATTTAGACTAATTCATGTAGAATAGATTTTATTTTACTTTACACAAAAATATAAAATCAACCATTAGTTTTGTTTCTGTATTGTTTACTCATCACTAACGCAAAAAAATAGTTTCCTCTTTAACCTTTAACAAAAAAAAACAAAAAAAAAACACGGTAAATTCCGACTACATTAGATTAAATTATCTGTTTATTGAAACGAGATTTCCGTTTTGGTTGTTTTATTGATTGTTTTATTACTTTATATATATATATATATTTTTTTTGCATTTGTTTTTCATTTACAAATGACATATTTATATAGCGTTATTCATAACAAAGTCTTCGACTGCGCTTTATATTTACCGTATGTTATTAAAATAAATCGTCTATATTGTCATCATGTTTAATTGAAAACAGTATTTAAAACAGCATAATTCTAATTTTAAAAAAATAGTTTTTGTTAACTTGAATAGAGAAAATGACAAGAAAAATTAACAAAAGATCAAACTCAATCCAATGGTCGGGGTGGGGGGGGGGGTGGAGAATGATTGGGGGAGGGGATGTGCAAGTAGTTTAATCCTAAACTAGGATGTAGTTGAAGTAGATAGGTCCAGTATTTGATCATACTTTGTTCTCTTCCTTTTGACTGATTTGACTTATATTGATTTTTTTTAAATGTTTTTTTAAATTTGTTTAGACCAATACAAATACATAATAATAATATCAATAATAATAAAAAGAAAATGTTAATTTTTTATAGCTGTATTTAGTTAATAAATTTAAATGTTAAGCTTTATCACAGAACATTACAAAATTTTGAACACTATTTACTACAACGTGTCGAATTCTGACTTCAAATGACCGTTAAAAGGATTAAAATTCATTCACAAGAATTTCTACCGTGATTTCAGACGTAAAATCGTTTGTCACTAAAAATCTCTTTATGTGGTAGTCTAATAGAATGAGAATTCAATTAGAGGCTCAAGTATTCTTATAAGCTTAACCTACGGATTGATCAATAGGCCTACAACTAGACCAACAGGTTGTTCTTTAAACTCTGTTATATGCAGTCAAATATAAAAAGCTGTAAGATATGTAGGCTCTGGCATTTTTAAATGTACTGGATCTTTTAAAGTTTATTCATATTATATTATTAATATTATACATTCAACTAAATAAGCGACCTATTATAAGTTATATCTAGTTTAGAATATTTAAATATGTTAATATATATATATATATTTGTAGTAGCGACTAGAAAACAGATAGAAATATAGACTGATAAATAGATAGCCACCTTTTTTTACGGATAATAAATGAGTGGCCATCGTGTACAAACAGACTAAGTCAATAGAACGGATGGAATTCAACTAGTGGCACATCGATTTGACGTGCCAATATTTGATCATATTAACTAATCCCTCCAGGCAAAGTGCCTTTAATTTATGTTGTTTTGTTTCTGTTTCATAAACTTTTGATCAATACATTGATAACTTACGCAATCATAGCACGATAGTAAACAAGTTTATAAAAATAATGCTACAGTAAATATTGAAATGGTGCAACAAACAAAACATTAAGTCCGAAACATGCATCTGTCTATAAATATATGAAGTACATTTAATTATAAAATTTTAATGAAATCTACTCACCGAATCCCATAAATGAACGCACCATCCGTACAAACATCATGATGGAGTAGCGAGCCCTGAGCAACCCGAGTTATCCGTCACTCTTTTATTTTTTTTTAATTTTTGAGCGTGTTAAAGCCTCACACTAAAATGGCCGACATGCGTCTTGTGAGACTGGCCACAGTGGTGAGCAGGAAATTAACTCCGTACATGTCCTTTTGTGTACATTGTTGAATGGACGTGTTCATTGTTGTATAAGTACACAATAATTCTGTCTCTATCCAAGATACAAGTGTGATTGTAGACATTACACACAGACGAAACTGTTGTTGTTTTTATAAGTCTTTGAATCCGTGTTATTCTAAATCTAAGATCCATGTAACACATACAATCTCCGCATAATGTTTTCGCCAAGACGAAACTGGAAATAGGTTTTAATTCTTTCGTACCGTCCAGCAATTCTTAGATCCCTAAAGATATGTGAAGATACAACCGACTCCGGGCCAACCTAGTCTAGTCTAGCTTGGGCCGTGACCTGGGCGCTACAGACATGTCGACATTTACATACGAGGGGGGGGGGGGGAAGAAGGGGGGTGGGTTATAGCTTCTTGAGATTGATCGCTGGACATCACGGTAAATATGACCAACCGAAATACAGTGTTGTTGTGTGTGTGTGTGTGGCAAGAATGTTAGGTCCTGGTCATCAAGAGAGTCTACTCGGTTCACAAGAACTGAACCCTTCCATACGCACATATAAAATATGAATTCCAAGTCTTGCTATCAATCAAATAATCAAACATCAATTGAGCCTATATCAACAATATAACAAACTTTGATATTGTGGTCCGAAAGCCGGAGACGACAATGATCCACCAAGGTGCACGGCATGACTATTGTCCGCCTCGATACCGGACCCCCCCCCCCTCCCACCTCCCCCCCCCTCCCATCACACACAACAACAGTGAGCGCTATCCGCCAGGCCACGGTGACCGCCCCGGAGCTGCCACACACGCTTAAGCGTTCCCATGACAACAATAACGAAAAAAAAAACGTATCACTTGTGTCCCCACATTCCCATTCCGGCACCATTAGCGCACGATATAAGATAATATTCCCGTGGATGCCACGATATGGAAAATGCCAACATGCATAAGTAATATTTAGCCACATTACGTATCCTAGAGGCAGTGTCCAGCTTACAGGTCACGCCATCTATATCGTGTTATTGTGGGGACCATGTTTCTATACACACACACACACAGTGTATAAGCTAGTGTGAGATCAAAGGTACATATTATGTTGGTACGTCACGAGTTGCCCCACCCATTAATACAATACCGATCAAAGTTCACAAATATCAGCACAAAAACAAACCCACAATTATACAATACAAACATAAATATTTTTCTTCTGACACATATTCTTGTTGGGATACACTTAATTATGTGTCTCGTTAAGGCGTGCCGACAAAAAAAACAACAACACTTTGGGTCTCAAACCTTCAACTTCTTTTCCATTAGTATCATAACAATTGGAGCAATAATGTGTCCCATTTAGGCGTACTGAAAATACAACCTAGTGTCTCAAACCTTCCAATTCAATTGTATATTCCATCTCGACACACTATCCACATTACAGATCCAGCAAAATGTGTCTATCTGTGTCTCAAATCTATAATTTTACTACGACACACACTGACCACTACACAATAAGTTTTATTCAACTCTTCCGCCCATCCCGGCATAGATTAGTGGGGACAAGTCATATTAGCTTCAAGTACCTGTATGACGGCCAGTCTCCCCCAGAAATGAACGAAACACACGTCTCTCAATCCTGCTGACAAAAGCATTTTGTGTATTAAACCGCATATTCTATCATAATTCAAAGATCACACCAAAATGTGTCTCACTTTGCAACGCTGAATAGAACACAATTGAAACCATCTAGTCAATAAGAACACAATTGAAACCATCTATTCAATCAGAACACAATTGAAACCATCTATTCAATCAGAACACAATTGAAACCATCTATTCAATCCAAAACAGATCACACCAAAATGTGTCTCACTTTGTAACGCTGAATAGAACACAATTGAAACCATCTAGTCAATAAGAACACAATTGAAACCATCTATTCAATCAGAACACAATTGAAACCATCTATTCAATCAGAAACAGATCACACCAAAATGTATCTCACTTTGTCACGCTGAATAGAACACAATTGAAACCATCTATTCAATCAGAACACAATGGAAATCATCAATTCAATCAGAACACAATTGAAACCATCTATTCAATCAGAAACAGATCACACCAAAATAAAAACGTGTCCAGAAAGACCACCAAACCGTATAACAATCTCTTCATTTCTAATCAGACACAAAATAAAAGCAGAACGATAGACAGTCAGGAATCGATCATAGTTTGCGCCTCCACCAAGTCTCCGCTGGCCAACACCACGCCCACCCTCCCATACCCCACACAGTGGTGGTCCTATTCAAATATCACATTACAAGTTATCAAACTCCAAGATGAAAATGTAGATAAAAAAGCCACGTATTCTTCTTATGTTGAGGAGAGAGAGAGAGAGAGAGAAGTGGGGTCGTGTGTTTGTTTTTCAAATCACAAATCCTCATGGTGGATAATATGAGAAAAACTAATAATTGTTTTTTTTTTTCAGTGGGGGTGGAGGTGGTGATAGGGGAAGCGGTTGAGGGAGGGGGGGGGGGAATAGTTTATGAACAACAAACCGCCTGAAAAACAAGATCGGGATTCGGAGCAGCGCATAATAGTTTTATTCTATCTGCTAGTGGTCAGGGTGGAAAGGGGAGGGGGGGGGGGGGGCGTATGTTCAATGGAAAATGCCATGGCAATGAACGTTTTCAATAAATGAACGTATTTCTATCTTCCCCCCTTACGAGGGAAACATACGGAAATCTACAATTTAGTTAGGCATACTAATAGAATGGTTATAATGTTTTTAATACAAGCTAAACACACAAATAAAAGTTAAAAGACTGAATGTATAGCTATTTGGATAAATATGTTGTTTGCACGTAAGTCTCGTGTTTTAAACACTTGATTAAAGGCAACAAAACAAAAATACATTTTCCGTGTTCACATTTCATTATAACAGTTATATATTTCAAGAAATAGCCACATTTCATGTGGACATAGATCGATATAGTTCACATAAGCATAGATACCCGTAATTCACAAAGGATTTCACATTCACAGAAAATGTTCACATTTACAGAGATATTCACCTTTCACATTCTCAGAGATATTAATAATTCACATTAATCACATTAACAGAAATGTTCACATTTTGCATGAACACAGGTTGTCATACATTACAGATCTCAAAGTTGTGATACACACAGAAGCTCACATGTCGAATTCTACGAAATAGTCACACTTTAAGAGTCCTTATATACGTTACATTATCTCACATTCACGCGATTGGTCGCATTTCGCATTCACAGCGACAAGTCGCATGCACAGAAATGTCGAATTTCACGCCATTTAAACAAACCGCTAAAGCACCAACAAATATATCCTTAACTCCCTTCCAGTGATCATAAAATCAATGACCACCAGTTATCTCCGCAGGGGGAAAGACGCCCCCCCCCCTTTTTTTTTTACTTCCTCTTAAATATCTACATCATAGGTTCTCAACGGGGACGTTATCGCCCCCAGGGCAACGGTGAGAAGCTTTAAGGGGGCGCTGACGTTACCGGGGGCGATTGGTAGGCGTTGAAGGGCAAGTGGGCGGTAAAAATGTACCTGATATGATTTGAGCACCTCAGCTATTCGAATCGATTAGTTTTTGGATGAAATGTGATGTAAATGCAAGTGCTGCTAAATATCTAGACTAACATCTCCCAACAGTAGGACTACATATTAATCTACTAATAAGAAATAAGTATCGCAAAAAGAAGTATGGTCATTGCGGCCGGCTGGTCGTGGTTAGTTCACCGGACTGTCCACCGACACGTCCGCTGGTTCTATTCCTGCCGCAAACCGATCGATGTCGTCTTATGTCCTAATATCTGCAAATAACAATGATATTTTGATCTCAGTTTTACTGAGATGTCCTTTAACACATAATAAATATAGAACAGAATGCGCAATCGCATTTTTTTTTCTGTTTCCGGAAGTAATACCGACGCCATACTGTTTAAACGCAGCGGTCCTGGTTACACTATATATTGATGGTTATTTACAATGTCTTTTTCATCAAATCTACACACCGAACACCCAAAGTTAATTGTTCAGGCAAAAGGTACCAAAAATGTTTTGTAATAAACTGCAACAATGATGCGAAAACGATTGATTATCGTACAAATAAGCATGTCTTTCCTGACTCCATAATCATAAAGGATAAACAACGGTAAGTTCAAAAGGTGTAACAACCTCATATTAACTCAGATTATATAATATTAGTAGCCTTGCTTTGGTCCTAAGATTGCTAAGAGTAGATATCAGTCATAAAAAAGCCTTTTTATTTATGGTAGGCCTAGATATTCTTTCTCATTTTACTATAGATCTAGAAGCGAGTCTATTATAGCGACTGCTGCATTGCGTCAAAAAATGGCGGAATCTTAGCTTCACTTTTAGTGACTGCGCATATAGGGATTGCGCACTCTGTTCTATACCTATTCTGTGGTCCTTTAATGCGTTTAAGACACTGATCTATAAAAAGAATGGATATCGCCTCTATATTAAATGTGTATGCACAAATTGAAGCCAAAATGAATTCCCTTTTCCCACTATTCACGTATATAATTATATATATAAGCGAGTTACAGGAATAAACCACTTATGATTAGAACAAATCCATACGATAAAAAGGAAGTCTGAGTCACTTGAAATGTATTTGCATGTCATTGATTAGGAAATATAATTTCGTAGATTAGTGAAAGTCACATGAAAGCCTATTTATTAAGGCTTCAAGAATGTTACCGTGCCTAAACCATTCTTTTTATAGATCAGTGATTCAAGCCCTGTAAGATACCGGCGCCGCAGAAATATACTTAAGCGGAATAAATACGTAGTAATCATACAGACTGGGTAGTTAATGTAATGTTTGAAAATATACATATAAATTCTTTTTTTCATATAATATTTATAAAATTTTCAAATACTTTTTACAGTTTGATCATTTCAAAGTTATAGATTTTAAGCCACTTTTTTTTAAACAACAACATATTAGCAATGTTAGCACAAATGAAACAGGCTAATTATCCCCCTTTACTTAAACAATGTTTCCACATTTATTTGATTCAATAGTGAAATGTGTCAGAAACATCGACTTCAACTTCAACAGTCAGTTTTACTCATTCAGAACCGGAAAATGTTGTTTTTATCAATAAAAACATCTCTTGGAGGTCTCTCGGGTGCCATTGAAAATCGCTCTGCGTGACATGTTTGGTACACGTGTCATAGGTTGCCGATCCCTGATTTCGAGTACATTGTGAGATCACCTAAAGATATCACAATTTTCTTTATATCTGGATGAGTCCACGCCACCAGACAATCAAGCTTTACTCTTAGCTTACGTTTTTTTGAGTAAAAAAAAAGAACATTTGCCCATTTCGAAAAAAATTAATTAATCTATTAGACTATTTGTACTAGAAAACTTTTTAGTGCAAAAGAAATTACTCCAACGGCGATGGTATGGCGTATAGTGGATTGACTTGTAGTTTAAAAAAGTAGTCTGCTCCAGAAGTATTGTCTGTCTATTGTGTGACAACATTTAATTACTAAAAGTCTTGGTTATTGTCTGTAACGCTCACTACAATATTACAACAGTTCACAAATAAGTAATACATTAAATGATTAGTTTAGATAGCTTTAATTAAATTAATTTATTATTATTATTAATATCTGTATTACTATTATTGTCTCGATATAATTTTATATTGATTGCCAATGTTATAATTTTCTTGTTATGTCTTTGACTAGATCGATGCCTTTATTGTACTTATTTACTATGTTGCAAAATAAAAAGTGTTCATTGTTCATTGACGAGGACTACAAGCGATCTACTGCACACAGAGGTGCGTTGGTTAGCAAAAGTTGACTCTTTAAATATAATGTAAGAGACTTGGATTCGGTGCTCGAGTTTTTGGGAAGCAAATGCGATTCTTTGGGAGAAAATCAATCAGTTTCTCTAGGTCTGTGAGTTTTGGCAACAATTTTGTATTGCATTCTTATTAACCATCTTTTGTGAAAAGTGAATATTATGCTAAATAGTGAAGCGTCGAGACCCAAGGCTTTTGCAACCAAAAAGAAATATAGACAAACAACTAGCAACACCCATGGCAAACGATTCACATTAATATGAACTTTTTTTAAAGCATCTTTTTAATGGAATTTTTTAATCTATTAATTCTTACAATATTTTGCCATTCTCAATTTTTTTAAAAGATAATAAATAAGCACTCAAATCTAGTCGGGCTAAAAAAAATTGAGTAAACTATATTGATCCTTTCACTTCATGGGGGGGGTGAGGGAAGTGGGCGCTAAAAAAAAAAAAGTTGGGGGCGGTAAGAGAAAACTAAATTTAAAAGGGGGCGGTGAGCCGAAAAAAGGTTGAGAACCCATGATCTACATCGTTGACCGACGTCGTTCCTAACTGCAGTCACTTTTTGTATGTGTGTGTTGCTGTTGTTGTTCTAGTCTGGAACCGCCATCCGTAACCAGCATCCACGCTAGAATTGAATATACGGCTAAAACCGGGCACGGGCGATGCCTGACTTAATGTAACGTAGCCCACATAATAGCACGAAGATAAACGGTTGGTGATTTCATCACGGAATTTGTTGTTTTTCTTTCACAGATCAACCACTTAAACAAAAAAAAACTATTTACAACACACATTTCTAATTGATACGTTCACACTTCTGCAACTAAATAATAAAGTAAATGATAATAAATATAAACACATACCTTTTGTGTTAAAAAACGTATATGCCATAACATTATAACATTAGAACTATCATATTATCATTCACTGTGTACCCCCCACCCCGGGTGGATCGTACAATTTACGACGACGACCATTAGCAGTGACCAGCAAAAGGGTAAACAGGTTATTATAAGTGACATCTAACATCCGTGTATAATTTAGATCCCCGGCTACAGCGGCTGTAGCTACGTTGTAACAGCTATGATGGCCAGTACCCCCTCCCCCCCATCAATAAAGCAATTAAAGCGATTTCTCGCAGCACCCATCAAACGGTGACCTGGCTATAAAAGTACGGAGGAGCGACTGTCTAGTTTTTATTATTTTCGACCATCTCGTCGCTGGATTATTACAACACGGGGTATGGGGGGGGGGGGGGTAATGGTGTGGGGGAGGGAGGAGGGAGGGAGGGGGAGGCGGGTATCAGAGCTAAGGAGGTTGAAATCAATCGATACTTGCAACGTTCAATGGGGACAAAAAGATGAACAAAGTACATTTGACTACAACAATACTGTAAGTATAATATATTATGTAGGTATTTAAGTGTGCAATGGGTATAGATCTGTAGCCTTTAAATCTGTGTATATGCTTTTGAGCAAATATGTCTATACATGTGAGCGAGTATACGTGTGTATACAGTATATAAGAATACGTACACATAAATGTGTATGTTTTTGTCTATATAAATTTGTATGAATATATGTTTGTATAAATGTAAGATATGTGTGAATAAAATTATGTAAAATCTGTAAGTAAATGTGTGTATAAAAATATGTGTCTATATACTTATGTATAGATGTGCCTTTCAGTAAGTCTGGATTATATTATTGCGTTTGGGTATATGAGTGCATAAAGTTGTATGTATATATATATATATATAATATGCACTTTTTGTGTGTACAAAACTGTCATGACTGTGTGTGTGTATTACTGTATAAATGTGTGTCAGTATATGTGTGAATACACCAATTAAAAAAACTCTTGAATTTGCAATAAAGACAGCCGTCTATTCAACAAAACAAAGAAAAAGGGTATTGCATTAGAAAACAATAAACAAATGCATGCAATTAAAGCAAAGACTTTTTTGTCTAATAAAACAGTGATATTATTAAACGCCCCACCCCCTCAACTCCCTTCTCCCTCTCTCTCTCTCTCTCTCTCTCTCTGTATCCCCAGTTGTATTTAATAATGTCAACACTTATTCCCCAACCCACAGCAATTGCATCCCTATATGGAGAGAGAACAAAAAATTTGATGATGTTGAGTGATTTAGTGAATGCACCTCAGTGGAGTTGGGGGGGGAGGGAAGGGAGGCATCTATTATCCCTGATCAAATCAACTCCCCAAGGAGCTGGTGTTGCATTGTGACATTGGCAGGACATGTTTAACACAGCCGCAGTTTTTTTGTTGTTTTTGTTTTTTAACAAACTTGGCTATGTCGCCGGTGTTCCAACAAGCTGCCCACCAAAACTCGGGACACCCAGTGTAGTAACGATGACGTCACGTAATACCACACAAAAAGACAAAACACACCGACACACTCACAGCCTTTTTTATTTTTTTATTTTTTTGCTGTCTCGAAATGGCCGGCTGGTACAGAAGAGTGGAGTGGCAGGTCGAGGTGATCGTGGCTAGGCGCCTTAAGCTGCAAATGTGCATTGAACGGCAATTGCTCACCCTGGAATGGGCTTACAAACTTCACACTATATAGAAACACAAACAAACCGAATAAACACACAGATAGACTAAATCTACACAAATACAGAACGAATATACACACAGACAGACTGAATCTACACACAGTAAGACTAAATCTACACAAAGACAGAACGAATATACACACAGACAGACTGAATCTACACACAGACAGACTGAAATTACTGAAGATACACACAGACAGTCTGAATCTACACACAGACAGACTGAATATACACACAGACTGACTGAATATACACACGGACAGTCTGAATATACACACAGACAGACTGAATATTCAAACAGACACACTGAATATACACACAGACAGACTGAATATACACACGGACAGTCTGAATCTACACACAGACAGACTGAATATACACACGGACAGTCTGAATCTACACATAGACAGACTGAATATACACACAGACAGTCTGAATATACACACAGACAGACTGAATATTCAAACAGACAGACTGAATATACACACAGACAGACTGAATATACACACGGACAGTCTGAATCTACACACAGACAGACTGAATATACACACAGACAGTCTGAATCTACACACGGACAGTCTGAATCTACACACAGACAGACTGAATATTCAAACAGACAGACTGAATATACACACAGACAGACTGAATATACACACAGACAGTCTGAATCTACACAAAGACAGACTGAATATACACACTGACAGACTGAATATACACACGGACAGTCTGAATATACACACAGACAGACTGAATAATCAAACAGACACACTGAATCTACACACAGACAGACTGAATATACACACGGACAGTCTGAATCTACACACAGACAGACTGAATATACACACAGACAGTTTAAATCTACACACGGACAGTCTGAATATTCAAACAGACAGTCTGAATCTACACACAGACAGACTGAATCTACACACAGACAGTCTGAATATACACACAGACAGACTGAATCTACACACAGACAGACTGAATCTACACACAGACAGACTGAATATTCAAACAGACAGTTTAAATCTACACACGGACAGTCTGAATATTCAAACAGACAGTCTGAATCTACACACAGACAGACTGAATCTACACACAGACAGTCTGAATATACACACAGACAGACTGAATCTACACACAGACAGACTGAATCTACACACAGACAGACTGAATCTACACACAGACAGATTGAATATACACACGGACAGTCTGAATCTACACACAGACAGACTGAATATACACACAGACAGTTTAAATCTACACACGGACAGTCTGAATATTCAAACAGACAGTCTGAATCTACACACAGACAGACTGAATCTACACACAGACAGTCTGAATATACACACAGACAGACTGAATCTACACACAGACAGACTGAATCTACACACAGACAGTCTGAATATACACACAGACAGACTGAAAATGTAAACAAATTTAATGATTTACGGATGTTCTACCGACGACCATACATATAGAAATTTAGATCAATACTTGCAACTCAACTTTTTTTTCATATACATATTTCATTAACGATTTAAAAAAACAACAACGTTGAAATGAAATTAACTCAGAAAAGTCCGAACGTTAGACCTCAATTTAAAATTGGTTTGTCAAGTCTAGTTCAAAGTTACAATTGGTCAAAATTTAAAGACTCAGTATGATGGAGGAAGCCCAGGTTGCGGGAAAAGCCGTAAGGGGATGCGTGTTTGGACAGAGACTATAAATATCTTCCCCAAGGAACCGAACGGACTAATGATGATGTTGTCGACTGGTCAACCTTTGCCTATATCTTATCGAGTATGTTTACAGACACTCTGTCTAGAGAGAAAACTATTGCGTCTTACATGGCTATAGTCAAGAAATCCAGACTATGTTCTACTTATGTTGTATAATAACATATACTTTAAATAAAAGAAACAGAAATCCTTTTACAAAAATCTAGTTTTAAATTATTGTGTACAAGCTCAATTCCCCGGCGTTCCAGGGGGAAAATAAAACAGGTCTGTATAAGCTACAGATAAAAAATTATAAACTACAATGTAGAGAAAGCTTTTTTTTTAAATAATTTTAATTGAAATTTAAAAAAATGGTAGAAAAAAAGGTATAGACTAACTGGAGAATCGAACCCGGGTCACCCGCATGGCAGTCCGACACGTTAACCACTTAGCTAGCGTAGACACGTGTCTGTAGCGAAATTCCAAAGATATAATATGAGACAATAAGGTCACGTGTGTTTAAATTAACTAATATGATTGGTTGAACACACAAACAGTCTACTTTAAATATATATATATATATATATATATATATTCTATATTACAATAAAATTACGACAATTTGAAGCGAGGGCGTGTACGTAAAGCCTAAAAATCCGTAAAGAAGAGAGCTTACTCAATGTACACGCAACAAGAATTAAACCGTTAGTAATGAATGTTTTTTTTACAAATATAATTAGTGTGCTTTTCATTCTTAATTTAATTCAATTAGTTTTTTTTACGAAAACAACCACTCGTGATATAAAGTTTACTGTTTATTTAATGAACAATCAACAATTGGTTTCAATCTTTTTTATTTTTTTTGGGGTTACCAAAGGGTGAAATTTGTAAAGACTACACGTTCTTGATGTTCTAAAAAGGTTTCTTTGTTTAAACTTGAAATCTGTTCTAAATTGAGGTGCGTGAATCCCAGGTTTGACTGTACCGACTTCTATAAGCTGTGACCAAGATAACCAACAACAACAAATATAACAACAACAAATATTAACACTATGTATGGTGAGTCTCGGAGCTCAATGTGTGCTAATAATAAAACTTAAGCAATGCACGGGTCCTAACCGGATCAATAGAATTATAGCATATAGAATGGTGAAAGAGGATAAACACGGAGGTTTATTGTTGTAGTTTTTAAAGAGAGGACACGACGGCGCAGGCGTCAACAGATATATTTGCATCGGGAGTGAGGGAGGGCTGAGGGAGGAATAGGGAACGGGTGGGAGTCAGGAGATAGAGAGAGACAGGAGAGTCAGAGATATAGAAAGAGGTAGGACATCGTCAGGAGAATGTAACATTGTTAGATCTGGTATTTTACACTTTATTTCAATTCCCCTCCTTATTTTGTAATAAATTTTGTATTTTGTACCCCCTTCCATCGTACCAACTGAAGACGATAACACATTGGTACGTTAAACTGATTTCAACCCAAAGACTGATGCTTACTACAAACTCTCCCGCCAATTTCAACACATCATCTTCAGACTAAGGACTGGTCAACAACAGGCTGAAGCAACACATGTTCCGCAAACTACGAATCGGAGCAAGCGAAATGTGCCCCTGCGGAACAGCTCCCGAAAATGCGGAACATGTCCTTCAGTCCTGCCCGCTGTATCATTCTACCCGGTCAGTCATTTGGCCCCAGGAGACTACCTTCAACGACAAAACTGTTCGGTGGACTAGAGCAACTGACAGCCACGGCGCAGTTCATTACAACTATTGGATTGTTGTCTGAATCCTCCCAATCATAACATTTGAGAACCAAGAAGAAGAACTGATTTCAATTTTCATGCCTTTATATAGCAAGTTTAATGGAAGAAGATTTAAAATTGCCAAGTTGAATGGAAGAAGATTTAAAATTGCCAAGTTTAATGGAAGAAGATTTAAAATTGCCAAGTTGAATGGAAGAAGATTTAAAATTGCCAAGCTTAATGGAAGAAGATTTAAAATTGCCAAGTTGAATGGAACAAAAGTACAAATTGCCAAGTTTAATCGTAACCAAGTAAAAAGAAAAACTCCTAGAATGTTTGAATATTTTCAGATTTGCTTACATGGAAATCGATAAGTCGATGTAGCTACAGACAAGACTGTCCATAATTTTCTATTTGATTAATCCTCAGACAAGTTTTAATTCAATAGAATGTGAACACCACCGCTGCCTCTCCAACTGTTTCTTTCCTTCATTTTTTTTTTAATTTCTCATGATTGTATGTAGTAGTATGGACATTTTCATGACTTTATAGCTACAATTATTGAGCCGATACTGGCGATCGAAATGTGTGTGTACATAATGTTATGTTAGTTTTACTGCAAACACGTGTAACTAACTATAAGTAAAATAAAAGTAACCTTCGGACAACACTGGTGAAGCAGCGTTCACCAGTTTCTGTGGCCAAGGCATACAAGGGGATGTGTGGCCAGCACAATGTCCAGCCGCCTTTACTTTACCCCACTTAGTGTTGGGGAGAAAATCCTAGCCTGCACCAGGATTGGAACCCAGAATCTTGAGATCACCAGTCGAACGCGCTGCCGCTTGACCACCGTGCCTATAACTATAAATAAGGTTACTTATTATACTGTAGCCAACAAGCCACTATGAAATGTATACTCTATAATATAACTAAAGGCCTAACGACCTGGATTTGTATAGTGTTCTTTCTGTTTGTTCAGAGCGCCCAGCACCAGCATCATAAATTAATGCGTACATTAATTAGTACGTAAAAAGGAGGTGTCGAACTCGCAAGCTAAGTTAGCCTAAGTAGATGCGTCTTATTGTTATTTCACATAATCTGGTATGAGGATTTATATATCTAGACTGGGTCCGACTGAGACTAAAATACAAGCATGCTCCCTTAGTCTGTATAGTTCAATGTTGTGTGGAGTCAGTATGGACAAAACTAGAATCTATAACTATACTCAATCTCTCTCTTTCTTTCTTCCTCTCATTCATTTGTCGGGCGCTTTGACAAATATAACGATTAGTACTAGATGTACAGAAGTATTTTACTTCTAAGTATGTTTACTATACAAGTGTAGGTTATGTAATTATCTTTTTTTAATTATCTTTTGCTATATAAACTTGTAACTGTAATCGGTTTAATATATAAGTGTATAAATTTGCGTTTGGTAAGTTCACTAAAACTTATTATACACGATAAGTAATGTCTACTATGTGTACAAGTAAGGTTTTAAACGGCTATACTGTACGTAATTGCATGCATTACATGGTTTAATAAAGCTATAATTTGATACGGATTAAAGTATTTCACTTTAATCCTATCAAAAAGCCAATCGACATCCTACGGCCATGTGATAAGCGTTCTAATTTGTAAGTAATCCAGCAAATGCATAGTTTCTTACATGTTTATTTTTTTCTTGTGCTAAAACCAAAAAGCAAGTAATTTTTAAGTAGTTTTTTTTTTTTTAATAGGGAAAATTACGTTTTTATTAATTGTTACACTCTCTTGGAGCCTTAATAAGATTATTTATTTAGATCCAGAATAATTCATTCACCATAAAATGTTGACCTAAACAAAAAGCTCATTGTCGTTTAACAACGTTTCCAGTATACATTAGAGATATCTATATGATTATATGCCACCATTATCAGACTATCAGAAGAAACTACGTGGAGTACCAGAATGCGCCACAGAAATCAAGAGAAATGTAAGAAGATATATATGGGGGTTGTGGGGGGACCCGCACATGGACAAACAGATACACACTCATACAAACACACGTGAGCAAATATATAGACTCGCACCCACACACGGAAGAATAAATAAAATCGATAGGCAATATGTCTGGGTGGACACAGCGTGCAGACATGACGTAACACAATGACACCCCCCACCCAGGCACAATACAAAGAAGAAGAAGAGAAACGAAAATGAGTAAGGGAGGCAGTCATCACTGTGGATGTTTGCACAATTGATGTCTGGTATCTCGACTTGTGACTAGGGCGTGGGGGGAGGTGGAGGAGGTGAGGGAAGTATAGGAACTGGAGCACTATTAGAAAATTATTAAGTGATGAATGATGCAATACACACTTGATTTGTATCCACAGACAATGATATCATGTTCAATGGAAGATGGACAAGGACTGGACATTTCTATTACCCTCACACATGTTGTGTAACTACGTGGTTTTAAAATACACATGTATTTCTTTTATCTCATATACATTTTTGTTCGCATAAGGTTGAAATAACCACAGTCGGGAATTGGGCCCACAGAAAATGACACACAGATGACCAGCTTACAGAAAAAGTGAGCTGTCACATAATTGCCCAATACCACACTAACATCTCACTTATACCTAAAAGACCACTCATATATTACAGCCCACATTCATCTATAGAGATTACACACACCTGACAGCCCACAGTCATCTATAAAGACCACACACGTCTGACAACCCAGAAAACACCTCAGCCTGTATTTAAAATATGTTGTATTTAGAAAACAAAGTCTATTGAGAACAGAATACAATTGACTACACCAGTAAATGGTTTCTGTTGTAGATCAACTCTACCTATTTCTAGATGGAAAGAATCTAAAAGTGAATCCACGTGAAAGCTCAACAAACAAACAGACAGACATGACTCACCATCGCTGGGGAACGTTTTCTTCAATCCTGTTGGTGGTACCTGGGGTAACTCCTGCTCCGAGTCTAACAAATCTACAGGATGGGAACAAACAGAGTTTGAGTTAATGGGGCTATCTTGGTCTTCTGTGTTATCTGTACTATTGTGTCAAGTACTACTGTACTACTATACGTTTTCAATTTGAACTGTGTCAAGTTCATTTTCCTACGCAGGACCGTCTGCTTGGAATCACCTCCCATTACAGCTTCGCCAGAGCCCTAGCTATGACACCTTCAGGAGCCGGCTGAAGACTCACCTATTTCGTCAGCAGAATTAGCGTATTACTACATATTTCGTTGTCTGTCTGTATTCTGTAACTGTCGTCTGCGCATAGAACTGTCACCAACGGGATATGCGCTATATAAGCACCATTATTATTATTATTATTATTACTACTGCACTACTATACGTTTTCAATTTTAATTGTGTCAAGAACTACTGTACTACTATACGTTTTCAATTTTAATTGTGTCAAGAACTACTGTACTACTATACGTTTTCAATTTTAATTGTGTCAAGAACTACTGTACTACTATACGTTTTCGATTTGAATTGGGTCAAGAACTACTGTACTACTATACGTTTTCAATTTAAATTGTGTCAAGAGCTACTGTACTACAATAAGTTTACCATATGAATTATGTCAAGAACTACAGTACTACTATTAGTTTACCATATGAATTATGTCAAGAACTACAGTTCTACTATTAGTTTACCATATGAAGTATGTCAAGAACTACAGTACTACTATTAGTTTACCATATGAATTATGTCAAGAACTACTGAACTACTATAAGTTTATCATATTATGAATTATGTCAAGAACTACTGCACTACAATGTTTTCAATTCCAATTGTGTGTTGTTTGTTTTTTTAAATATGGTCATGGAATGCATTGTACTTATTATTCCAGAGAATGCATTTGCTCACTAAGCACGAAATGTGCCTGAGTTTATTTAAGTGCAGCAACTAACCAAAAACGCCTGGAGTCTGGACGATGTAGTGTCCATTACGAGAATTGAATACTCAGACTTCCTAGAATTACTTAGACAACTTAGACTACTTAGGAGGAATACTTAGAATACCGCTGGGAGTGCATCATAGTGAGTTCATTTTGACATAGAAATGTACAAAATTACAAATAAACTTACCTGGCAGACTTTCATTTCTGTACTGTAAGGTAACTCCCCGGGGACGGAAGAAACTTTCTGCAGACGCTGTGAGAAGTAAAAGAGATAGGGAGAAAATAAAGATTACTAAACAACATAATGACCTTCTTGGTTTTGGAGTTGGCATATTTACAACAGCAGACTGTATGGAGAGTGCAGATGTGTTTTACTATATGAAAAAAATTAGAGGTCTTCCATCCTTCTCATTACATACCGAGTAAACTTATTGTCTGATCCTCCAACCTCCGTAAACTTAATTTTGAAAAAAACAAAATATTCTGGCGAAATAGAAAAAAAGGTTGGATGCCTATACTCAAGTCTGGGCGCCTAGTGTAATGATTGATTTACTGCACAGACCTGCATACAGTTATGGTTATTCATATAAATAGATAGATAGATGGATAGATAGATAAATAGATAGATACAGATATTTTATATACATGTAATAGTGAATGCCGATTAATGATATACAGTAAAGGGCAGTAACATTATAGATATTTCAGAATGTGTGTTAAGTGCCCATAGAAAAATAAAATGAAACAAAAAAACACACATATGAAACCACCTTTTTGCTTGTAAAATAAATACTTTGTACGCTGCTTTGTCCATTTTTGCAAAATTCACAAAATGTCAAAACATTGGTCTATTATTACAAACTTTCACGAACTTGAAAAATCAAGTTAATTTTCCCAAACTTTCCCATTCCCAAACAGTATAAACCCTGGGCATAGAGGAATTGAAAAAAAAAGCAGTAGAAATCGACGATGTTTCCACCAAATGCTGAGCTAAATCGCCAAAAAGATGTGCAATAAAGTTAAGAAAGAAAGACCTGAAATCAACAGCATACATTGATTCGATCACTTTAGAACTACAAAAATAAGAAAGCCCGCAATTATGCCATACTTATAGACACTTTAAGCTTTACACTATAGTCATGTTTGGCCAAATTAAATGTCATTGGTAATGGATCTGAAACGCACAAGCAGGTTTTCGCATGTACATGAAACAAAAGTACATCTTATTCGACTCTTCTGGGATACACGCATTCCAAAACCAGCAGGACACTCTGCACGTCTTCGTTGAACTTTACAAAGACATTCGGTATCGTCTGGCATAATGCTTTATGGGGGAATTTAAAAGGGGGAAAAGATGCATGGGTTGACAATTATTCTTTTGGAATTGTGAATTCACGATAAAGAAACGCAATAATTCTACAAATAACTCTAGTGTTTTTTATGCTGCCGAACCAACTAAAAAAACGAAGCTATTAAAAAAAAAAAATTGGGAATATGGAGTATACGTGTTTCTGTAACTATACATAAGAAATATTTAAATTTTAATATTTTGTACAATTTTAACAGGTCTCAATCCACATTTTGAAAAAACATTTAAATATACATTGTCATGTATATAATGCAAAATTTCTCATTTTCATGACTGTTTTACAACTTAAAATTTTGTTGATCTTGCAAATAAATTTTAATGATTAGCCATTTCGTTAATTTCTATATTAACCGACGTTAATTTCATAAATAAATATATATATATAAACAACATTCTATATAATATATTTACCATAGCTGATAAAGCGAGGTTTTAGGGTAAAATACAGAAAACTAGAAAGACATGTAGACTAATAGGACATGTGTGTGTGTGTGTGAGGTTGTTACTAACTAAACATCAAATTAATGTTCAACCAAGTAATTTATCTTCACCATACAAATACAGAGTTCAGTACTGTGTACATTCAGTTGTTATTTAACATCGTTCAAAGAGGGCTATTAGCACAAGTACATAGAAAAAATAACAATAGATCACGAATAGTAACTACTAGTCCTTCATTGTTAGTCTACCTCGGACACTTATTTCACTCATTTTAATTGAATTTCCTTAACGCCTTACCTTAAACCAGGGGTCTCCAAACTACGGCCCGCTAGGCTCTCTTATCCGGCCTGTGAAAACCTTTTTATTTACCGTGCACCAGAAATGTCTGCTTTTTTGGCATCCATGAAACAATTTCACCATTCCCACTAATAGACCTACAGGTGTTCATATGTAGTGTATCAATGTGTTATTAAATAATAACTGACTAAAATAATATTAAATAAATAATTAAAAACAACATCCATGTTTTGATTCTTTTTTATTCGGACCTCAAGTGGGTAGTCGGCACCCGAACTGCTGTGTGATAGTTATTGCAGCCCTCGGGCTGAAAAAGTTTGGAGACCCCTGCCTTAAACGGTCACCTTTTAAAACTCAGCACATGACGAAGCGGATAGGGAGAAAAACAGGGACAAAAACGATCTTACGTTACGCGCGATCGTAACACACACACACATAGGCTACACACACATACACACTGACACAGTCATACACACACATACTGTAGGTATACAATGGGACTCAAAGAACAAGTCCCACGGTTATAGAAACAATGACAGTAATTGTTCAGACTACTGAATATTTCTTTAGGCAATAAGTTAGGAGTTTGGCAGTAATGGTTACTAAAGAAAGTACTTGTTAACAATGGTTGAATGATTATAAGATGCCGCCACTGCTGTGAGGGGGGGGGGGGGGGAGAATAAGAGATGCTGGAACATATCCTACTTGTTGGCACCCGGCTCGCCGGTAATAGAGTATTTAGAACTATTCGCGAAATCCCACTTCACATTGATCTATTCGGGGACCTAACCGCTCTAAGCGCAAACTCAGATTAAATATAAAGACCTCCAACAAAACATAATATATTTTTTAATGACCCGTTTATTATTGTAGTGGAATACTTCTTTATGTTTTCATGACCCACTAGACTTTTTATTGTGCATAAGAAACATACAACAGATATGTATTTCTACACAATCAATACTTCTTTTTTACAACCGGGTAATTTTTGTTCAAGTGAGCCTGGTTGGAGTCCCTGTATTTTGGAGACTATGATCTGCGGTACCTACAAAAGACGTTCTATACTGATGAAGTGATAACATAAGTTGTTTGTTGATGTTGTTTTGTTTCAACGATAGAAATGACTAATTGTATGCCTACATCAAATAGCTAACCATGTATTTCGTAGTTTCTTCCGCCTTTTGTGTTTCTTAAAAAAAAAAAGACAGTTCAAACAAATTAGCTTCAGGTATTATATAGATACCAAAAATGAAACAAAGAAAACAACAACAACAAAAAAAAAACACACGAAATATTAGGGTTGCAATTTAAATGTTAGCTGGTCAGAAGGCAGGGTCAGACTTCAAATATTCAATAACAAGTCTTTTTTAAATTCATCTAGCAGCTACTAAATTGGAAAGCTCAATTCGATGTGATCTTGTATTCTACATACTGTGGTTTGTGTGATAACAGACTAACTACAAGTGTAGAAATCACAAGTGTGTGTGTGTGTCCTTTTTTTTTAAAGTAGGCCTATCCAAACCGAAGTTGGCAACAAGCTGTTTAATTAAGTACTCACCAACGTTGTATTTTCTACTTCTATAGAAAAACATGATGTATAGAAGATAGAACAATGAAAACAAAACCTTGAGCCGATCCAGTTGAAATGTGCAGGAGGACACAAACACAAACTCACAATGAGAGAGAAACACGAAGCTCCTTGTTACGCCAACGAGATGACTAGAAGAAATTGGAAAACTCTACACAATCATATTGAGGCAGGAGGTGTAATCCTCATTGCATCCAACTGTACATGCCCATTGCACACACACACACGAACTCACGCGGATATAAAACACTGCTCATTAAAGAACCTACACAACAAGATCATGTCCAATCACTCCTCCACACACACAGACACAACCCTTCACTACACGGCTGTCTTGACTTGAGCAAATTGTTCAATTTATATTTTTACAACACGCACGTGCTAGTCAACGGTACACACACACACACTAAACAACATAATTTTTTTTACTGAGTAATTTCCCTTCCTCGAAGTCCCCCCACTCCCTCATTTTCCTTTAGCTGTTTCCCGTTTCTAGTCAATCACAGGCACAGGTGAGAGAGAAAGGTAAACACAGAATGCTACCTTCAGAATTGTCTTAAGGGAAAAAAAAGAGTTGAGTGAGAGGGAAGATAGCAATCTCCAAGTACAATAATTGGGGGTGCCTATACTCATTGGTAGGACGGGCTTAAGTTACATACCTTCACAGTACTGCAGCATTACCTTTCAAGTAAGCTTATTTGGTCATTTTATTATATAAAATGCTATATGATGACTAAACTTTGTTTTATTCGTGTCCAGTTTGGTGTTTTTTTTTTATATTATTGTACTCCATGACCCAATAACAATTACATCGCCTATACTGGCCCAAACCCGGCATATAAGGAACAGTATACAAATATAACAATTGTGAATTTCCAAATAAGCCCTACTTTAATATTGTTAAGTCCATACTCCAGGACTGTAGCTTAAAATCGGATTCAACTATTGCTGTATGTCCGCTTCAGGCAAAACATAGGCCCACTGACTGTTATAGGTCTCACACTAATAGGTCTAGATTAGGGGTCGGCAACCTACGGCGCGCGTGACAGATTAGCACGCGGAGCAATTTTCAATAAAACACGCGGAGAACCCCCGAAACAATGTGTGTGTGTTATAATTAATGGCGTGCCAGGTATTTCTTTGGTGGTGTTGTTGTTTCTGCATTAGTCAAATGTTTGCACTTGCTGGCCAGTGACAGGTTGCCTTCAAAGATTGAAAGATCTTACTAATTTAGACTCTGAACATAAATTCATGAAAAAAAAAAGTAGCCTACAGTTTATTTCAAATAAATTAAAGCCCAGCCATGTCTATATGTCCTTTGCCTGTCTGATTTAAAACGTTCAGTGTCAACGGAGAAAACCCAGCCTTTGCGTCTCTTGTGCGTACATCAAAACGATGCGTACTTCAAAAGAATGCGCCCACGAATCGCGATCATTGTAACTTTACTTTTGGTTGTTATTGTTTGTATTATATAGCAAGCCAAAAAATATCGACGACAAATAATTAGTATTTGCAAACCATTTACTGAATTGTTTTGTACGATCTCAACAAGGTTATTTTCCAGTATTTCTTTCGGATTTATAGTAAAAAAAAGCGTGTGCCACCCAGTGCCCTCACATAGGGGAGGGCAGAGGGGGGCATACGCCCGGGGGCGACACTTCAAGGGGCGTGGCAAATGTAGTCTAAATATTATAGCAAATATAGCACTAAACAAGCAGTTACAGTATGCAAGGGGGCGGCGCTGAAACTTTTGCACTGGGGCGCTACATAAGCTTGTAAAGGCTCTGGTGCCACCATAATGAAAACTTTCCAAAAAAAAAAACTATTATCGATTTCGAAAATGATTATCGTTTAACATCCTTAAAAATTAGGTATTTTTCTTAATAGTTTTACTCTGTTTATACTTACACTTCACATTTTCATTGCTTTAACTTGCATTCTGGTAGGAAACACTATTAAATTATTAAGTGCTATATTTGAGATTTATTTTAACAGATGATTTCCTTCAAGTTGTGAAAACTGATGTTTTTGACAGACATAACGACTTGCGTTTACACGGACAGGGTCCTTACTGGAAAGGATTTAGATTGAAATTGGACATAATTTGCCGTCATATCCACACTAAAATATTCAAGTACGTCCTCAATGTTAAAGCTCATTCAGAAGGACATTGAGGCACTCAAAGAGAAGTTTTCTAACCTAGTTCCAGATTCATGGATTAATCTTTTCCTAACTCGTCATGCCCGACTTGCTTAATGTAACTTCTATCCATTTAAATCTGGAACATTTTGGTTGGATGGATATGGACACTTTTGAAATGTAGCAAATAAGTTACAAAAGTCGTCACCTAATCTCAACTGCTGGACTTCCGTCCATTAATCGTTCATCTATTTGTGATTCTCCAATTTTAAGTGGCGAAGATCATCGGGGGAGTAATGAAAACTTACTATCCCATAAAATATTTCTAGCATACTTTTTTATAGTTGTAGTCGTTTTATTTAGTTACTAAGTTATTATATAATAATTGTGCTTTTTGCTTTAATTACCCTTCATTTTTTTATATTTCAGGAGAGGCTTTCTACATTATGATTCTTACTCTAAAATCATTTCAAATGTTTAAACATTTACAAACTTCACCAACCAATATATTATCTACTCCATAGGTTCTCAACGGGGGCGTCTGTAAGCTTGAACGCCCGCTTTACATTAGACTTTGTAGGACATTATCTTTTTGTTGCTTTTGTTTGTTGTTTTGCTCGGAATAAATAATTAAATCTACACATTATATACTTCACAGAGAACTATATAATAAGTGCTGTTCAAACGTTCTATCTCTGACGATGGTTAATGCTTTTTGGACAATAAACAAAACACCTTTTAAAGTTCAGGGAGAAGTGGCTGGGGTAAAAAAGAAAAAAAACCTCCTACACTGCGTTCTGTTAAACAAACAAATACACAGCACAACTTTATAATACAACTTTGTGTATCGGGAAGGTCTGTGTGTGTGGGTAGATGTGTACATGTATAGAAATAAACTCAAGAAGTCTTTAGCAGTCAAGCAAATGTGTATGAATGGCGTAGACTAGGGACTTCCACAAGGGGTCGTCCACATATGAAGTCACGCTGGATTTAAAAGAGGATGGATGGGGATTACCTACGAGTGGGGTTTGCTGTGATAGGAAGGGGGAAGCGGGAGGGGGGGGGGGGGGAGAATTGAGAACGGGACGTTACTGGGGAAATATGTTTAAAATTGGGTAAGCATTGTGGTGTTTTAGGCTTTAGCGTTTTGTTTCATTTCGTTTATTTACTTTGAATACTTGGCACGAAGGTTCCGGGTTCGAATCCTGATGAACGCAATAATTTTAATCCCGGGTCTGAAAAGTGCCTCTGAGTCTACCCAGGTCTTAAGGGTAGTAGGGAAGAAGTAAAGGCAGCTGGGCATTGTGGTGGCCACACAATCCCCTCGTATGCTGTGGCCACGGAACAGGCCCTAGAGATTAAATTCGTCTTTACTTTTTTTACTATTAACTTTCAACAACTTTATTTCTAACTACAAAGCTGCAGTACCAAACGTTAGTGTTACATAAACCGGTTCCGCCTGAAGGGCTACGGTAAAACTGAAGGTAAGTTTCAAGTCACTGGAGTCGTGCTGCCATAACTTGGTACTTGTACGTTTTGCCGTTAACAATACAACTAGAACACGAATAACACACCAGACGATGACACAGTGGGCGTTAGTCTTATACACGAAAACAAACGAAACGACACTTTCTACCTGAAAGTAACAAGAGTGTCAGTCAAGGTAGTATAGTGCTGCAAATGTCTTTATACAACCCAGACAATATCTGTACCCGCAGTGTGTCACCCTACTGCTTGATATTAGTTAGATCATTGTCTTACATCTAACCTAAAGCTGTACTGACCGTATTACCGACAACATACATAAGCAAGTTGAATGAGAACCAGTTAGGGAAATTTGTTTAACATACATAAAAGTGAAACTTTTAAAAGAATCTTAATGTTGTAAAACTAAAGCTTTAAATTTTAGTCTAGTCTAGTGTTAGAGAATCAAGAACCACTGGGTCACTCATCACTGGTCAACACACACGCGCGCCACGCTTGCAAAGCACTTGTTAATTCCATTCATGTGCAAAGTCTGGACAGCTGATTAAGGTCACTCTGAAGATTGGGAGCTGAGGGGGTTCTGTTCCAGTGACGAAGTTGGTAAACATTTGTGTATAAGTTAGGTTCTACTAAAGAAAATATTTAAAATTTAGAACAAATTCAGAAGAGAGCAGCATGGTTCATAACTAGCGAATATTCACAACTGACAAGAGTAACACCATTAGTCAAATCAGGAAACCTAGAAATACTAGAGGGCAGAAGGGCAAAGAGTAAAGTAGTAATAATGCAAAAGGCATTCAACTCTAATTTAGTAATAAAACCCAATAACAGCCTGTTGCAATGCTCAGAAAAACATAAACACAAAAAAACTTTCCTTATCCCTTATGCGAGAACAAATTCATATAAGTACTCTTTCTTCCCGAGTGGCATTCGGGCATGGAATGGGTTGCCTAAACAAACCAGGAAAACCAGTAACTTAACATCATTTAAAACATTAATAAAAATGCAAGACTAGAATCGGACCACCGATGAGCGTAGGACGCAATAATCTTCTCTATAGAAGGAGCGTCTGTAATGTATAAGATAAGATGCAGTGAATGAGAAAACATATATAGCTTTCAATTGTTGTAAAAAAAATGTTAACTTTAAGCAAACACTGATCAACTGTGTGTAAGATTGTTCATCATAATAACAATAAATATGCGATAATATAAACGTAACCTTTTGACTTGTTTATGGGGGGACCTTTGTTTGAACTGATAAACTCCGGGGGGACCTTTGTTTGAACTGATAAACTCCTGAATCTATTACTAAATTTTCAGGGAGGAGTGTATTCATTTAAACTGTAAGATTTAAAAACAAACATTCTATAATTGGATCATCAAGGAATTAAAGCATAGGTTCTCAAAGGGGGCGTTAGCGCCCCCCCCCCCCCGGCGAGAGGCTTTAGGAGGGCGCTTATGTTCCCGGGGGCGATGGGGGGGGGTGAAGGGAAATTGGGCGGTACAAACGTACCTGATATAATTTAAACACGTCAGCTATTTGAATCGATTCGTTTTTTGATGAAATGTGAAGAAAACGCAAGTGCTGCTAAATATATAATGTCCCCCAACAGTAGGCATACATATTATTATAATAATTAGAAATCGGAATCGCATGGATTGTTCGAAGAGGTAGGGGTCAGTATTAGACAAGTAGGGTGTGCGGCCGCCTAGTCGTGTGGTTGGTTCACTAGAATGTCAACCGACACGTCGCAGGTATCTGTCCCTGCCACCGACCGCTCCCTGTAGCCCTAACACTAGCCTCTTATAATATTAATGATATTTTCATCTCAGTTTAACTGAGATAATTGTCTAAGATTTATGTATTATATCTGTCTTGTCGTAGGATCATCGTTTAGCGGAATAGATATATAGTAATCATACAAACTGGGTAGTTAATGTAATGTTTGAAAATATACATATACATTTTTAGTCATATAATATTTATAGAATTTTTAAATACTTTTTACAGTTCGATCATTTCAAAGTTATACATTTAAAGCCATTTTTGTGTATAAAACAAAAAAAAACATTAGAAATATTAGCTTAAATGAAACGGGTCAATTATCTCCCTTTAAATAAAAAATGTTTCCGCATTTGATTCAATAGTGATGCCAAACAAGTTCTGTTTTGTAATATAACAAATATTACTGACTAATTATTATTTATTTATATAAATTCAACATTATGGTATTCATTACAATATTTAATTATTTGAGGATTAAAATAATTTACGTTAAACAGTTGTAAATAAACATTTCCTGCATTAATTGTTTGTCCATTTAGGGAGTTTATATTTTAAACATTTATAATTATAGAAATTACATAATATAGTGCTATTAAAAAAGTCTCTAATATTTCTAAATTAATAATACAAATCAATTTGTTTTAGAATTAATTATATTTCAGTTTAATTAAAGAAGATGAGCATAAATACTCATTTAAATGTAATTAGTCTGTATCAATTAATGAGCGGTCAAGTGTAGGTGACCTCTTTGGATGCATCTTCTTCTTCTTCTATTAGCCAGTCTGCAGAGCTGTTTGCTCTCTTGCAGTCTTTGTATGCTTAAAACAGCTTTCATGTGCAATAAAATCTGTTCAAAAGCTGAAAGTAAAGGAGCGAATGCCTAGCAGTTGAAAATAGCTAATGACTTTCCTAAGTAGCTTCCATCCAGATTTTTTCTGTAAATGGGCACATTTGATGCCCATTTTTAAAAAGTTAAAAATTCAACTGGCTCCATTTTTAAATCGCCAATATTCCTCCACGTAAAAGAAGATCTACATCTAAGAAGGTTGTAGTAATATAAAAACCAGTTAGGCTTGGTGTGGTATGAAAAAAATTAGTCCATCAATTTGAAAGTCTTGCCTTTGATTAGAAAACTAAGCTTTTAGTGCAAAATAAATAGTGTTCATTGTTCATTGACGAGGACTACAAGCGATGGCTACTGCACACAGAGACACAGAGGTTGGTTAGCAGAAGATAACCGTTTAAATATAATGTATGAGACTTGGATTCGGTGCTCGAGTTTTTGAAAAGCAAAATGCGATTCTTTGGGAGAAAATCAATCAGTTTCACTAGGTCTTTGAGTTTTGTATTGCATTTTTATCACCCTCTTTTGTGGAAAGTGGATTTTATGCTAATACCATTTTGTTGTCAACAAAGAAAAACAAGACAAGCTGCAAATAGTGACCAAAACTGTAACAAATATAGACAAACTATTAGCAACACACCAGGCAAACGATTCACACATCAGGCAAACGATTCACACACCAGGCAAACGATTCACACACCAGGCAAACGATTCACACTAATATCGTTTTTTTATTTAAGCCACGTGTTTATGTAATTTTTTTTTGTATCTATTAATTCTAACAATATATTTCCTTGTCAGTTTGTTTAAAGAAAACAAATAAGTAGATCTACACAAATCTAGTCGGTCTAAGAAAAAATTGCGGAAACTATATTGACCATTTAACTTCCAGGGGAGTTAATGGGGGGAGGGGAGGGGTGGACGCTAAAAAAAGTTAGGGGAGGAGCGATGAGCGGAAAATAATTGTGAAAGGGGGCGGTGAGCCGAAAAAGGTTGAGAACCTATGATTTAAAGAAACACAAAAACTGTTTATATACATTCATGAAGTAGATCTAGTGAGAGTTACTACAAGTACTGTTTATATACATTCATGAAGTAGATCTAGTGAGAGTTACTACAAGTACTGTTTATATACATTCATGAAGTAGATCTAGTGAGAGTTACTACAAGTACTGTTTATATACATTCATGAAGTAGATCTAGTGAGAGTTACTACAAGTACTGTTTATATACATTCATGAAGTAGATCTAGTGAGAGTTACTACAAGTACTGTTTATATACATTCATGAAGTAGATCTAGTGAGAGTTACTACAAGTACTGTTTATATACATTCATGAAGTAGATCTAGTGAGAGTTACTACAAGTACTGTTTATATACATTCATGAAGTAGATCTAGTGAGAGTTACTACAAGTACTGTTTATATACATTCATGAAGTAGATCTAGTGAGAGTTACTACAAGTACTGTTTATATACATTCATGAAGTAGATCTAGTGAGAGTTACTACAAGTACTGTTTATATACATTCATGAAGTAGATCTAGTGAGAGTTACTACAAGTACTGTTTATATACATTCATGAAGTAGATCTAGTGAGAGTTACTACAAGTACTGTTTATATACATTCATGAAGTAGATCTAGTGAGAGTTACTACAAGTACTGTTTATATACATTCATGAAGTAGATCTAGTGAGAGTTACTACAAGTACTGTTTATATACATTCATGAAGTAGATCTAGTGAGAGTTACTACAAGTACTGTTTATATACATTCATGAAGTAGATCTAGTGAGAGTTACTACAAGTACTGTTTATATACATTCATGAAGTAGATCTAGTGAGAGTTACTACAAGTACTGTTTATATACATTCATGAAGTAGATCTAGTGAGAGTTACTACAAGTACTGTTTATATACATTCATGAAGTAGATCTAGTGAGAGTTACTACAAGTACTGTTTATATACATTCATGAAGTAGATCTAGTGAGAGTTACTACAAGTACTGTTTATATACATTCATGAAGTAGATCTAGTGAGAGTTACTACAAGTACTGTTTATATACATTCATGAAGTAGATCTAGTGAGAGTTACTACAAGTACTGTTTATATACATTCATGAAGTAGATCTAGTGAGAGTTACTACAAGTACTGTTTATATACATTCATGAAGTAGATCTAGTGAGAGTTACTACAAGTACTGTTTATATACATTCATGAAGTAGATCTAGTGAGAGTTACTACAAGTACTGTTTATATACATTCATGAAGTAGATCTAGTGAGAGTTACTACAAGTACTGTTTATATACATTCATGAAGTAGATCTAGTGAGAGTTACTACAAGTACTGTTTATATACATTCATGAAGTAGATCTAGTGAGAGTTACTACAAGTACTGTTTATATACATTCATGAAGTAGATCTAGTGAGAGTTACTACAAGTACTGTTTATATACATTCATGAAGTAGATCTAGTGAGAGTTACTACAAGTACTGTTTATATACATTCATGAAGTAGATCTAGTGAGAGTTACTACAAGTACTGTTTATATACATTCATGAAGTAGATCTAGTGAGAGTTACTACAAGTACTGTTTATATACATTCATGAAGTAGATCTAGTGAGAGTTACTACAAGTACTGTTTATATACATTCATGAAGTAGATCTAGTGAGAGTTACTACAAGTACTGTTTATATACATTCATGAAGTAGATCTAGTGAGAGTTACTACAAGTACTGTTTATATACATTCATGAAGTAGATCTAGTGAGAGTTACTACAAGTACTGTTTATATACATTCATGAAGTAGATCTAGTGAGAGTTACTACAAGTACTGTTTATATACATTCATGAAGTAGATCTAGTGAGAGTTACTACAAGTACTCTACTCTGTAGTGTATAATGCAATAGAATAGCCGAGAGTATGAGATTATTGAACGAAAGGAGATACTTCGCAATCTAGAAATAAATTAACAGAACTTAAAGATGTAATAAAAAATAAAGTAAAACAGCTCTTACAAATATATAATTTGAGAATAACCACTAACTGCCCAGTCTCGCGTGGAGCGACCTTAATAGCCCCCATCCCCTCACCCTGGGCTAATCACAGTCTTTTGAAGTAGTAATATAGTTTCATACAGCCAGAACATAATTATTGGGATATATTTAAGGACTACTCATCATCGTTGAAAAAAAAAAAGAACCCTGTCTTTAGTTACATTATATGCAAGTCACGTGTGTGTGTGTGTATTACATTGTACTTATTTAGACAAGATGAAGAAGAACACGTAGAATGAGTGCATTGATTGAGATGAATGGATGACATGAACTGTGGAAGGTGATATGATGGGAGCTCACCCCATTTCTTCTTGGCAGCCAGTCTGGCTGGGGATGTCTTGCTGTGTTGAACTCCCATTTCACTGTCTCTTAAGTCCACATTCCGCTCAGACCGACGTTAGTGAAAGGATCTACACACACACACGCGCGCACTTACGACTTAGCTACAATTTGTTGAAATAGAGATGTTCGAAGTGGCACGAATCCAGAGGGCATATGAAGTTCTAGTTATTTATTGAAATCTACTCATAGAAACAGACGGTCTTCAAACGTTATAAAATCCACTCATAGAAACAGACGGTCTTCAAACGTTATAAAATCCACTCATAGAAACAGTAGGTCTTCAAACGTTATAAAATCCACTCATAGAAACAGTAGGCCTTCAAACGTTATAAAATCCACTCATAGAAACAGTAGGTCTTCAAACGTTATAAAATCCACTCATAGAAACAGTAGGTCTTCAAACGTTATAAAATCCACTCATAGTAACAGTAGGTCTTCAAACGTTATAAAATCCACTCATAGTAACAGTAGGTCTTCAAACGTTATAGCCTAAAATCCACTCAGAGAAACAGTAGGTCAATAAACGTTTTAAATCTCACTCCCAGAAAAGAGTAAAAACATTAGGCTAGATACTAATATAAAATCCACTGAAAACTAAAGGCCTAGTATAAAAGTTATAGAATTCACTGACCGTATGTTTACCTTGAACACTAAAATTCAGTGACATATATTGCACAGACTTTATTTTTTATTCAAAATCCAATCACATAGGTCTAGATACTGTAGCAGACACAGAGCAGCGAATGTAATTTTTTTTTTACTAAGCGTCAATAAATACAACATAGTAGGCCTATGCCTATTCATGTGTTTTGCACAAAACCCTAATCCAATTAATCCAATCAGTCAAATATAGCCATATTGTAAAAAGCTTTTTAAATTTCGCAGCTTTAAGACATAACAATAAGCTGCCACTAGATATAACACAACACACGTAACAAGTCAATCATACGGCTATCACATCACAGTTGACAATTTCATGTTTGTACTACAGGATATATCCCATGACCCTAACCGTGCTATAGGTCATTATAATGCCGTCACTTGCCGTGGCATAGAACATAACACACACACACACACTGTCAGCTGTGTTTAAAAAAGAAATACTGTAGTAGTATCACTTAAGAAAAACTACAAACAGGTCTTTAAAACTCGTAAGCATTTCCATACACCACCATTAAAAGGTTGACGAAATTTGAAGATAAGCAGAACGTAGCCTACGCACAGTTTAAAGGACGCTATTACCTCAAAGTTTTCCTTATTTAAGATCCACATTTTTACTAGAATACTACTTACAAGTTTCACAGTGAAGTTGTCCTTAAGTTTTAACCTACAACATCCATTGTCTAAACTAGTTCATAAGTGCACACATGGCGCGACACACCTCTGTAAGACTTAAACAGACAAAATGTTTTTTAAGACCTATGCACAAGGTCATGAATGTGGGCCCTAAACTGCCCCTAACCACCTTACAATGCAACATTCCACAAGAACCGAAAGAGGCCCTACATCAAAAGAAATTTCTTCTTTTTTTTTTCGTTCGAATCCACGTGATTTTATATACACACAGTTGATTCCCTTTAACAAAACCCTACCCACTATGTCCATAATATAATACAGGTCTAAAAATTGACAATTGCAATTCTAAACATTATATCGAACTCCGGTGCATTGTGCACAGTTATAGTCAGTAGTAGCACTTACACTTAAGCTGAATTTGAAAAAAATATAATTAAAAAACAAGACAAGGTCTAGTGTCGACCTAGATTTAATGTGTCTGTGACAAGGTCTTGTGTCGACCTAGATTTAATGTCTCTGTGACAAGGTTTAATGACAATCTATTTTTAACTGGAGAATCTACTGGTACATAATTGTTTGTGTTTGCACAAACTGCGGGCACGCTCCGGTGGCAACCCATTGTCACGAAGCAAACACACAGAAGACAGGACAGAAAGAAACACAGAAGACAGGACAGAAAGAAACACAGAAGACAGGACAGAAAGAAACACAGAAGACAGGACAGAAAGAAACACAGAAGACAGGACAGAAAGAAACACAGAAGACAGGACAGAAAGAAACACAGAAGACAGGACAGAAAGAAACACAGAAGACAGGACAGAAAGAAACACAGAAGACAGGACAGAAAGAAACACAGAAGACAGGACAGAAAGAAACACAGAAGACAGGACAGAAAGAAACACAGAAGACAGGACAGAAAGAAACACAGAAGACAGGACAGAAAGAAACACAGAAGACAGGACAGAAAGAAACACAGAAGACAGGACAGAAAGAAACACAGAAGACAGGACAGAAAGAAACACAGAAGACAGGACAGAAAGAAACACAGAAGACAGGACAGAAAGAAACACAGAAGACAGGACAGAAAGAAACACAGAAGACAGGACAGAAAGAAACACAGAAATGGAAAGAAAGATAGAGAGATGGGGTGAGAGCATGCGTGGAGGTATAAGAGTATCACCAGGTGTAACCAAGGCAACACACTTATAGTGGACTGTTGCATCTATGGCGCCCTCTATATGGAACAGCGTGCCGCAGACAATGAGAGATTCTGAGACCAAAAGACTCTCTTAAAAAGTGTTTAAAGACATTTCTCTTCGGCTAGTGTTTGTGTGCCATCTTCCACTTAAATGTATAGCAATAGCACACTGAGCATGCTGAATGTAATAGAGACCGGAGTGATGCACTTAAATAAATAAGAAATAACCACATAGGTGGTTTATTCCTCTTAGGTGCTTATAATAATTACGTATATAGATAAGTGAAGGACTATGAAAATTGTAGTTTTGGCTTGCAACAATAGAAACAAACATTTATTTATTAAGGAGGCTCATTCCACTCTTTTTATAAATCATTGGTAAAGAAGCAGAATGTGAGACACAACATGTCAGTTTCTAAAGGAACTGAATAACTCACCTCTAACCTCACCCTTGCCTATTCTGGGCAGCTCGGCGTTCTCAGTTATAATATCCAGCAAGTTGTAGCCCCATCTTCTGTGAAAGTGCTCCCTGCCTCCATCAAGCCTGGTCAGTGTCACATGGCTATGTTGGTCACTGTCAGCCTGTTGTTAAGAAGGACATTTGGGACTAGTGCAATAATATTTAGTACATAGTGTTACAAGAGTCAGTGTCAAAGAGAGAGATTTTGACCCCCCCCCCCCCCTCAGTGTCAAAGAGAGAGATTTTAACCCCCCCCCCCCCCCCCAGTTTATTACAGCTCTAGAGTTATAAACCGGGTCTAATTTTAATCAGGATCTGAAGTCCTGGCTTTACCCCAGGGGTGTAAAGTCTAGCCTCCTCCATTGCATGCAGTTCTGTCTCCAGCCATTTGTCTCCAGCCAACTCGCATGAAGTCTCAATGTACACATAATAAGTTACATACCAACTAAAAGCCAAAAGCCTTGTTAGGAAAATTAATGTATAAAAAAAAGCACTATTTTAGGTAATTTAATATTATGCTTATAATAGAAATAATATTAAATTGACATTAATTTTTTTTAAATAATTCTAAGACCAAAATGATTCCCTGTTGCAACCTTCAGTGCAGTGTCACTGTATAGTAAGTCTTAGTATGAATATTAATATTTCTTTGGCAGAAGATTTATTCAAAGGGAAGTAAGCCAATTAATAATAACCATAAGAGTTAAACAAATAAGCCAAACCAATTACCTGCCTTCATTTGTACACTAATTAAAAGAAATTAAATTTTGAATATAAAAAACTGGACCTCTATTAATGGCTAGATATTAATTTTGTGAAAAATACATAGAATTTTTTTCTTTTAATACATTTACATTTTACAACAAAATTTAAACATTTCTTAAAATACTGAATAAAATTGTATATTTTTTCCCCAGGTACAATTTACTGCAAAAATAGTAATGTTTATATCAAATCCTTTCAAGTCTACAATTACTTAAGTGAATTAAATGGTTAAGTGATAGAGCACGTTCTGCATTTTATTGAATGCATTTGTATATTTTTTTTTTAAAGTGTGAAAACATAAAAAATATTGTTGTTGTTTTTTTACTCATACATATTAGATCTAATTAAGCACAGGCAAATTTGGTGAAAATTTTTTTTTACTAATGAATAATATACAGTATTACTAACAGATGATGGCAAAATTGTAAACTTTTGGAAAAAAATAGATTCCCACCAGACATGTATAAAATTATTTTCAATTTTCCCATGTGCCAGATATCCGGAAGGAGACGGAAAAGAGGGTATTTTCCAAAAATGTAACTAAGCATTCTGGTTTGCAGTTCTTTATAGAAAAAAAACAACCTATTAATGGGCTCTATCCTTGACACTGACTTCCACAAGGCAATTTGTCAGAGGAAGAAACTACAATTAGGTATTGGCTCGCATATTAAACAGAAGCTAAGGTCAAGGGGCTATCAAATTTACCTCTATGTAATAAGTAAAATACTATAAATTAGAAATTGCTTTATTGAAGATTTTGTTGCATAAAAAAAAAAAGAGGTGCTTGCACAATTAGGACAAATTCTTAATGGCGAATGTACGTTAATAGGGGGCCAAACCTAAGGAAAATCAGGTACGATTAATAAAGTTTGGTAGAAAACAGATAGAACAGATAAGTTAAGGCAGATAACCAAAAAGTGAAAGTTTTATACAAGTTATATACAAATATAAGAAATGTGTGTAGCTTTGTGAAAAGACAACAGCAATTTTAAAAAGATATTATAATATTACTGATGCACAGAAAGTTCAGCTTCAATAAATATATAAAAGCATGATCAGTTAAACAATTTTCTTTATGGGTTTAATTAATGAATTATGGATTATAGGTTATGGGTTCAGTCTAATAAGCAATTATAATAGAAAGTTATCCAATGTTAGATACAATAAAGAGATAGATTTAAAATAAGGAATAAGAGAGAGATATTTAAAAGTCAGATTGTTTAAAAATATGAACTTGTTTATAATAAAATGAAAAAAATATGTTTCTAAAAAATGCTCTGCAAGTAAAATGAGCACATTCTAAACAAGTTGAAGTTATTCTCTCTAAAAAAAAAACACTTAAAGATTATAGGGCCCAGCCTATAGAAAAATTGTTAAAGAAAGTTAATATACATATAACAAAAAGATATAAGCTAGTTTAAATATATAGCCTATTCCATATATTTACAATAATCTTTAATAACATTTTATTAGATAATTGAGAAATCTGAGTTTAAATGTAGATTTGTTTCATAAATAATGATGCATGATAGTGTTTTAATTATCATTTTCATCTCAAGCTCAAGCACACAGACATCCAACACAGAAAGACATGTGGCCATTGAGCCTCCATTAGCAATGATCATATCTGACAACTAATCAATAAAGGGACATGCCACCTAACCTGCTCTGTCTGGCTGAATGTAAGAAGGCAATCTCCTGTTTTGAGAACACAGAATCTTGGCTGCCATTTAGGCTCTGGGTGTCTCCCAGCACAAAACAGTCTTTTTTCTAGGTCATGGTCAACATCTGGGACAGAGATATGGTTATGGATTTAAAATAATAGATAAAATAATACATTTAAAAAGTATTTTGATACATTGAGAAGCACATAATGTAGATAATGTTTAAGATATGTGTAGTTTATGTGTATTTATTTTTTTGCTGAATATATATGATATATATATATATATTATATGTGTGTGTGTGTGTGTGTGTGTATGTGTGTTGGTGTGTGTGTAGATTATATTATATACAGTATTATAAGGTCTATTATTATATATGATTCTATAATAAATAACAGATTGAAATAATGCCTTGTGACTTGTGTCATTGAGAAGCACTCAGTGTGTGTATGATTACTTATAACCACTTCTAAGCTATATCTATAGCTTATAAAAAAATATATTAAAAGAAGACCCAGGCAATATTCAATATACTATATAATATAGGCCTACTATATAAATAATTATATTAATTAGGTCAGGTTTTAAAATAATATTGAGAGCAAGATAATTCCAAAAAACTTTCCATGGTCATATTTATTATTACCAAGTCGAATTTACTCAATTAAAGCCTAAAGTAAAATTTAAAATAAAAGGAATGGAAAAAATAAAATTTAACAAAAGTAAAAGTAATATTAATTTGCAATAAACCTAGATCTAGTTTAATTTTTAAAGTTTTGAATATTTGTATTAGGCATATCGTAAGATTTAGTCTAGGGTAGGCCTACCAAAGGCCAAAGACCAATTGAAGTATTATTATAATTATACATTAACATTAATTAGGCTATACTCATATACTCTGTATACTGAGTAGAGGGCCTAAGTTTTTGTGTTTTTAAATTTTACTTAATTAGATTGCAGATGGCATGTAAGCAATCACACAGGCTAAATTTCTATGAATTAGATCTAATCTAGCAATTAGAACACTGAGAATGAGTATTCAATTACTTGGTGTCACTTGAATGAGATGAGTCAGTCTAGTCAATAATGATCGATTTGACAGGTGACAGGTGCATCAATAAATAATAAATGTTAAATATTAATAGGGCCTACTTCCGTATGCTACAAATTCAAAGCAATATTAAAAGGATATTTTTTTTTAAAGATGTATCATTACCCCATATGTGCAGCCATCCTTCGACTACATCTGCAAGGACTTTATCGTGTGTCATCTTTAACTCCATGCTTAAAATCCTGTAAATTACTCAACACATCCATCGAAATTTGCCGCATCTTTGTGACACAGGAAGTGCAATAGAAATGATGCCAGAGTGAAGATAGCAATAAATGTTACAATTTTTAACACTGTTTTGTTTTTACTGCTTACTTTTTTATTATAATATTTCCTAATTCGTCACATACAAATTGAATTATTTTAGGCTAGATTATATTCAGATTAAAATATACGAGTTTCCTTTGTTCGAGCTTGAAACAATACAAATCCTGCCATTGATTTCTCTAGCAGACACCACCGCTTGACCTTTGACGAAGTCTAAATTTAGTATCAATCAATACGCTCTGCCAAGGACGCCACTTTAAAGTGGGTTTTCATAATTATACTGCTGTCTTGGTTGTGATGGAGAAAGGGGCAGTGGGAAGGATACAATTTTTCGGAACCCAAATTTAAACGTAAAATTATTGCAACACATTTGTAATAAAATAATATTGTACATTCTATGAATATGGCCTAATATATGTCACTTACTTTATATTACTTAGGGAACGGTCATGTTTAGAAAACAAATTACCACATTGGGATCATTGGAAAATATATTTTGGCTTTAGAATTGCCAACTGCTTTTTATAGATTAGTTAAATTATAGCTCATGCCTAGTTATTCATCTAAATATTAGGCCTACTGTAGTTCAAATGCCTAATGAATTTTGTATCCTATTGTCGAAAAGACACCGCGTTTTGTGGTGTAGGACCGTGTAGGCTAGGTAGCCTAGGCCTACCTCCAAAAAACTTTTTTTTACGATGCTACACCTATAGATTGAAAAAAGAAAGGGCTTCATTTATTTTAAACAACCGATCAATAGGCCTACAGAAATTAGTGAAAAAAGAAAGTAAAATATCTGTTTCTTCCTCTAAGTCCCCATCCCTACTCAAGATCCTATCCCTATTGTTATCTTATAGCGGGTCGACACACAATAAAAGTCTTTTGAACTAATTTGAAATGCGTCATTAGACTGAACGTCATATAAACTGCTCGGCGCCGTTATTGATGACAAGTGCCCAAATTACTAATTACCATTAACATTGTTTGTAATGATTTCAAATGCTAGGACATGGCACTCGCGGTTTCCTCGGAATGCTAAACACTGCCTAATAGTAGGCTATAGGCCTAAGCCATAGGTCCTAAATAAAACGCATCTTAAGCTACTAGTGCACAAGCATACTTTTATTAGAGGTCTAGAGAGGCTTTTACACATTTACGATTCTTTCCATAATGTAATTTGTTCAATAGGCCTACAAAAAAATGCCGCCTTTACGACTTATAAATGCGCTACGCACACAACGCACAATTAGGAGTGGCAATCAGTGGCGTATTTAGGCATATTCTACATGTTCCATTGGAACAGGGGGCCCCACACAAAAGGGGCCCCCACACATCCCAAAAATATATGTTTGAGTGGCATCCCCATATTTCGTTGAAAATGTAGAAAAAATTCTTTTATTCCCATACAATTTAAAGCGGTCCAGTTCAACCAAGCTACGTGCAACAAAAATGTATGATTTTACAGAATGTAATATGAATTAACGGCCCTTTTCTGAGGTAGGCCATATATGGAAGGCAGGGCGAGGCCACGAGGGGCCCCACATAAATTTGGGAACAGGGCCCCACATAAATTTAGGAACCGGCCCCCCACAATCCTAAATACAGCCCTGGTGGCAATATTTATACTTTTCATAGTATTGTGTTCTGCTTAGGGATGTTAAACGAAAACCGGCATACCGGATTCCGGTTTAAAACCGAAAACCGGTTTTGATTTTCAAAACACCGCGTCTGTGCTTTATTATTAACGGCACTATTAAATACATATTCTTTTGATTCTCTTTCAACACATTATTTTACAAGTTATCATAAATATATGCCTCTTCATATGCTTCTTAATATTATGGTCAACGATAATCGGTAATTTGATTATCATTATTGAAAAATTGAAAGCTTTTATCGGTTTTAATCAATTATCCCAGATTTTGTTAGTTCTAAAGAATTCTATGGTACAGAGTACAAAATCATATTGTATTCACACAAATCAACCCCTTGAATGCCCTGCAAACACTAAAGAAAAAAGGGACCCCCACACATCCCAACAATTTTTTTTAGTCTTTTCTTTTTGCAATTAGAATAGTGATATTATAGAAGCGCACGATGAAGGGCGGTCTTCTAGGTTGTAAACTTATGTGACGACTCGTGCCTGAATCATATTGTGCAAAACGTTACCTTCTTTCTACTTTTTTACGTGGATGCTGGATAGGCTACTCCTACTTTTTTTTTTAATGTCATTGTTTCTCAAAGCTTAACTCTCAGCTATCGCATGGTGGTTTCGATGACTGGTATCATGCTAGTGCAAAGTTGTCTGAGCATGAACGATCAACGTGTCACGTGGAAGCTGTGTTGGCATCTGTCCGTAGAGCTGCTGGATTGGGTAGAGCATTGAGCCTGACTTCAAGGATCAGTTGTCCACTGCAGTTACATACTGGAGAACTGTAATCAAACGACTTGTCAACATAATAATGTTCATAAGTGAAAGAGGGTTTACATTCAGAGGAAGCAATCAAACATTTGGTTCGGCCATAAATGGTAATTTTCTTGGTATTCTGGAGTTGATAGCAAAACATGATGATTTTCTAGCTGAACACATTGTAAAACATGGTAATCGAAGAAGTGGAAACACAAACTCCCTGTCTTCTAGACTTGGTGATGAATTTATATCAATTATGGCTAAGCAAGTATTTAATAAAATTACTGCACGACTAATGCAATATATAAAAAAATATTAATATTTAACAAACAACAAAAAACACGCACCCACACACTAATACACACAACATGAAATAAAGCAGAAGTAAAAAAAAACGCCACTAGTTACGACTCAGACAAGAAGGAATCATAAAGACTGTTTGGGGCATGTCACTGTCAGAAACAGTCAGATAGAGACTGAACTCAACTAGAAAATACTGCAACAAATACTGTGAGTGAGAAATCGCATTAGATTGCTAAGTGAAACTGACACACTGTTGGCCAGCGGTTCAAACCTGGGGGCCGAACTACCAATTCATTGGGGTCGCCAAGGACCATAGGAAAACACTTATTTTTAATGGTCTTATTGAGGCTTTCCACAACATGTACAGCACAGTACTCTTCGATGGCGCCACCCCACAACCCTTACCAGTGTTTGGCGGGGTCAAACAGGGACGTCTCCTGGCACCAACACAATTTAGTCTAGACCAGGGAGTGGCAACCTTTTGATAATAGTATGCCAAAATGGTATTTATAATTCATTTAGAGTGCCAAGAGCCTAAAAGTCATCCAGCTTTAGCACTCTATTTCTAATAGGAGATAAATTGAATAGCTTTTTTTAGGAGTATTCTGCGTGCCATTGTAAATCGCTTTACATAGGTTGCCGATCCCTGGTCTAGACTATTGCTCTTTAGTAACTCTTTACTTTTCATTCATTAAATCTTAAATACAAGGCTTTTCAATAATTATGTCATTTTATTCATACATTCATCTGTACTACTTAAAGAAGTAAATGCGTACTGGTGAAAACAAGTTAGTAGCTAGAAAGGTGTTTAAAAAATGACATTTATAATGTTAAAAAATTAATTTATTTATTGTTCATTTTAAGTATTTTTTTATCAATTTGAGTACCGGTATTGGTATACCCATATAAAATGTTTTATTTTCTCAAATGCAAATTGTGTAGTAAAAAAATTGTTTAATAAAATCATTGCCCCAGAGACTTAAAACTAGGACAATTATCTCCCTTGATTAGATTTAGTAAGCATTTGTTGAATTTTTTGTTAAATATCGAATTCGCTCTCGTTGAATATTTTTTAAAGAAATTAAAAGAAAATGGTTTTAATAATATATCAACATTATATGTTAAATCTTAGGTTTTAATAATATACCAACACTATATATTAAATGAGAGGCTGGCTGGTCATGTGGTTAGTTCAACCGACACATCGCGGGTTCTAAGCTTATACCTGCCGCCGACCGATCCCTGCCGCCCTGCAGGAGTTTTGGACCTAGTGGAAGTCTTGGACCAGCTATCTGGAAGGAACGTCTGTAAAACTTATAAGAAAAAAAAAGTTGGGTTTTTATAATATAGCCTACAAACATTATGTACATGTATACATTTTCGTCTTTTATTCGTTGTCTGTACTCTGTAACTGTTGTCAGCACATAGAATTCTTACCAACTATATATAATCCCAACGGGAACGCTATACAAGTATATTTATTATTATTATTATAACTTAAATCTTAATGGGTCAACGAACCATTTCATGGGAGTCACCTAAGACCCCCGGAAAATGCATATTTTATCAATCTACAGACGGGTCCTACCACATGCAGACACAGAATAGAAATATAATTCTATACTTATTCTGTGCATGCAGATACATCCAAATACGAGTACCAGGCGTAATGACATCAGCCCACCAACCCCATCCCATACCTACTTTAAACAGTTGCGAAAACAGTCGTATGCACCGAATTACTATTTCACACTGAAGTCAGTCGAGTGGAAAAATTTAAAAACATTGAGGAACATGACATTGAACCAGATAAAAGGATTACGAGAATGATTTTTACGGTAATGATTTTTTGTAAAAGAACACTTGCACATGCTGGCAGACAATATTTCATCGTACCTTTCTAATTTATCTGACACTTTATTTGCACTTGAAAGAAGGTCATGGACAGTTATATTTGAAGATTCTCCTGAGACTACACAAGAAAAGTTCATTTAATTTATTAACAACTAATTTCTCTACAATGCCAATTACAAAATACAGGATTAGGTGTTTGCAGTCATATACTATTCTGTCTGAGACTGTGTTGCGCCTTCTTCTTCAATCTCCAACAACATATATCTTTGTGAAAGGGCTTTCCAGTTTGTTGATGATTAAATCTAAATACAGAAGTAGACTTGTGAAAGATGATCTTCGTTGTGTAAGCCGACGAGAAAGACACAATCTCAATCTTAGAACTGACGTTGTGTTGTAATTAGAAATTGAAATTTCACAATATATAATTTCAAACGGATTTTTGTGATTAATCACTGTGCTTTAATTATGTTCAATGTGTAACACTAAAAATGCATCCTGCATTCTGCATATGAGATATTTACATTACATTTTATAACAGTAGCACATTACAGTTATAAGGTAGCGACGAAACCAAGTTTATGGTTGGGGTTCACCATAACGTGATAAGCTGAATAAAAGGGTCGCGGCATTAAAGAAATTGGGAAACACTGCTGTAGGCCAATAAGATTGTTTATGTAGGCCCATGAGTGTTCAAACGAGCAACTGAGGTTTAATGAAATGAAATGCTAATTTGCTCGCCGAATCAGAGTACGTCAGACAGAGTGGGTTACCGGTACATATTATCATTCGGCATCAACAACAAACACTGTACATTTGTACATAGGCTAACACAGCGATGTCGGAAGGCAGGGGTGAAGTCAAGAGGGGGCCCCCAACATAAATTTTGAAACGGGGCCCCCACAATCCTAAATACGGCCATGTGCGTACAGGGCCCTTACATGCCTATGTGGCGCCCCGGGGCAAAAGTTTCAGTGGCGCCCCCTCATACTGTAATTCATATGTTTTCAACCTCTTTCAGCTCACCGACCTTTTTTTCAATTTTGTTTCGCTCACCGCCCCCTTCCCCTTGCCGTAATTAAATTAATGAGTTACATTTACCGCATAAAATTTGTATAGGACGACTAGATTTGTGTGCGTTTTTATGATCCTAAAAAGAGATGAAATGAACATGTCTTTTTTATTATAAATAAAAAATATACTGCACAAGAGGTTTTAAAACAAAATCAATATTAAAGTGAAGCTTGTTTGTTCCTAGCAGTCTGTATCTGATTGGTTCAATTTCGGTTATTAAAATCATTGGGTTTTCACGCTCCATTATTTGCAACTTGCTTCTCTTTTCACTAAATAGGGGGATGGAAATGCAATAAAAATTGTTGCCAACATCAAAAGACCTAGTGAAATTGATTGATGCCCTTTTGCAACCAAAAGTCCTCATTATAGCCCATTTCTTATACGTTTCAATGTTTATTTTCATCGTTTTCTTTTATTCAATCAATTCCTCATGCAGAGTAAAGGTAGGACTGATTTTAATATTTCATTGTTAGAAAAGAAGGTCTAAAAACCAATCAGGAATTCTCATGTTAACAATCATAAGGTCTTTAAATCGAATGCTAAAGTTACCATTAAGTGCTTCAAGTTGTTGACAATAAGTAAGTAGAAAATCTATGTCTTCATCCGTTTTTTTCTTTACAAATGCAAGACCTATGCGTCCAAATTTGCATATGTACAATCAAAGTTTTGACATTAAAGAAAATATCATCTTTTTTGTGTAGGTCATTACCTTTAAATCATTTTTTTTTAACTTATATAAATCGATTATATCAGTGATAGACTATCAGTCTTCAATTTTATTCGATTTTCTATCAAATAATCGTTTTTGCTTTCCAAAACCTCTATCATCGAATCAAAGAATCATTCAATCTATTTAAAATTGTGATGACCATCATGTATGCAGTAACAAACGATTTGTAGTCCTTGTTATTTTCAAGGCATAACTGAACAATCTATCAATGAATGCATTGTTTCTTATTTGTTATCTGCAGTAATTACGTAGTGTAGTGAGCGATGCATACAATAAATGAGATTATTTAGCAACTAAAGGTTATCGATGAGATCACACAGCTAATACGTCTGGCACAGCAATCCACGATAACACTATTATATAAAAGTCTTCTAGTTCAAGTAATGTAGATTCGCCTTTAGTGGCACTTATTATTTTATTTTTTTCAGAAAAATTGGCAATTTTCCCTTCTATAATAAAATAAACGTAACGCTTAATTGTCTGGTAGCATGTACTCATCAAATTGTATGTTTTAGATAACCACACAATGTACTCTACTCCCCACCTGCCATTTCATCAATTCATCTCTGCATAGTTCTTTGGCTCAACTTATATTTCTTAAATTCAAGTTGATATCAACGATTGTTTTTATAAATCATATTTTATTTAAATTAGAATCAAACCGATCTGAAACTGCGATAATTAACGAACTCGCCGAATTTTGTTTGCTATCGAACCAATCCAGACATTTTATTTAAATTGACCAGAGCCCCAACTTTTAAATATCAATACGATTCCTACTTTTTATTCGTATAACATGTTCTTTTGGGTGATAGCAGATGTTTAGCAGCAGTTAGGTTCTATGTCACATTTCATCCTTATTTAATCACTGCCCCCATCTGCTTTTCTCAGAAACAGTCTAATTATAGCAATAAATCAAGATTAAGTATGTTAAGGGCTTTGAATGACTTTTACATCACAATTACACAATAGACAGAGTCAATAGTGAAACAGTCGATTAGTTATTTAACAAGCTCAAGATTACCGTAGGCCTATTATAATTAAAGTTCAAATACTTAAAGTACTTTCGTACCGCCCACTGGTCCTTCACCGCCCCCCTATCTCCCCCCGGGAACGTTAGCGCACCCCAAGAGCTTCTCACCGCCCCCTGGGGGGCAACAACGCCCCCGTTGAGAATCTATGAGTGACTGTAACTGCTTTGTTTAGTTAATTATTATGATTAAAGAAATTAAAAAATGCAAATTTTTATTTAGAATATTCTAGATGAACCAATATTTTATGAAACATTAGTGAGCCTATTAAAAGTGAACCATTTGTATAAAACACTTTGAGTTTAAATAAATAAGAAGTTAACTTTTACCATCTTTATCCATTATTTCTTTTGTTGACAATTTGTGTTTCAAAATTTCTGGTATGAACTTAGGTTATATTTTCCGCCACCCTAGAAGTGCCGCCCCCCCTAGAAGTGCCGCCCCCGGGCATATGCCCCCCTCTGCCCCCCCCCCTATGTGAGGGCACTGTGTGCGTAGCCTATAGCCAACTCACTTTAAGAAAAGTCAGCAAAGTGTGTCTGGTGTGTGCTATGACAAGTATAGGACTACATCGGCCTATATTGCTGCTTTCATGTGGTCCATTTCTGAAGTTTTTAATCATAGAGACCTATCTATACTATATATATATATAGGGATCTAGATCTATGTCCATTTATAATCGACGATTTTTTTAAATATTTTTTTTAATTTAAAGTCAATTATAAATAGCTATCAGATTTGTAAATTGTATTACCATAAAAATTACTATAGACCTACCTGTGAAAAATATAATAATAATACAATTAATAAAGTTCTCCATGTAGCTATTTGAATATTAATTCATGGTCAATTTCGTACTGTTGTTATAAATTGTCATAACTTTGGCATTCCATAGAAAAGTTTGAGAACATATTGTGAAATTATGTGTTTTTTTTCTAAGCTTAATTAGTCTAATTCTTGACAATAGTTAGATCTATAGGCCTACATTTTGCCTCATACAAATTTTGTCAGAAAATGATAATTTAAAGTTAGGAAATATCTTATTAATCTAATATTTACGATTCATGCAACTATTGATAATTAGGCTATATAAAATAATTGTTTTTCAATAGTTGATGGCCAAATGTTTTTCCAGTGCAGAATTAGCCGCCCATTGCCTTTACCGCACACTGTCCCTTCTCCCACCCTCCTTGTACTATTAGCCCCCCCCCTCCACACACACACCCACACACTTTAAACTATTTAAACTATATGTTACCCTTGCCTTTCTACCTACCCCACCTCTGTACTAGTCTGTACACATGGACCTCAAAGCTGGTGAAATATGTAAACCACCGATACGCTCCCACAAAAAAGTACACCGGTGGGCAAACACATAGGGGACAGCCTCGTTTGCGCGTCCGAGATTTCATTGCAATGGCAAGAGCCGCCGAGACTCATAAGGGAGGAAGAAATGTGAGCCCGGTGCCTGAATGTCCAGGTCTATAGTCTGGACCACAGTGTGGGAATACGAGAGTGTCACCACGTTAATGATCCGGGGGAAATCAGCAGGTCGGGAGAAGAAGAGAAGAGCATGTGACTGATTAGACCATAGGTTCTCAACAGGGGCGTTATCACCCCCCCTACCGGGGGTGGTTAGAAGCTTTAGGGCGGCGCTGACGTTCCCGGGGGCGATTGGGGGACGGTGAAGGGCAAGTGGGCGGTACAAACGTACCTGATATAATTTGAACACCTCAGAAATTTGAATCGAATAGTTTTTCATTGAAATGTGATGTAAACCCAAGTGCTGCTAAATATCTGATATCCCCCAACATTAGGCATACAAATGATTAAACTAATAAGAAATAGGAATCGCAATGGCGTTTCGATGAAGTAGGGGTCAGTATTTGGCAAATATGGAGTGCGGCCGGATGGTCCTATGGTCGGTTCACCGGACTGTCAACCCTTCTGATAAAGCTCAGATAAACATAAAGACAAAATCAGACAAAAACTTTTTCCTTGTCCCTTAGATGAGGCGAGAAAAAATGCATATAAATACTCTTTCTTCCCGAGTGGCATTCGGTCTTGGTCATGGAATGGGTTGCCGAACAAACCAGGAAAACCAGTAACTTAACATCATTTAAAACATTAATAAAACTGCAAGACTAGACTCGGACCACGGATGAGCGTAGGACGCAATAATCTTCTTTATAGAAGGAGCGTCTGTAATGTATATAAGAAGAAGATAAGATAAGACTTTCACTGTCGCAATAACATCTGCTAAAACTAATGATATTTTGATCTCAGTTTTACCGAGATGCGTTTACATTGTTTGAATGATGAATCCATCAAGAAATAACAACTGATTATCGTTAAGCGGTAGAGATACGTAGTAATCATACAAACTGGGTAGTTAGTGTAATGCTTGAAAGTATACATATAAATTCTTTAGTCATATGATATTATATAATTTTCAAAAACTTTTTATTTTTTAATTATTTAAAAGGTATAAATGTAAGCCATTTTTTTTTTATTTAGAAAAACAAAAACATTAGAAATATTAGCTCAAATGAAACGGGTTAATTATCTCCCTTTAATTAACAAATGTTACCATATTTGATTCAATAGTGATGCCGATCAAGTTATGTTTTGTAATATAACAAATATTAATGATTATTATTATTTTTTATATACATTCAACATCATGGTATTCATGACAAGATTTAATTATTAGAGGATTAAAATAATTTAAGGTTAAACAGTTGTAAATAAACATTTCCTGCATTAATTGTTTTGTCCATTTAAGGCGTTTATATTTTAAACATTAAGAATTACAGAAATTACATAATATAGTGCGACTAGTGGTTATGCCCGTCAAAATGACGGAGAAACGAATTATTACAATGTGTTTTGTTAAAAGAGAAAAAAAAACGAACACTACTACAATAAAAATTGTCGTGAGAACGTATCTTTCAGTATTTATTTTTTATTTTTTTATTGAAAGCATTTCAAAGGGAGATCGTTCTGAAAACCCGATGAGATCTCGCGTTCAACGTAGCAAATGAACGGTGTGAAAGCATTTCAAAGAGACATTATTCTGAAATGGCGCTAAGTTTCGAATCTTAACATACGGTGATTAGTAATAGACCTACGTTTATTAAACATAATAAATTGACGAATTAAGCAAAATTGTTCATATAATAAAAATATATTTTGGAGGATGTTTCCGATTTATACATTTTTTTGTGCCGATCGGTCAAACGGCCCAGGAGCCTATAGCGAACAAACATATAAATATATAAACATATAAGCAAACTCGCGATAATTTTATATTGATATTTCTAAATTTAAAAAATACAAATAAATTTGTTTTAGAATTTAATTAAAAAGATGAGCATAAAAACTCGGTAAAATGTAATTAGTCTGTATCAATTAATGATTAATGAGTGGTCAAGTGTAGGTGACCTTTTTGTATGCTTGAAATAGCTTTGATGTGCGATAAAATCTGTTCACATATATTTTTTTCCGCAAATGGGCACATTTGGATGCCCATTTTTTTATATATTTAAAATTCAACTTGCTCCATTTTAAAATCACCAATATTCCTCCACTAAAAAAAAAAGATCTACAGCTGAGAAGGTTGTAGTAATATCAAACCAGTTAGGCTTGGTGTGGTATGAGGGAGGTCTCTCGCGTGCCATGGAAAATCGCTTTGCGTGCAAAGTTTGGCACGCGTACCTTTGGTTGACGACTCCTGATTTAGAGTACATTGTGAGATTTATACCTAAAGACATCACAATTTTCTTTATAACTGGTTTACCAGACAATTAAGCTTTACTTATAGTTTACGTTAAATTAAGTAAAAATAGGGACAATTTGCCCATTTCGAAAAATAAAAAAATAGAAAAAACTATTAGACTACATGTACTAGAACACTTTTTAAAAAGAAATTCCTCCAGTGGCGATGGTATGGGCGTATCGTAGATTGATGTTGTAGTTAAAAAAAGTAGTCTGTTCCAGATGTATTGGCTGTCTATTGTGTGAAAACATTTAGTTACTAAAAGTCTTGACATAGACTATAATATACATGGACCGCTTGCTTTAGTATTTCTGCTATAGGCCTATGATGACTCGAAACACTGATTTTCGGAATTTCCGATTCGTTGTTTCCTTTGCACTTCCGTTTTATTAAATCGCTTCGATTTTCTCAATGAAAAATTAAAATTAAAATCGAAAGTTGTATAAAGCGGAAACATTTAAGAAACAACGCGGATCGTAGAAGTAATATGAGACAGCCTTATTGGTTGCGCACGGAAAAAAAAAGTTAATATAAGCTCTAAAAATAGAGCAAGCGGTCCATCCTATTATAGTCTATGGTCTTAATGATTCTCTATAATGCTCACTACAATATTACAGCATTTCACAAATAAGTAATACATTCAATGATTTTTTAGACAGCTTTGCATTGATACCTTAAATTAATTTATTATTATTTTTATTATTATTATTATTAATATCTGTATTGCTATTAACTATTATTGTCTCGATATAATGTTTTTATTATTTGCCTATTTTATAATTTTCATGTTATGTCTTTGACTATGCCTTTATTGTTCTTATGTACTTTGTGGTAAATTAAATATTTTTCATTGATGAGGACTACAAGAGATGGCTACTGCACACAGAGGTTAGCAAACAATGACTGTTTAAACATAATGTATGAGACTTGGATTCGGTGCTCGAGTTATTTAAAAGCAATTGCGATTCGTTGGGACAAAATCAATCAGTTTCTCTAGGTCTGTGAGTTTTGGTAACAATTTTATATTGCATTCTTACAGTGCCCTCACATAGGGGGGGGGCAGAGGGGGGAAAATGCACGGGGGCGGCACTTTCAGGGAGGCGGCAAATGTAGTATAAATATAGCAAATATAGCACTAAACAAGCAGTTTCAGTATGCAAGGGGGCGGCGCTGAAACTTTTGCCCTGGGGCGCCACATAAGCTTGTAAAGGCACTGCATTCTTATCACCCTCTTTTGTGAAAAGTGGATTTTATGCTAATACCATTGATTGGCAAAAAAAAGAAAGAAAAACAAGCTGCAAATAGTGAAGCGTGGAGACCTAAGGCTTTTGCAACCAAAATTGAAAAAAAAAAAAACTACTAGCAACACACCAGGCAAACGATTCACATTAATATGGATTTATTTAAGCCTCTGGTATAGGTAAATTTTTTAATCTATTAATTCTTACAATATGTTTCCTTTTATTTTTAAGATAATAAATCATACAAAAAGTCTAGTCCGACTAAAATTAAATTTAACATGGGGGCGGTGAGCCTTAGAAAGGTTGAGAACCTCTGTCCTAGACGGTAGCCTTTGTTACGCACGCCGCGGGATGGCTAGCCTCTAGCATGATCTAGGTGTGCCCCACCCTCTTGATCTACTCCCTTTACATGTTACGCCCTGGATTTGAGAGCCTGAAGGATCGTCTGGTATTTTAAAGAGACATACAAGATCTCACTTCCCTTGCCATACAACCTCGTCCACATGGCAACCCCGGCCATACAACCTCGTCCACATAGCAACCCCGGCCTTACAACCTCGTCCACATGGCAACCCCGGCCATACAACCTCGTCCACATAGCAACCCCGGCCTTACAACCTCGTCCACATGGCAACCCCGGCCATACAACCTCGTCCACATAGCAACCCCGGCCTTACAACCTCGTCCACATGGCAACCCCGGCCGTACCAGTAATATGTGTGTGTGCGTGCGTGTGTGTGTGTAACACTGTGTATGTACAAACCCATTTTTGTTTAACTTTCGATTGAATAAATATTGTAGGCCTATTTACTTTTTATCTTCAAAATTTTCTTGGTATATCATTGATGACGCCCCTTTAAGACGTATAGGTCGCCGATTGGCCTACCTAGAGCCGGCTCTGCCCATAAGCACAAGCTCTGCACAAGGGGCCCCCATAAACTATACCACGCCACTGGCCAGTTTCGCAGTATTGTGTATCCATCCCTGGGTCTCATTTCTTGTGCATCTCTCGTGGCCTTCAATTTCAATACAATCTAAGAATGAAACTTTTTTGATTTAAGCACTCAGTTATTTAATTGTGGAAATAAAGCCAAAGTTCAATGATTACAAATACTCTCCAAAGCTGATCTTAAAAGTTACTATTACATCAATGCACTTGAGTACGCCGTCAGTCCAAGTGTAAATGTAATTCGTGATAATTAGATGACATTTCGTTTATCTTAAACTCTTCTAGCTCTGTCCAGTGTATTTCGAGATAGTTTATCTATCTGTCTTTCAAATGACAGATAATGTCAAGTCCCCCTCTCTCTTTCCACTCTCTCTCTCTCTCTCTCTTTCTTTCTATCTCCCCCCTCTCTCTCTTTCTATCTCCCCCCTCTCTCTTTGTTTCTCTCTCTGTTTTTCTCTCTCTCTCTATGTATTTCTCTCACTTTCTTTTGAGTTTCTTATACTGGTATGGAGTATGGGTAATACAACACCTTTTTATTTTTCCATTTCTAATAAATACAGAAACGTGCATTCCTATGATACTTTCTAGGACATAGAGTGTCAAATAATTTCCCCCCACCCCACACACAAACAGACATATATTTTATTTATGCTATTTTCTTTCTGTACTAAGCCAAACAGACATGGTTTTATTATCGTTTTTACATGTAAACCAAATGTATACATGTACTTTAGATACATTTGACTTAGACCATAGGTTCTCAACCTTTTTCGGCTCACCGCCCCCTTTTAATTTTTTTTCCCCCGCTTACCGCCCCCCCCCCCCCCCAACTTTTTTTTAGCACACACTCCTTAAAAAAATGAAAAAGAAACATATTGTAAGAATTAATAGATAAAAATATTACCTAGTAGTTTTTCTATATTTGTTTCAATTTTGGTTGCAAAAGCCTTGGGTCTCCACAATTCACTATTTGCAGCTTGTCTTGTTTTTCTTTTTTGACAACTGTTTAACGTAAATTATTTTAATCCTCTAATAATTCAATCTTGTTATGAATACCGTAATGTTGAATTTATAAAAAGTAATAATAATTAGTCAGTAATCTTTGTAATAATACAAAACAGACCTTGTTTGGCATCACTGTTGAATCAAATGTGGAAACATTTTACTTAATTTAAAGGGGGGTAATTACCCGTTTCATGTGAGCTAATATTTCTGTTTTTTTTTTAAATATAAACAAAAAATATGGCTACAATTGCTAACTTTGAAATGATCGAACTGTAAAAAGTATTTTAAAATTATATAAATATTATATGACTAAAAATGTATATATTTTCAAACATTACATTAACTACCCAGTTTATATGATTACTTCATATCTATTCCGCTTAACGATAATCTTGCACTCCTGATATAATTAAACATACATAAATTAAGTAAGGTCATCTGAGTTAAACTGAGATCAAAATATCATTAATATTAGAAGATAGATCTCGCGAGTCGCGACGTGTCGGTTGACAGTCATGTGAACCAACCACAGGACATGTCTAATACTGACCCCTACTTCTTCGAAAAGTCCATGCGATTCCTATTTCTTATTAGTGTAATAAAATGTAGGCCTACTGTTGGGGGATATCAGATGTATAGCAGCACTTGCGTTTACATCACATTTCTTCCAAAACTAATCGATTCAAAGAGTTGAGAAGTTCAAATTATATCAGGTGCGTTTGTACCGCCCACTTGACCTTCACCGCCCCCCAATCGCCCCGGGAACAACATCGCCCCCCTAAACCATCTGACCGCTCCCGGGGGGCGATAACGCCCCCGTTGAGAACCTATGACTTAGACGAACCTTGTCTAAGACTTTGATAAGATTACTAAGAACTCGTGTGGAGTTTCTCTCGTGTGGAGTTTCTGATCTCCCATCGAGCGCCTCCCCGGGTGGCGGATTGGGGAACGCCCACCAGATATGGTAGGTACCGGGGAAATCAAATACCCGGGGCGGACCAAAATCAGAACCTGCTGCCTTGCAGGGAGTGGAGGGATCCACAAAGGCTAGGGAACCTTACCCGAAAATAAGGCAGCTATCCTGAGAGCTGTAAAGGGAATCATCCCAGACGGTTGTGCGCAGGGCTAACAACCCGGCCATGGAAAAAAACAAAACGTTACAGAAACCAAAATCAAAGCGAACTTACAAAACACAGTCAGAGGCGAGAGTAGGGCTCCACAAAGGAGATTTATGAAGCTGTGTGGGGAAACTCAAAAGAATCCCACAAGGCCGACCACCCTACTCAAACCGACGAAAAAGAAACATTTCCTAATGCAAAAGGCACCCTTCAGCTTGGGTACATGGAATGTCCGAACCCTGCTAGAACCAGGCAGATGCGCCCAAGTCGCTAAAGAGATGGCTAACTACAAATTGCAAATTTTGGGACTGAGTGAAGTACGGTGGAACACTTTTGGAGAAACTAGGCTTCAAACAGGTGAAACTCTGCTCTTTTCTGGAATGGAAAACGAAGAGGACACCCATGAAAATGGAGTGGCACTCCTATTGAACAAAGATTCATTTAAAAGTCTCCTGGAATGGGAGCCTGTTTCAGACAGAATTATTAGAGCAAAATTTCTATCAAGATTCCAAAATGTTCACATCGTCATGTGCTATGCTCCCACCAACCTTGCACCCGAAGAAGATAAAGTTGCATTCTATGAACGACTTCAAAGTATAGTGGATAGAATACCCAAAAGAGATATACTGATCCTCATGGGAGATATGAATGCTAAAATAGGAAATGAAAACAAAGGGAGAGAGAAGACAATGGGCATACACGGACTGGGCAACATGAACGAAAATGGAGAGATGTTTGCTAACTTCTGTACATTTAATGAACTGGTGATCGGAGGCAGCATCTTCCCACACAAAAAATGCCACAAAGCAACGTGGGTCTCACCAGACAACAAAACAGAGAATCAAATAGACCACATCGCTATATGCCGTACTTGGAGGAGCACATTACAGGATGTACGAACCAAAAGAGGAGCAGACATTGGATCAGATCACCACCTGGTAGTGGCCAAGCTAAAAATAAAGTTAGCCAAACAAAGGTCAAAAACAAACAGGAGAACCAAATTCGACCTAGACAAACTCCAGAATTCACAGAGAAAGTGTGAACTACAATTAACCCTTAAAAACCGATTCTCTGCACTACAACCAGATGATACTGAGGAAGGCATAGACAAAACCTGGGATAACTTCAAAGAAATTATTATAGGAACTTGTAATGAAGTACTAAGACCTGCCCCAAAAAACAAAAAACATTGGATTAGCGACGAGACATGGCAAAGAATTGAAGACAGGAAACATGCAAAACAAATAGTAAACCAAGCTAAAACAAGAAAACATAAACAACTAACACAACAAGAGTATCATACAATTTCAAAAGAGGTCTCAAAAATGCTTAGACATGATAAAAGAACATTTTATAATAAACTAGCTGAGTAAGCAGAAGAAGCAGCAGGAAAAGGAGACCTAAAACAGTTATATAAAATTACTAAACTCTTGAGTGGCAAGAAAGCTAACTACAATGTGCCAGTCCGAGACAAACAAGGTAAACTCCTCTCTTCCATAGATGACCAGCTCAGAAGATGGAAAGAATACTTCCAGGATGTGCTAAACAGACCAACCCCTCTAAATCCACCCGATCTGACCACAGGAGAAACACTGGACATAAATATGGAAGAAATATCCAAAGAAGAAATATGGAAGGCCATCAATCAAATGAAGACAGGCAAAGCAGCAGGCATAGACAATATACCACCTGAGGTCCTAAAAGAAGGAGGAGCTGAAATTGTTAACCAACTCCACAATATCTTTAATAAAATTTGGTCAACCGAAACCCCTCCTGCAGAATGGAAAAAAGGCCTACTGATTAAAATTCCAAAGAATGGGGACCTGTCAAGATGTGATAAATGGCGAGGAATTACTCTACTCTCAGTACCAAGCAAGGTCTTCAGCAGAACAATACTCAACAGAATTAAAGAAGCCTGCGATGATCTCCTAAGAGAAGAACAGGCTGGGTTCAGAAGAGGAAGATCATGCATTGACCAGATAGCAACACTCCGGATCATTATAGAACAATCTATTGAATGGCAATCTCCACTCTATGCCACATTTGTGGACTTTGAAAAGGCTTTTGATAGCATTAATAGAGAGACAATATGGTCAATCATGAGGCACTATGGAATACCTAATAAAATAATAGCCATCATCAAAAGTCTCTATGAAAACTTTACCTGCCAAATAGTACATAATGGTAAGATGTCAGATGAATTCCATGTCACAACTGGAGTCAAGCAAGGATGTCTCCTTTCACCACTTCTGTTCCTTCTAGTACTAGACTGGGTCACAAAAGAAGCTTATGCTAACTCAGGAAAAGGAATACAATGGACCCTAATGCAAAAACTTGAAGACTTAGAGTTTGCAGATGACCTGGCCATTCTGTCCCACAGATTACAGGATATGCAAGAGAAGACCACAGCTTTGAGTGAGACTGGAAAAAGAGTAGGACTCAGTATAAACCATCAAAAAACCAAAGTGTTGAAAATAAACCACCAACAAGATGGCGACATACAAGTAGAAAACCAAAGCTTAGACCAAGTGAATCACTTTGTATACCTTGGAAGTGTGGTCAGTGCATCAGGAGGAGCAGACGAGGACATCGAACGTCGAATAAACCTGGCGCGACAAGCCTTTGCCAATTTGAAACAGGTCTGGAGATCTACATACATCTCTGTCAAAACTAAAGTAAGGATCTTTAACACAAACATTAAAACGGTCCTACTTTATGGGTCTGAAACATGGCGAACGACAGAGAAAACTAAAAATAGACTCCAGACCTTTATTAACAGATGCCTAAGAAATATACTCAAAATAAAATGGTTCGACAAGGTAGAAAACTCCAAGCTGTGGGAGAGGTGTGGACAAAGAACAGTAGAACAACAAATCATGGAAAGGAAGTGGAGATGGATTGGACACACCCTCAGGAAAGATAACAACAACAGAGCTAGACAGGCCTTAGAGTGGAATCCCCAGGGCAAACGACATAGAGGAAGACCCAAGCGAACATGGAGACGAAGCATACTGGATGAAACTGAAAGAACTGGAAAGAGCTGGGAAGAATTGAAGCGACTAGCAAGAGACCGTGAAGAGTGGCGTGCTTTGACAGAGGCCCTATGTTCCACAAGGAACCCAAAGGACAGATGATGATGATGATGACTAAGAACAAAAAATATAATAGAATGAATGCAGGGTAAAAAGTAGTACTTAATTGAAATGGAAAAATATGCCTACTAGAGTCTAGAGTCTAGAGTCTAGAGGACTAAAAATAGGTTGTAAAAGATGTCTTAGAAAGGACATGAGAATTAAAAAAAAACACACAAGGTGATTTAAAGTTATTTTCTTCTTTCACACTGTACACCTTTTCCCTTTCTGTTGCCGCCAATAAACGTGTTGGATAAAAGTGAATCTGACTAAATACGGTAGCTATCAAAACACGTTGTCTAGTTGTGTAATTGTGTAATTGTGTAGATCTAGTTGTGTAGTTGTGTAATCTTAAACGTCTCCTACACAATCATTTATCAGCTGCACACATGTGAATGTCCACATGTGAAAAGATAGCTTCAAATGTATCAAGATTAGACATTGGACTTAATGTTTTGTTTTCAATTTCTAGGAACGCGCAATGTTAGTCCTTTTTCCAAAGGAAAGTTGCACATTTTCTTAATCAAAGATATATATTGTTCTTGTTGCATCTACGCCATTTACGGTAATTTGAACATAGTTAATCTCCGTAGGTAATATGATAATATGTTGTTTGTTTTCTTGTGTGGTTCTTTGAGTCAGGCCCCACGAGAGGGGGTACAGCCGGTACGCCGTAACGGGGTCCATAAGAGTTTAGGGGGCCCATGAATAGTAAAATTTAAAATTAAATTGGCTATCGCGCAAGTATTTGTTTAATTGTTGCTATTAAGCTAAGATGAGATGCCACAAAACCTCCTACAATCTCACGTGGCGCCGGGCCCTTTATTTTGGTATTCTTTGTATGTGTACTTGAACATTTTGTTAAATATGCAAAGATGCCTCTAATTGTAATATAGGGCCTAAATTATTTTCGAAAGCATTTAGGATCTCTTTTTTTATTTTTCCACAGAGACACTTACAAATATAGACCCATGAGTCTTACAGGCTTACAGTTCTCACTGTTAGCTTGGTAGCCTAGGCCTAGATTCTCTATGTCGCTGCGTACTAGTACGGCAGTCAAAGCTAGTAATTAGTCGATTCTTTTCCACTTAAATGATTTCCTTTTGAAGGTATCATAATTTTAGACAAATGTAGGCTATTGAAAATGTAAAACACATTTTTTTTGGTCATATAACAGAATGTATTTTAGGAAGAGTCTTTACAAAAAAAAAGTATGTGTCAACTGCAGATCTAATCGTAAATTTGACTACACAACATACATTAGCCTACTGGTGAATATTTACAACTGACAAGAGTAACACCAATAGTTAAATCACTAAAACTAGAAACACTAGAGGACAGAAGGACAACGAGTAAAGTAGTAATAATACATAAGGCATTAAACTCTAATTTAGAAATACAACACAAAAACAATCTGTTACGATGCTCAAATAAACATAAGAACAAAGACACTTTCTTTATCCCTTATGCGAACTTATACGATAACAAACGCACACACGTACTTTTTCATCCCGAGTGGCATCCGGGCAAGGAATGTTTTGCCTGAACAAACCAGGAAAACCAGTAACTTATCATTTTAAACAGTAATAGAAATGCAGGACAAGTCTCAAACCATGGACGTGCGTAGGACGCAAAAATTTCAATAATTTTCTTTATAGAAGGAGCTTATGTAATGAATAAGATAATAGGTACATTGATCAGACATGGTAAACGCCACATCCATTATATTATAACCATACATTATCGGCAGTTTTTGGGTGTATGTCATCTATCAAATCATATATACAACTTATCCCCTGTTGACCACTAATGAACCGTTTCTTAGCATCACTGGGTTTTTTTAAGCTTCCACCATGTGGTTGACCTATACTAAGCTTTTTTAGGATGTATATATCTGGGGTAACGATGTGCTCTCTATCAGGGAGTTCTTTTCAACCAAATTAATCATCAATCATCAGTGAGAGTCACTTTTCCTATTTTACACATCTTTGTAATATTATTTGCAATATCAATACTGAAGCGGAGGAACAGTTACACTAATTTAAACTAAGTACTACGTACTTGATTAAAGTATTTTTGTAATAGACCTTTAAGGCTGTGATTGAAATGATTACACTCACAAAATGGTTCACAGACCTTTTAAAAAGATTCCTGATTTTTCAAACGTATGTAATATAAATCACGGGTCGGCAACCTTTTGCTAACATATTGCCAAAGTAGGATTTCTAAATCATTCAGCATGCCAATAGCCTAAAATTCAAACTGCTCCATTATACTTTTTTAAAATAATTTTTATAGGACAATTATTTTAATACCGTAGCAAGACCAAAAGCAAAAGGAGATTATTTTTACAGAAAATCGTTAAGGCGTTTAATATTTAATACAAAATTAACTTGTTGGAAATGATCTTCCTTTTTATTTGCATTTATATTAAATTAGGGATGTTAAACGAACACCGGAATACCGGATTCCGGTTTTGAAACCTAAATCCGGTTTTGACTTTTAAAACCGGATTTCGGTTTGTTGGTTGTAAGTTGGAAGGTAATCATTACTTCAAGTAGAAGACCCTTTTATTTGGTTCTGATGGAAATATTTTTAATAAATAATTTTAGACTCGCACAAAACCATTCTTGAAATGACTTGCTAACACTTTTTAGTCCTAGATATTGTGTTTCTTGTGTTTCCAAATACGAACTAGTCTATGGCTTGCGATAAAAACAACATCAAACCAATTGTTAAGTTACAGTTACAATTAACATGAATCTTTTTACTTGTCGGCTCATCTTTTAGATGTTCGCGCCTCTTTGATGTACGCAATAGAGAAACACAAACTATCCCTTCCCTGTGACCCTGAACAATTATTCGGTTAGGAACTGCGTCTGTGCTTTATTGTTAACGGGACTATTAAATACACATTCTTTTGATTGGTGCTACGCGAAACCTTTCAATACAGACATTATTTTACAAGTTACCAGATATGCCTCTTCATATGCTTCTTAGTAGGCCCTATTATGATTTTGGTCAACAATAATCGGAAATTTGATTATCACTATTAAAAAAAAAAGCTATTATCGGTTTTAATCAATTAGCCCACATTTTATTTTAGTTCTAAAGAATTTTATGGTAAAGTGTACAAAATCGCATTGTATTCACACAAAACAACCCATTGAATGCCCTGCAAACACTAATTAAATTTGAACAACTTTTCAAATATGCCTACCTACAAAACTACGCACATTAAGCTTTTCCGGCCCGTGAGTGACTTACGCGGGAAGGGGGGAACCGAAATCCGGTTTTAAACCGGTTTTATAAAACCGAAATCCGGTTTTGAAAATAAACCGGTTTTAACTCCCTATATTAAATACAATATTTTATTACTAAACTTTCTCATTTATGGTCTAAGCATTTGATAGTGAAGATGAGGATCTTGCAAATGTTAATTACCCGGTATATTGTGATCTCGAATAATCAGATATCAACTATAATTAAGCTGAATAGATACGTATTAATCATACAATCTGGGTAGTTAATGTAATGTTTGAAAATATACATATAAATTCTTTAGTCTTTTAATATTTATATAATTTTCAAATACATTTTACAGTTTGATCATGTCAAATTTTGTAAATGGTAAGCTATTTTTTTTTTAAGAAAAAAAGAAACATATTAAAAATATTAGCTCAAATAAAACGGGTTAATTATCTACCTTTAATTTTAAAAAACTTCTCAACATTAAATTTGATTCAACAGTGTTGGCAAAAAAAAGTAATGTTTTAAATGCAACTCATGAAATGTATCGCTATGTCATTCAGAAACATCGGCTTCCACAGTCGTTTTCCTCATTGAGAAACGCCAAACGTTGTCTTATTATAAATATTTAAAAAAAAACACATCTTAGAGGTCTCTCGCGTGCCATTGAAAATCGCTCTGCGTGACAAGTTTGGCACGCGTTCCTTAGGTTGCCGATCCCTAATATAAATAAATCATCTAGATATGACTAGTGTTAGAAAAAAAGTGTGGTGGGGGGGGGGGGGGGGAGGGAGCAGAAAAGACCGGCATCTTTTTTTTCTCTCGAGGGCCCTGCTTTGAGTAGTCCTAGTTCTGCTCGCCAATGTGAATGTAAGGAAATGATTACAATTACTATCATTTATATTAAGATTTTGACTTATTCTGAGTTTAAATTTATGGTGGTTTACCATTCCGAATTCCTCTGGTTCTATTCTAGGTTAAACGCCAGTTTGTTTTTCTGTGTGACACGGGCAATAACATAGCATTACACTGGTTTATGACGATTTGTTGAAGATTGGATTGATGACTTTATAACTTTAGCCTACATAGGCCTAGGGCCTAGACATTTTGTTTTTTTTCGTGTCCAACTAAAAGTATCCAGACCCAGTAGCGTAAAGAGGGGGTGGGGGCTGAAGGTTGCGGCCACATCAGGCGCTAAAGTTGGTACCGTTAAGACGCCAAATGGACACTTTTTTTTTTTACCTTTGCTTACTAGGCTAGTAAATATAAAAAAATAAAAATATTTTATTGGAGCCATTTTCGAGCTCGCCCCAGGCGCTATTAATTGTTTAGACCCCCCCCCCCCCCACACACACAAACACAAAAAATCATCTACATGAATTCTTCATTTTGAGCGTTATTCCAATATTTCATGCAAAATGCAAATAGAAGTTTGAAAACCCAGCCATTGTTGTTGTTCACAACATTCTGAGCACTACAATTGTTTTTTTAAATGTTTGTTTTTCCATCGGACAAATACAGATGAGAGATCCACAACAGGTGAGGCTTTTGTCAGCTCACTTGGAGTTTCTGATGAAAAAGAGGTCCCAACTTGGAAGAAAGGCAGTTTTAATAGACAGGGTGAGCATTGGGTGATGGAGTTGGTGGTCTCAGTTTTTTTTAGATAATTAGAACAGCTTATAATTTTACAAGCGCCTCATGAACAATGAAGAATAAAATTTGATAATCAAATGAGTAGTATTAATTGTATCAACATCGAAATTTTCACGCGCGTGACATCAAACGACAAGGGGATATAGCTCTATTTATAAATAAAATTAATCTTTCTCTAAAGATCTGCAATACATGGGAATTGCATGTGTCTACACAAAAATGAAAATACGGCACCAAATACAAAACGAAAGTAGAAGTAAACACACCAAAAAAATTAGATGCTTTATGCCACATAAAACTTAGTAGCTTAAAAACTTAGTTTAAAACGCTACGACTTGGTGAACAAATGATTCAGTTAGGCCTATGTTTAAAACTTTAAAAAAAAATCCATAGAGCCTATCAAGCCAAACTGGAGGAAAAACAACATTTTATTACAGAATTTCTTTTTTATGAATGTTTCAATAACACTCAGAAATATATAATTAATTTTCAAGCTACTGGATCAGTGCAATGCATGGGTTCGTGAAAAAGATGATGGCAAAACCAGTTTCACTGACCTGTGTCACGTGCGAAATCAGCTACTGACGTTAGATGATATTTTTAGTAATGTATTATTATATATTATTTTGATTCATATCCATCTTGGATCTCACAAGGTTGTATAAGAATTTATATTGATGTTATTGAATTAGATTTGATGTTTATTTGACTCGTCGCGATATGAATCTTTTGTGTATAAAGTGATTTAGATAAACTGTACCTTAATATATAGGAAATCCACAATCCTGTTTGAAATTGAACACAATTTTATTCCAACAAGTTGAGATGATAAAATATAACAATACCACAGAATACATGTACCAGTATTATATAATGAAACTTAATCAGTTGAGATTCTTCTATAATGAGTTAAGCTGTAATCCTATCTTTAAGAAAGTGGTCAAAAACAGTCCTCACACATTAGCGCCCAAACTAGAACTAAACTAAACGGTATTCCACCCTCGTGCATATGACGTATTTTCTAGCTATGACGTAGTGTCTAGACATATGCATGTTTTATTCCTAACACGGAAACATTTCGGGTTTAAGATTATTTCATTTTAACTTTAGTTAATAAAACAAAACCAATATAATATGGAAATAAATCTACTCGTAACACTCGCCCCCCCTTAAGACACAAAGGAATTACAGACAGCGTTAAGTATGGAATTCTTTGTAGAGTACCCATAAAATGAACCGAATTCCCAAACTTTTCGTAAGATTTAATTGACTATTGGACAATCTTTTAAAGATTAAAATGAACCATATATTACATATCCCCTTAATAACAAAGTCGCTATTATGGAATCCCTTATCACATTATGTTAACAATGATTATTAATTAAACATTTATTTATCAATTAATATTTACAATTATGATTATTGTGTGTACAACGTTGACCATAAAACTATTACCACCAATAACCAATCCCATAGAATTGATATGAATTACCCAAATAAGTGGAACCGATTAATAATTGATAGATAATTCTTTAGAAAGTTTAATTTATTTATAACCGATCACTGTATCATTAACTAATGATTTTCAGTTATTATATGATTATTATGATGTCTCAATTATGACATCAAGAATATTTAAAAAAAATGTTATAATCTCAGCTGATTTAGCTTTTACATAGCATAAAATAAGACATCCAAATTATAACATGACGACATAGAAACAAACAATTTTCAAAACACATCAATAATCAATTGAACAAACACAAGTGTGGATGTATTCAAGTTAAATACCGGTGTGTGTGCAATTGCTGTATGCAATAGTTACCTTTTACCTTACAACGTATGATTGTTTCAAGTAGAATTTGAAGTTTTGTTCTGTAATGTCTCATATTGCAATATTTCAAAACATAGTTTATTTATTGTCATATTTACAATAATATAAATGTTAATCAATACAATGAATGACATAAAAAAAAAAACATTTCATGAGAAACTGACTTTATCTTCTGGTTTACCAGTTACATGCGCGACAACGTCTCAGCGACCACATTTTGTTTACCTGGTAAATATAACACATTTAAATTATATGCTTGGAGAAATAAGCTCCAGCGAATAATTCTTTGATTCTGTTTAACCCTGGAAAGGAAAACTAAAGGGTTATGATCAGTTAAAATATCAATTGGATATGGAGAACCATTGATATAAAAATCAAAATGTTTCAATGCCAGGATTAATCCTAAAAGTTCCTTTTCTATCACACTATAGTTTCTTTGATGCTTATCAAATTTTTGAGAGTAAAAACTAATCGGGTGTTCCAGTGAATCATCACCCTTTTGGGAAATGACCGCTCCCATCCCTGTATCACACGCGTCAACGGTAATTTTAAAGGGTTTACTGTAATTGGGTGTTACTAATACAGGTGCCTCAGAAAGAACATCTTTTAATTTATCAAAGGCCTGGTGGCATTCATTAGACCATTTGAAAGTGCAATTCTTCTTTAATAGATTTGTTAATGGACATGCAATGGTTGAGAAATTTTGACAGAACCGACGGTAGTACCCCGCCATCCCGAGAAAACTACGGAGTTGTTTACAGGTTTCAGGAACAGGGAACTCACGAATAGCCTTAACCTTTGCATTTAATGGTTTTACCAAACCATTTCCAACTATGTGACCTAGATACTCGATGGTTGCATGGCAGAACTGACTCTTAGTCAAGTTTATGGTGAGATTAGCATGAGTCAATTTCGTAAATAACAAATGTAGTTGATCTAAATGAGATTTAAAATCGTCACTAAAAACAACAATATCATCGAGGTATGCGTGACATTTAGGAATGTCCTGAGTAATGGTATTTATTAACCGTTGAAAAGTAGAGGGTGCATTAACCATACCAAAGGGCATGACCTTAAATTTGTACAGTCCGTCAGGGGTTACAAACGATGATATCTCCTGAGCCCTCTCCGTCAGTGGAATCTGAAAATACGCCGTCAATAGGTCAATTTTCGTCACAAACTTAGCATTACTCACTTGATCTATTAGATCGTCGATTCTTGGTATTGGATAGGAATCAGTTTTTGTCACTTTGTTTACCTTACGGTAGTCCACACAAAACCTCATGGATCCATCGGCCTTAGGTACCAATACGCAAGGGGAAGACCAGTCACTACTACTAGGTGTAATAATGTCATTGTCAAGCATGTAGCGAACCTCTTTACGGATGCATTCTAACTGGATAGGATTTGACCTGTATGGATGTTGTTTAATAGCTTTAGTATTTTCATTTAGAATTACATCATGCTTTACTACACTAGTTCTACTAGGTACATCTCCAAATAAATGGATATTTTCATTAATTAGACCTTTGATAGCGGATTGTTCGCAATCAGGTAAATGTGCCAATTTTTCATTTAGGTTTTTCAGAGCCTTTGTATTTTGCAGTTTGCTTTCTGCCACTTCACGCTCAATTTCGGGTGAATTATTCCCGACTTTAATAACAGTGTTTACCGAGGCAACAACTTTTTGTTCTTCTCTGGTAATGTATGGTTTCAACATATTGATATGGCACACTCGTTGCGATTTCCGTCTATCAGGGGTCTTTACAAGATAGTTAACCTCACTAAGCTTAGCCATAACCTCATAGGGTCCTGTAAACTTGGCACTCAGGGGTTGACCAGACAGTGGCGTCAGCATGAGAACTTTATCACCAGGTTGGAAGATACGGGTTCTTGCGTTGACGTCATAATAGACCTTCATCTTGTCTTGTGCCTGCAAAAGATTAGATCTGACAACTTTTAATGCATTATACAGTCTATTTTTAAAATTTTCTACGTATGTCAGTAGACCAGTGTCTTCAGTGGATGACAACCATGTCTCTTGTAACAGCTTTAGTGGTCCACGAACTGTGTGTCCGAATACCAGTTCAAAGGGACTGAAACCAAGAGATTCTTGTACAGCCTCTCTGGTTGCGAAGAGTGCGAAGGGAATACCACGATCCCAGTCGTCGTTATGCTCGAAACAGAAAGTACGGAGCATATTTTTCAATGTTTGGTGGTATCGTTCCAGTGCGCCTTGACTCTGTGGATGATATGCACTCGATACTGCATGACAAATACCCAGCCGTTCTAAGACTTGGCGAAATAACTTCGATGTGAAATTTGAACCTTGATCTGACTGCACGGTTTTCGGAAGACCATATCGGGTGAAGAATCCGATAAGTGCATCAGATATTTTGTCGGCATTGATGCTACGTAGAGGAATAGCCTCTGGAAATCTCGTTGCCGAACACATTATAGTGAACAGATACTGGTGGCCAGCCTTAGTTTTAGGCAACGGACCGACGCAGTCTATAATGATGTGACTGAAGGGTTCTGAGAATGCTGGTATGGGTCGTAGAGGAGCTACCGGAATGGTCTGATTCGGTTTGCCGACCATCTGGCAGACATGACATGATCTGCAAAACGATGTGACGTCACGACGTAGGCCAGGCCAGAAGAAATATGGAAGAATCCTGTTGAAGGTTTTCTGTATCCCTAGGTGACCAGCATACGGTGAATCATGGGCCATATGTAGTATGTCCTTGCGGTAAACATTGGGTACCACGATTTGATGTACTTCGCTGCATGTTTCATCGTCGTTTTCTTTCCCTCTCCATTTCCTCATCAACAACTCGTCCCTCAGGTAATAACCTGCGGCCATGGTTTCTAACTCTCCTTCATTCTTTGCTTCCTCTTTTAGCTTCCCAATTTCTGGATCTTTGCCTTGAGCAAGAATGAGTAGTTGTCTAGGCGACAAATTATTTTGATCAGTATGACTTGAGTGACCACCTAGAACATCCGCCATGAAGGTTGCTTGTAAGTCAATCTCTGGTGTTGGTTCTGGTTTCTTTGTCGATTCATTAGTCATCTGCGGTTTCTCCATAGCTCTGGTGATAACACATACTGAATTTTCAGTATTCCTACACTGAACAGAGTCTTTGGTTTCTTTAAGTACAGGATGTACCTGATTTTTGGCAATGTCACTTCCTAAAAGTAATGAAATGCCTCTGTAGGGAAATTTCTTCACTATCCCAACAATAACAGATCCAGTGAAGTAATTACTCTTCAACTGTATACGATGTAACGGTGCCGTGAGTGTTCCAGCCATAGTACTGATCAAGGCATACTGGCCTGTATGAGTCAATTTCGACGTTGGTACAGTATTCTTCAACAGTAGAGATATATCAGCACCGGAGTCACGTAGAATTTTAATCTTCCGTTCTCTAGCTTGATTATCTATAGGTGACACATAGCCCTCGCTAACATCCGATAGCATGCACTCGGGTAGTTCTCTGCCTACTGAGTTTCTTGCTACACTACTGCCTCCATAAGTAAACGTTTTATTTACTGATTGTTCATCTGTCACACTCCCTTTGGAGTTGAAACTAGAATGTTCAATAGCCTCGGTCTTTATTTCAAAGACTTTTTCCGACTTTGAGCAACTTGGACATGCGTGTTTCGCCATCTCTTCATGACTAACATCAAATGTCTTTCTATCAGCTTTAATTCTTTTGTGGGCAGTTTTATTTATGTGAGTTTCAGTTTGTACGGCGATGTGTGATAAAACCACGTTGTTCTTGTTTTTAATGGGTCTTTTCTCTTTATGTAGACTCCAACAATTCTCTTTTATATGTCCATCTTTCTTACAGAATGTACAGGTAATTCTCTTTTGTACAAAACTTGAATTCTCTTGTTTATCGGCTTTTTGTTTACTTTTATCCTCTGTCGATCTTAACTTCCTCTCTGTATTACTGTTTTGAGTCCTCAAACTTGTTCTGTCATTTTGAACATAATGGCTATGCGGGTGAATAATGACATATTCATCGGCTTTAACTGCTGCTTGTTCTGCTATTTCAATACCACGATCAGCCAAATGAACTTTTATATCAGTGCGAATCTTCTCAGTAAAATCCTCCATCAGTATGAGATTATATAGTTTTTCATAATCTTTATTCACATTCTTAGAACGTAACCATCGGTCAAGATACTTTTTCTCTAATCTCAGGAAGTCAACATGTGAAACTTCTGGTTCCTTCTTGTACTCACGATATAACTTTCGATACTTTTCTGGAGTTAGAACATAACTCAATAGTACTCTGCTCTTTATTAGTTCATAATCATTGCATTCCTCTGGAGTCAAATTCAATACAACGTCTAGAGCCTTGCCTTTTGTTAGAGCTGAACGTAAAAGTACTGCTTTCTTATCTTCAGGAAATTTATAATCGATCGAGTTTCTTTCGAAGACCATAAAGAACTCATCAATCTCTATGTTCTCCATGCTTGGGACATGCTTTTTAAACTTATATAGTTCCACATTATTTGTTTCCTGAATCGTATGAGTTGACGAACGAGACTTTGCCAATTCAATCCTTTCATTACTAGCGATTCTTTCTTTTTCCAATTCCTTCTCTTTCTCTGCTTCTATTCTTTTACCCTCTAATTGTACTTGAATTTCTAACTTCTTCATTTCTAACTGGAATTTCATGTCCGCACTTAGTTCATTCACATTCATTTTAATATCATGGTTATTTATGTCTGTTTTCAGGGTTTCTGATACATTGAGAACCACTGATTCTTCATTATTCATAGTATTTTCTTCAAGCATTCTACCATGTCTTTTCAAACAGTCCTTAATATCTTGAATCAATTTACTCCTAACTGGTGTAACTTCAGTAATGTCTATTCCCAGAGAGTTTGCCATCTCTTTTAACTGGGTTAGTGACATGCTATTTAACTGTTCTGACGTGATAGCAAAAATATTCAATTGCTCCAACGTAAGATTAGCCTCCGCCATGTTTTATATTAATGACGTAAATAGAAGATAAAAAATTTCAACTTTACCTTTCATAAAGTCCTTTGAAATATTTTTATACCACTTAATATTTGTAGAAGATAAATTTTTAAGGATGATTGTGTACAAAGCTGAAAACAGTATGTCCGAACACAGACAGTGCCTCCCACGTAGACAGAATTTGAATAAATATTTGTTGTAAATCGTTTTCACTAAAACAGTTGTATATTCTTAATTTCTTATACATACAAACTTTAGATCCAGGACTTGAGCCCCCAATCTTTTGTCACGTGCGAAATCAGCTACTGACGTTAGATGATATTTTTAGTAATGTATTATTATATATTATTTTGATTCATATCCATCTTGGATCTCACAAGGTTGTATAAGAATTTATATTGATGTTATTGAATTAGATTTGATGTTTATTTGACTCGTCGCGATATGAATCTTTTGTGTATAAAGTGATTTAGATAAACTGTACCTTAATATATAGGAAATCCACAATCCTGTTTGAAATTGAACACAATTTTATTCCAACAAGTTGAGATGATAAAATATAACAATACCACAGAATACATGTACCAGTATTATATAATGAAACTTAATCAGTTGAGATTCTTCTATAATGAGTTAAGCTGTAATCCTATCTTTAAGAAAGTGGTCAAAAACAGTCCTCACACATTAGCGCCCAAACTAGAACTAAACTAAACGGTATTCCACCCTCGTGCATATGACGTATTTTCTAGCTATGACGTAGTGTCTAGACATATGCATGTTTTATTCCTAACACGGAAACATTTCGGGTTTAAGATTATTTCATTTTAACTTTAGTTAATAAAACAAAACCAATATAATATGGAAATAAATCTACTCGTAACACCTGCTACACAAATGTATGGAATTGACAGGTAGGATTATTAATATTAGCTTTTTGTTTTGATTCGTCCTTGTGCCTAAATTCTGGCTTTTAAAAAAATAATTATATGATTTCAAATTAAGTAACAATAACAAAATCATAATCTTATAAAATAAGTAGAAAATATAGCTATATAAAACCTTTTTATACCTTATGAAATGGTGTAATCGTGTATACGTTATATGATTATATCTTTCTCCTCGGGCATGGAATATGTTGCTTGAATCTATCAAGAAATTCAACAACTTCGCATAATTTAAAACACTTAACCTATCGAAATGCAAGACTAGACTCCAACCAATAATGCCCCAATTCAGAAGGAGCATCTGTAAAATATAAGATAAAGATTTGATAAAGACATTGGTTCTTGTATTTGTGTATACATTAGACGGTGACCATGGAAACCCATCAAATGACAGCGGAAGTACCGTAGGCGTACATTTAACAAGTTTAGATTGTCAGGAAATCAGGGAAGGTAGGCTACAGTTATACAACAATGAAATCTTTTTATGAGAAGTTTTATACATTTATAATATCGTAGACTAAGGACAAATTTACATAGGCATGAAAAACTTTATTATATTTTTTGAAATAATGTTTGAATCTAACAGACAAATCTGAATTTTGAACCAATTTTTAAATCCTAAATTTTAGGGCCTGCTATATGCACTTGCAAGATTCTTTCACCGTCAAGATTGTTTAGCATTTATATCTAAAAATTTACAACCTTATTAGCATTATACCTTTTACTGGCAATATCTACGAGGTCATTTTATAAAGGCTGTCAAGGGTCCTTAATTATAGATTATATTTTTATGAAGTGATTTGCATCGTTCTTTCCAAAAGGCTTCATCAATTGTAAAAATGAAACATAAGTGTATAGTCTGTAATTATTTCAGCTAACTAAATCTATTGTATTTAACCAGCTATAGATTCATACAAGACTCTCACTGCAAAGCTGGAAGTTCTAGAGGCGTCTATTTCATCGATGAAAAGTGTAAACACTATAAGTGAGCGAAGCTGTTCTGATTTGAAGAGATCTGTGGAGGTTTTGGATGCAACGATAAAGGCACAGGACGTGAAAATTGACAGCTTAGCGATTGTGCAATCTCTTAAAACAAAGGACCTGTTGAAAAAATTGGAAGACTATCAACTAAAAAATGACGAAATCGTCACGAAAACAGTTGAGCATTTCGACGAGGCTATGGAAGAGCTTTCTGCTAACAATCTGTTTATATTTAAACTACAAAAACAGACTGACTGTTTAGTTCATAATTTAAACACATTAAAGAGACAAGTGAAGCTTTTCCAAGAGTGTGTAACTGTAGAACTTCAGAACCTTAAGCTGAATCAAGAAGAGTTTTCTGAAAAATTCATTGAAACGGAACAATTTCTTCTGCAAAAAGAGATTGTCAATGCTGAAATGTTTGTTGGGACTTTGAGCAGATTCAATGAAAAAGTAATATGACAAATAAGTTACTTTAAATAGTCTATATATTTTTTATTTTATATATAATGTATAGCGTTTGAAATTAATTTTATTAAATTGGAAATAGACAAATGACCGAATGATGAATTATTTCCCTTTGATACTCTGTTAGTTATAACAATCGCTCTATACATCGGCTTTTCGAAATAGTAAAGGTCGAATTTCAGGACATTGAGGTGGCCACGTGATCCCACCAGATCCCTTATTATCTCGCGGTTGTGTAGTTATATATTGGTGGTGATGGTGTTACAATCATGCCGGAGTGCATTTGGCACGATCTGTCAGACATAGTTGGTTTAAGTGCAGGAGATTTTGGGTTTAAGATTCCTTTAGTATTGCTGGGGTTTTTTTTTCCAGCTCAGAACATGGGAAAAGATGTAAGGGGGGGGGGGGGGGGACTAAACTAACAAACAACTATCCATTCGAGCATTTGAGACCAGAATAAAACATACATTACTTACTGAAAATGCCACACCTTCATATCTAATTCATTTTTTTTAATGATTGTTCTGATTTGATTGCAGGCTGAATCAGAGTTTGCTTTAGTTAAGAAAAGACTACAGGAATTAGAAAGAAATAAGTTGGAAATTGACATTAAACAACCCAAAGAAAAAAATGTTGTCACGGTAAAAGCCTATTTTTTTTTTTTTGTTATTAAAAGTTTTCTAATATTCCACCATGCAATATTAATAAATATAAAACATTGAGTAAAAAAAATAAAAAAATAGTGTAAACATTATCGGTAGCCTATACAATGATACAATGGAGGCGAGAAGAGGATGTTCCCTTTCCTCTTCATGACATCTCTGTGTCTCTCTGTGTCTCTCTCTGTTTCTCTCAGTCTCTCTCATTAATACATAGTTTATCAATTTACATTTAACAAAAACGAAAAAGTGTACATATCGGTCAGTCGAGGGAGATGGGGGGGGGGGGGGGGAAAGGGTCTTTGTTTCTAGACCTCTTTCTGCTAATTTAGAAAATGTGCCACATTTCGAACGGAATACTAACGAGAGCATAGCCGCATAATACCTCTCTCTATATTATGTATGTTACAATACTAGTAATAATTCCTCAAAACAAGTCGAGATTATTGTTAAAACATATAGGTATGTCATAATTTACATCACGCATCAAAAAAGTGTGCTGCACAATGAAGCAGGTACAGTAATAAGATATCATGCATACGTTTACAGTACATGAGATTACATCTGGTATCAGTGTCTTCTATAAGGCGATGAACTCTCATGAACAAACCGTTTGTATTTGTGTGTATGAGTTGAGCCTATATGTTTAAGTGTATGTGAGTGTGTGTGTGTGTGTGTGTGTGTGTGTGTGTGTGTGTGTGTGTGTGTGTGTGCTATTAATACAGAATGTTGTACGATACGAATTCCGATGTTACGTTTTAGGCTTTAAGGAAAACAACAAATGTATCCACTAAAATCACGAATAGTCGGTGTATTACTGAATATCATACATGCATAACCGAATATTAAAATTTGAAAAAAATAAATACAATTTTAATGCGTTTTGAAAGCTAAAATAGTCTAGCCTACATGTAGTCTGTATATTTATTTTTACATTTTATTTCAGGAATCTGACTCCATGGACGAATACTGGGCTTGGGGTAAAAAAATCTTACAAGATCAGGATTATCTGTAAATAAGATCAAAGATCAATTTTACCATTCAGCTCTATGTTATGCTCAATGAAATTTACCAAGATTAACAAAAAAAAAGCGTATAATTTGATTGTTTATTTTGGCTAAGTGTTAAGCGCCATAAGCTTCTTTATAGTGTAATACTCTAGAATCTAGATTCTAGATGAAGATCTTACAGTTACTAATATAATTTATTATATCGAGATCTCATTTTACTGAGATGTCCTTTTATGTATTATAATTTGTAAAAAAGAGATACACGATTGCCATTAATCGGAATAGATACGTATTAATAATTCAAACTGGGTAGTTAATGTAGTGTTTGAAAATATATATTTTTAGTCATAGAATATTTATATATTTTTAAAATGCTTTTAACAGTTTGATCATTTCAAAGTTATAAAATGTAAGCCATTTATTCTTTTATAAAAGAAAAATACGGCACATAATAACAAATATTAGCGCATATAAAATACGTTCATTATCTCCCTTTAATTAAAAACGTTTTCCATATTTGATTCTATAGTGATGCCAAACAAGTTAGGTGTAGATTTTGTAAGATAAAAAATATGACTGACTAATTTTTATTTCTTTATAAGTGTAAGTGGCACCAAAAGCTAAAAGTAGGAGAATTAATGCCGAGTTTTGGCACGTGTACCTTAGGTTGCCGAGCCCTGGTGTATGGTACATAAATAGCTGATGATGTGGCGAATGGGTGGGAATGGAAGGGGGGCGAGGGTAGAGACATAGTGCATTGGAACTTCTCTTGCGCATCTCTATCGCCGAAATACGGGATGGGTACGGGGAGGTGGGTGGGGGTGGGGAAACCGTATAAAGGTGGTGCGTCGTCAGGGTGCTGCAGTTGTCCCGGTCAGTGCCTGATCACATCCCATGCAGACACAAAATAAATCAACGCATTGTTATTATCTTCCCCCCCCCCCCCCTACACGTGATGTCGTGGAAATAACAAAGGCTAATGTACGGTGGTAATGCGAATAGGCAAGGCACGAATATCAAACCACAAAACAAACTTACGTGCCCATTATTACATCCACCAGTCTAAGTTTATTATTAGCGAATATTCACAACTAACTAGAGTAACACCATTAGTCAATTCACTAAACCTAGAAACACTAGAGGACAGAAGGGCAAAGAGTAAAGTAGTAGGTAATAATACATGCGCATTAAATTCAAATTTAGAAATGCAACCCAATATCAGCCCGTTGCAATGCTCAGATAAACATAAAGACAAAAACACGTTTCTTATCCCTTATACAAGAACAGATGCGAATAAATACTCTTTCTTCCCGAGTGGCATTCGGGCGTGGAATGGGTTGTCTGAACAAACCAGGTTTGTTCAGACAACCCAGGAAAACCAGTAACTTAACATCATGTCTAGACTCGGACCACAGATGAGCGTAGGACGCAATAAAACTTCTTTATAAAAGGAGCGTCTGTAATAATATAAGATAAGAGAAGCCGTCGAGTCTTAACGGAACGCAATACCGTATATGTCAACTTATACATGTCTCTATTAATGTCAATTTTATTTGTTTAGAGTTTAGATGGACCCGTAGCAAGGTTGTCTTAGATATTGTATGATCTTCAAATAACGTGCAGTTTCATTCCGACACTCTCACCAGACTCTGTGTTTACATTCTGGTGAGGCGAAATGTTATTTTCTTTACAGATGAGAATTTAGATTGACACGGTTTCTTGTCAGATGTGTAAATAGAAAAAACATTCTACAGCCAATGTTTCTACACTGTATTATTCACCAGCAAGCTGTGTGTGCTAAATATTTGGACATTAGACGTGTACTGGATCCTTTGATGAAGATGGTGATCTCAATAAGGTCACACGGGCTCAACCATAGACAGTTCAGAGATATGTTGAAAAATACAGACACAGAATCGCAAGATTTACCATATTACACAACGCTTAGATGGCTAAGTTCCGAGCAGAGTATTTAAGTTAAGAAAGGAAGCATGTGACTTCCTGGAAATAAAGGCAAGCCACAGCCATCACTGTCTGATGAAGAGTGGGTATGGAAATTAGTCTCTACTAGTAATTGACATTTTCTGAGCCCAAAACTACAATGAGAGGAAAATCTATCTTTTGATCTATACATCTATCTAAGGGCCTTTAGATCTCAACTTGTATTGTTTTCGGAACAAGTACAGGCGAACAACTTGACGCACTTTCAGCAGTGCAAGGTATTCACGGCTGAAACAACAGCTGAGTTCATCATGTCGTTTTTGCATGCGAGATGAGGAGCGGTTTTCTGAATAGGATTCAAAGGCAGAAGAAGTGAGACCGTTTCAAAACCCATTTGAAACAGATGTGGCCAGTTGCCCAGCTAAACTGCAGTTGGCTGTCATGGAGTTGCAAGCAAATGACCTCCTTAGGGACACGTTCAAAGAAGGACTGGTGGGTTTTTACCAGTTTTTGCCCAAGCGAGACTTTCCTAACGTCAAAACTTTTGCATCAATGTACCTTTTAATTTTTGGAACAACATACCTACGTCAGGAACAATTTGAGAGCAAACTTGTCTGATGAAAATCTCAGGTCAAAGTTGATGTAAGGGACATCAAATCTAAAGCCTGAAATGACTGCTATTTTGGCATCCAGGAAACAATTTCACCATTACCACTAATTTTTATTCGGACCTCGAGTGTGTAGTCGGCCTCCGAACTGCTGTTTCATAGTTAATGCGGCCCTCGGGCTGAAAAGTTTGGAGACCTCTGGTGTAATGTATAAGAATAAGAGTTTATTAAGAGCGTAGACCCTATCTGTAATTCTGTAATGTTACATGACTTTTTCATCTTATATAGAAATCGTAGGCAAAGCTACGTAAGGAGACCTAAGCTGTGCCCCTTCTCACCCAGCCCTTCCCAAACAGTTTTTTTTCCCAGACCGATGCTTTTATAGACAATTCCATTCTTAGAAATTATAATAATTCATCAGACGATTAAGCCTGTATAGAGTTAACACATTTTGTAAGCATATACATTATTAGGCTTAGTCTATGCCTTTTAAGTTTACTTAAAAACAAAATATATTAACTTTTCTATTTTTTTTTTGTTGTAATTTTCATTGATGGCAAAGCAGTAGCTTAACTTTGGCGTTCAATAGAAATATTTGACTAGCCGTCTTCTTTGTCAGTGTTGTGTTTGTTTTTTTAACTTTAATTCTTGAGAATAATCTCATACAAATTTTGTCAGAAACTGAACATTTAAGACTTTGAAATATTTGCTTAATCTTATTTATAATTAGATAAAGTATTTCACTAGTTTTTCAACAATTTAGAGTTTAGACCATGGGTCGGCAACGTTTCGATACTAGTGTGCCAAAGTAGGACTTCTAATTCATTCCGCGTGCAAATATCTTAAACGTCACTCCTCCTATTGCGCTCATTTTCTTGTAGAAGATACTTTAATTGCTTTTCTTGTAGGTCTTCCGGATGCCATTTAAATCGCTCTGCATGCCAAGTCGCGTTTGGCACGCGTGCCATAGGTTGCTGATCCCTAGTTTAGACTATAGGCCCTAATGGTGCACCAGTTCAGAATTCACCTGCCATTCCCTTCTCTACCGTGTAGGCCTATAATTACCCACACCTTGCACAATCCCCCCCTTCTAATTTGCAATATTTGTTCCCCCCCCCCCCACCATGCAATCCAGGCTACGCAAGTGATAACAATGGTAGAGCTAAAGACAAAGATTATAGTACATTATATCATAGACTATAATATACATGGACCGCTTGCTTTAGTTTTTATGCTATTATCTTCTGTTTTTTTGCAATTCTAAATGAAGTAATTGTAATACATGTTCCGTTTTATTAAATCGCATTTTTTTCGACTTTAAATGAATACTTGTAGGCCTATTAATATAATTAATCCTATTATCATTGACTATAATAAGATGGACCGCTTGATCTATTTTTAGAGCTTAGGCCTATGTCCTTTTTCCGTGTGCACACAACACTGATCTATAAATGTTTCCGCTCTGTACAACTTTCGATTTTAATTTTTCATTGAGAAAACCAAAGCGATTCGATAAAACGGAAGTGCAAAGTATATTACGAATCGGGATATCAGTGTTTCGAGTCATCATATAGCAGAAATACTAAAGCAAGCGGTCCATGTATATTATAGTCTATGATTATATGTTAGCGTTAAATTTTATTAGCATGCATGTTTAGTAAAGCTCGCGACATTTGTTTTTTTTAGTGGCATCAGCGCCTACTTTATTTTCTCAGAATATAATAATAATTATTATGATTCTACAAATAGACAAACGAATATTTTTGTTCAGAATTTAAGATCAATCTTTAATGCGATTTTGATTGCGGCTCTTTAAAAACCACAGGTGAGCAAGAACACGAAGAAGGTCATCTCTTAACCTACCAGCCAACTAAGCAACCAGCTAGCCAAGCAACCAGAAAGCGGCAAGCTAACCAGTCAACCAACCAATTAAGCAACCAGCTAACCAACCAGAAAGTAACCAGCTATCCAGCCAACCAATCAACTAACTAAGCAGCTTATTTATATAGGCCTACCAGAGCTAACTAGGTTTTCAAATAAATAACTGAACAGTTTCTTCCCTGAATTTGTTCTATTTTTGTACGTTTCCTTCATACACGAGAGTTAAACGGAATAATCTAGTTTAGATTCGATTTGACTATCGACGAAGCGACGGGCGCAAGGGAGAGTGTCCCCCCCCTCCTTTCAGAAAACAACTTTTTTTTTCCAAAAACGTTAAAAGGATTGTGCATTGACTGTCATGGTGTGAAATTTATTAGGGCAAAGTCTAGATCTAGTCTGACATAAATTAGCACACAATAAAGCCAATTTACGGTTTGGGGGCATAATCATCGAGCGTTATGTCTCAATATAAACAGCCTATATTTCAGCATTTATAAGTCATCCATCCTCAGATCAACAAACCGGTGAAGAGGGACGCGCAGATTTGAGATTCGTACACATTTCATTACACATAGACAGTAAAGGCCTTTAAGACTGCTATTTAAAACTATTTATTACAATTAATAGCAACAAAATTAGGCAAAGTTTAATATAATGGCTTTAGGGCCTATTGAATTGATACTTAAAAAATGTGTAGGCCAAAAAGGTGAATGAGGACTCTGTTTAAATAGGCATAGCTTGTCTGTTGAACTATGTCTTTACTTAAAAACTTAATTCTTGAGTTTAATTGATAATTCACCATGCAAGAAAAAAAAAATGTTCTCTGTTTATCTACCGTATATACTCGCGTATAAGTCGCACCGGTGTATAAGTCGCACCCCTAGTTTAAGTTTTTTTTCCTTATATGTTGTCTTTGACCCGCGCATAAGTCGCACCCCGACTTCCCGGGTTATACTGCCTTTTAATATCTCAAAAAATGCATAACTTTTAAACATAAAAGTTACTAAATATTCACCTTAGTTTGGAAACTTTCCTTAAAAAATGGTTTTAATCGTGCATAAGGCAAACATAATCGAATAAAGGCAGAACTTCATTTATTTTAAACAACCGATCAATAGGCCTACAGACATTAGTGAGATGGGAAAGTAAGGTATGTGTTTCTTCATCTAAGTCTTTCCATACACAAGTTCCTATCCTACACATAAAAAAGTCTTTGAAGTACGTCATTAGACTCAATGTCGCCTAGACTGCAGACTGGGAGGCGCCGGCATTTATGACGCGCTATACACATGTCCTAATTACCATTAACATTGTTTGTAATGATTTCAAGTGCGTCTGCGCGATCGACAAATAATAAGCTGTGTTGTTTTTTCAACTCTTACATGCAACTAATGAAAAATAAAACACACTATTGACATTTCGCGCGTCCATCTGCCGATTGTACTTTTGGAAACATCGCCTAGACCTGGGGCGGTCTTATCGGAATGCTCAACACTGCCTTATTAGTAGGCTATAGCCTATAAGCCTAGACCTTAAATACTAAATAAAACGCATCTTACGCTTATTGGCCTACCTACATAGACAGGCTTTCATACATTTACGATTCTTTCCATACTGTAATTTGCGTTCAATAAGCCTACCAAAAAAATGCCGCCTTTAAACTTACGCTACGTTTCGGCAATATACAATCGGCCCAAAAGTTCAAAAGAAAAGAGGGTGGGTGTCAGATAAAACTTTAAAAATTTGTCCATTTCCATTTCAATTACATATAGATAGTAATATTTACACAGACGAAAGTTTTCTAAATGCAAAATGTCGGCCTAGGTATATCCTAGTAATTCTACATCACTACAATCAACTATAGGGGTTATGTAAGAAACTTTATGACAGAGTAGTGATGTTTTTCGAACTTTTTAAAAACAGTGTCGGGTGTATAAGTCGCACCCCTACTTTTTGTCGAAATTTTCGGTAAAAAAAGTGCGACTTATACGCGAGTATATACGGTACATTTTTTTATGTTTCTTAATTAATTTGAGTATGCTGAGTCTGAAAATGACATTGTTTTTTTTTATTGCATCAACGTTTGATCATAAAACCAAAAAATCAATTTGACATATAGTACATAGCCTAATTAATATTAATTGTATTGCATGAGATACAACTTTAGTCAATATATAACAATTACTAGCTCAAAAATGTTATGTTACAAAACGTCATCTTACATCACGTTACATACAATATTACATAATGTTAAATTATATTGTAATGTAATAGTCTCTCACAATCTAAAAAAACACTAGAAGTGAACAGTAGAACATGGTTTTTCTACTGTGAAGTTTGTCGTCATCGCATATCAAATACCAGGTGTAGTCACCGACCATAGCTGCATCCCATCTGCCATGGTATCTTTTCTCCATTGCAAGAATATCCTGATTAAAACGTTCTCCGTGCTCTTCACTCACATCAACCAAATTTGGTCTGAAAAATTACAAGTGTGAATGCAGCTAATGCAGCTTTATTGACATTTTGCATTTTATATCTGCATGCCGTACAATTAAGTTTTCCACTAGCTCTTTGTAGTTATCACTCTTATTGTTGCCTAAAAAACTATGAACAACATGTCTAAACGCAATCCATGCCTCTTTTTCAACAGCAAACATGTTGTCTTCCAGCTCCTTACATGCCAACATAACTTTATAACTTTAATCACCAACGAATATACTTGCTGAATTTTTTGCCTCTGACACCTTAGAAAACATCAGCAGAATGTGCTGGAACGCTGCACTAGCTGGGTTTAATGCTTTGACAAATTGTTTGAAAAGACCTAGTTTAATGTGAAAGGGTGGTAGTAAGATATTCTCAAAAAGGAATCAGTCATCAAAATGATTCGTCGGTTCAATCCATATTCTCGGAATCGCAAAGGGCATTGACTTTTGAATTCCACACAGCCATCCTTCCAGAGTTGATCTGCAGCTGCTACAGTACAACTGTAGTGTGGTACCTACAATTTGTCCTGATCTCCCATAGCCATGCCAAAAAAAGGATGATATGCAGTAAAGAATTTTGTACCACTGACAATGTTATATTTAGTTTGTGTTGGACTAATATAGTAACCACACACATAACAGAATGAGTCAGGACAAGGCTTGCAGGATCTACTAGACATATTCACCACTCATATAACAGTTGTAATTAGTTTTAAAAAATGTTGTTACATGGTGTAATGTAGCTGTATGCTATTTAGATTTAGAAAATAATAGCATAAAATCTGAAATATTGAACAAATAAATCGATTTTTTTATATTAAATTTCTACTATTGACAATGTTGTCAATGTGAGGCCGGATGGTCATGCAGTTCCACCGATCATATTATAAAAAAAAACATGTCTGCCATGTGTGCTGCGTTACTGATTGTATGTAGCCTACTTGCAAGTGAGGAAAATTGTTCAGGATGAGGTGTTAAATTTACTGGCGTATAATAAAAGTTTCACCGTACAATGCTGGATTGACAACGGCTAAAGTTAAGAATCGTCAAATTTGAAGGTGAGAATTAATTCAAATTATGTCAATTGTAAACACTATCATTAAGTTTTCACACATTCATCATTCATTTGATTCATTTTTTAGCTGGTAGCTAAGTGGACTACCTTTGGGAAAGTTTCCCATTGTTGTCTTTACAATGCCAACTTTTTCTTTGCTGAGTGCAATAAAAGTAAACATAGTGTTGCAATCTTTTAATGCGTCTGCCAAGTCTGAGTCAGGTTTCAGAGGTTGCAAAATTGGATTGTACAATGATGATTCCAATGTCCAATGTTTGTCTGTTTTACCAGAAGTGAATCCTGCAAATGTAATTTCTTGTAATGGTTGTCCTACAATTTTCTCCCTTCTAGGCTCATGACATGTTTGACGGATGCTTGTTTTAGCAACATCCTGCAATGAGTTAAAATGTATTTTTGGTTACAATATGTATATATATATAAATAAAAATAAAATACATGTAAAATATTACTATAATTGTATAGAAAGTACGACGTTACAATCGATAACTAATGTGTATAGTAATTATGAAAGAATTTGAAGATTGAGATATGAAATATGTTGAAAATGTTAACATGATTTCATGAAAGAGAAATGAAAAGTAGGAAATATATTTTTAATGCAAATTATAAACTGTGCCAAAGTAAGATGTCCAATAAAAATTTCAATTATTAAAAATGTATAATACTTTGTAAGTATTTTGTATTGAAAAATGTGGTTATCTATGTTAATAAACATCACATCATTTATACAAAATTTCAACATATTAAGTAATATTTTTGTTTTCAATACTCACTTCTGGAATAAATTCCATATTTCTCTTTTTGTAATCAGCAATTGTGTACAAAATAGCTGTCACATGGCCACATGAACCAGATAGACCATTGGCACACGAGCAGTGACCATGAAGAAATTTTTTTTCAGATGTAATGAAAGCCTATAAATTCAATAATATCTATATTTAATGTTATAAATTAGTATTATACATATATAAATTTTTAATATGATTTTAAACAATATATCACATCATATAAATGAATTTTATATATTAAAAATTATGTGTGTCCCTATGATCCCTTACAGTACATTGTGTGGTGATTCATTTTTTTCTCACAGATCTGCGGCATTTCCCAGATATTTTACATCCATTGCCTACTTTCGCTGCTGAAACAGAAATTAAATTCAATAAATGTTAATGTGTTAATCATATAAGGGTGTATAAATATATATATTTATATATAAATAGAAGGATAGAATATATTAAAAATGTATATATATATGAAATATCATAAATGAATATACAATAATATATTGTCCCTCCTTATTTGGTACTAGTATTTTATACTTTTTCCTAACTAATTTCACATTACCAATCAGAGCTATCCTAAATACCAGGTAGTCGAACACCCTGCCTCTTGGTCACCTTATCCTTATCCAATTATTTGGTAGGTCTATTAGTCTTACAAGTTCAAATAACAACTATTAGGGAATAAAGTCTTTATAATTATAATATATAGGCTAACATCTCTAACACTGCCATTAACAGGTAGGCATTAGACTGCATTAGAGCTTAGGTATACTGTATACCGTAGTAGGCCTATACGATTTAATTTGATTATTAGCATATTAATTTGGAGTAGCCTATATCATACTATATAGTAGTCACCACTCGAGGTAAGAAATAAATGTAAAATATGCATAGGGCCTACCTAAAAAACACATAGTCACATATAAACTGTAGAATATTATAATTTATAATATATACTTATCTAGCTATATACTATACTATATATATATATATAGGCTATATATATAGACTATATATATAATATAGTAATATAGCATAGGCGGAGTATGGCATAGGGTCATCATAGGGCCCAATAGTGGCAATAGGGTAATAGGGGGCATAGCCTAATAAATTAACTTTAACTCACGTTTAATGGCATAGGCCTACTCACTTTTAATATTAAAAACATATTCCTCGCAAAAATATTTTTATCCTTGTTTTTTTTCTAACTGGCCTGAGCTTGATGTTGATGTAGTAATATAATTCTCAACATCAGTGAAGGTTATATCTGGAACTATGTGCAAATCTCGGGTTTTAATTTCAGCGCCGTCGACGGTTGCCATTGTAAACACAAAAACAGGAAGTTCATAAAATATACCATTCGTTTTGTTCGTTTTAATAATTTAAAATTAATAACGCATACTGTACACCGTGTAACGTATTAAGTAATGAGCTTAAGCTTTATCTTATTAGGTATACATATTAAAAGTATTTAATTGAAGTTTACCTAAGTGTATGACAGTTATAAAATAAATGTAGGCTAATTTAATTTAATCATTAGTGCGACTAACACGTCGATTATTAATTATTAATTAGAATATCGCATAGGCCTACTCACTTTTGGTGTTTAAAAGGGATTCCTCATAAAAAGTCATAAATATTCTTTTAGCCTTATTATATTTCTTATAATATACCAGAATATAGGCTGAATTTTAAATTAATTGTCAAGCACCATCAAAAAATATACTTGAAACAAACGAAAAGATAATTATACGTATGTTTAGGGAAGTCGCCGGAAGTTCACGATCATTTGAGTTCAAAGGTCACACCTAATTAAGACTTTACTTGTAAATAATAGCGGCAGCTGAGTGCTGGATAAATGGTTACCTATACTATAACTTATAGCCTAATTAGTACTGTTCTATTTGGATTAATGTAAAATAGTACGGTTACCTTACGTACAAAGTAAACGGTATGCGGCATAGGACGTACACATCTTCTTACTTTATTCTTTAGGCCTATCTTTTGTTTAGTCATCTTTAGACTTTAGTTTTACTTTTAGTCTTTAGTTTAGTTAGTTACTTTAGTTTTAGTCTTTCTTTAATCTTTAGTACTTTAGTCTTAGTCTTTAATCTTTTAGTAGGCCTATTTAAATATTTAATTTATCTATAGGCCTAATACTATAATTATATATATAGTATATAGCCTACATATATACATATTAAAATATAAAAGTAGGCCTATATTTTAAGTAGGCCTATGGCCTATGGCCTATCCTATACCTATTAACTATTAAGTAGTAGTAGCCTATTTAGCTATTATTATTAGGCCTAAGTTATAAATTATAAAGTTATAGTGTGACTATAAATTAGAGAAGACATACATTTTTTTATAATAGGCCTGTAAATACTGTAAATTTTTGTTCATGTTAGGGATGTTAAACGAAAACTGGAATACCGGATTCCGGTTTTGAAACTGATCTCGGTTTGTTGGTTGGAAACTAGTCATTACTTCAAGTAGCACACTCTTTTTTTTTTTTTTTTTTTTGTGATTTAGATGGAAATGTAAAAAAAAAGTTGGATTCGCACGAAACAATTCTTGAAATGCCTTGCTAACACTAATTAGTCTTAGATATAGTGTTTCTTTTTTCTCCAATATCAACTATGGCTTGCGATTAAAAACAACATCAAACCAAGTGTTAAGCTACAATTACAATTGACAGGAATTTTCTTACTTGTCGGCTCATCTTTAAGATGTGCGCTACTTTGATGAAGCTTACACCATCGTCTCTCGAGACGGACGGATGACGACGACGGACTCTTTGATGTACGCAATGGAGAGACACAAACTAGTTTTGTCCTGTGACCCTGAACAATTCGGCTAGACACCGCGTCTGTGCTTTATTATGTACGGCACTATTAAATACACACTCTTTTCATTGGTGCCACGCGATCCTTTTCATCAATACATTATTTATTTACAAATCTAAGTCAACGGGGTACACATTTTTTTATCACTATTAAAAGTTATAATCGGTTTTAATCAATTAGCCCAGATTTTATTTTTGTTCTATAGAATATTATGGTAAAGTGTACAAAATTATATTGTATTCACACAAATCAACCTCTTGAATGCCCTGCAAACACTAGATTTAGTTAAGTTTGATCTATTTTTCAAATATTCCTACAAAGCTACGCACATTTGGCTTTTCCGGCCTGCGACTTGTGACATTGGGTTGCGCGGGGGCTGGGGGAGGGGGGAAACTGAAATCTGGTTTTAAACCGGTTTTATAGATCTGAAAACCGGTTTTAAAAAAAATTGGTTTTAACATCCCTAGTTCATGTTTACTGATGGTTAGGCTTAGGCTACTTGTTAAACTGTTGTCTTTTTATTTATGATTTAGGTCATTGCGATTATTTAGAAAAAGACAACCTTTTAGCAAATGTCAAAACCAAAAAAGCGCAGACATGAAAAGGGTTTGTTTGGACTCCCAAAGAAGAAGTCCATGTTATTTACATTCCAGCCTAGAGAAGGAGAAGAGTGTTCGTCAGATTCAGAGGACTCTGATTATTTGCCTGGCAGGTTGTTCATTTTATGTATATTCTTTTATACTTATATCCTACTTGACTACTTGGGTTTGTTGTTTGTTAGGTTACATGTTAATGGAGATTTGACAAATTTGCAAAAGATATATTTCTTAGTAAGCAAAAAGATATGATAGGCCTAAACACATTTATTTGAGGACTGAATTTAAAAGTTTCATCATGATGATCTTAAAAACATTTCATTGTGATTGTGTTTCAAAGATTTTAGGCTAGTCAAGTCATAAGAATCAAAGATTAGGCTAGTCAAGAATCATAACATGTTTTAAAATATTATACAGATTATTATTTAAAAACCAAATATTTTCCATGTAGGGCCTATGGACAGATGTGTTTTAAAAATGTTTATTATAGTTGCTTGCAATATTTCTAAACAATTTATAGAAGTATATAAATATACTTCTTGAAACTTGTTTATTATTACAAATATTTAAAATTACGTAATTTCCTCTCCTTAGAAACTCACCAGATGAAGACAGTGATCTCCCATTGAATAAAGTTAAGAGATCCATTCAAAAGACAAAGTCATTAAAAAGAAATAATTCTCAGAAAAAACAGACTAGAGCTGGTTTGTGATTTGTTTTTTGTAGTTTTATTATTTTGATGATAGTATACGTGCTTACATTTTCTAGCTGACCAAAAGTATTCACTTCTAGTCACAAAACCCAAAGTCATGGGTGATTAAAATTATGTTTAAAGTAATTAGATAATGTTGAGTAAATCTCAAATTGGCACTATTCCTGGTTTGATCCATGTTTGGAAACTTTACCTTACCCATTTCTATAAAAGAGAATTTTCCACAACTTATTGATTCAAATTAACCAACTAGTGCTGTTCTTGTTTTAATACAAAAGTTTGTAGCCTTGAACATTTCCCTTTTTTTGTTTTACTTTACCAAAAAATAATTTATTATTTATAATTTCTATTTATATCTAGCTAAATTGTCTGAAGAGAAAAGCAGCACTTCAAATAATGATGGAAATAAAACTGAATTGTGTTTGCCAGATGAAATTTTGCTTAAAATATTTCAATACTGTGTACTTAAGGAAGGGGTGGTCAAGTTTTTGCCCAAGTAAGTTATTGTTTCACTAATGATTTAGTCTACCTTAACTTGCAATTTTAGCTTTGATAAATAGTATAATATATATATAATTAAAAAAAATCCCACCTCTCTGACATATGATGAAAAATGATCATTTGATCTAAATTAAAACATGACCAAAAGTAAAATAGTAATAAATAGTTCAGAAAGCTTATTACCAATATTGAAACCATTGCTCAAAAGATTTTATTTCAACTACTAGTTTAATTGTAAATGAAATTATTTGTTTCTTTTTATTATTTTTTGTTTTTTTTCTATTCATTTAATTCATGTTTGAATAGTCTTATAATGGTGAAACTGATGTCTAGAAATTACTTTTTATGTTAAAATTTTGCAATCTTTTGCAAGACGCTTCATATTTACTTTCAAATATAGTAGAGTACTTCATACTTTTTGAAGGTTGAACTAATGATCAGCATATAAATAAACATATTTTCTTGCAGACAGCGGGGAGAACTTTTTTTTCTCCCCAAAATTCAACTAGCACCTTTTGCATTTTTTTTTTTTAATTATTGGTTACAAACATGATTTGACCATTTAACATTGGCTATACTCACAAAATAAATACCAAACATGTATCAGCAATTTTTCAAGCTTATTTGTTGCTTATTAGTTTCTGAAAACTAATATGCTAAGCATTAAAAGCACAATTTAATCCTGGGAACTCACTCAAGTCAAGCATCTAGTTTTAAATTCTGAAGCACTGAGCCACACCACCTATAACCATCAAGTTTTGTTTTATTCCAAAAGGGTGTCCAGAGTATGCAAAGACTGGCACAGAGTGTCCCAAGATCCTTTGTTGTTTGAGAGACTTGATCTCAGCGCTGCCCAACTCCAGCTGACCAAGGTTCTCCCCAAGGGTCTCCTTCAGCACGACCTGTCTGTGTGTAAATTTCTGAGCCTGTCTGGGCAGACAAAACTTCAAAGCAGTTTTATCGAGGTCTGTACTAATATTTAACTTGTACCTTTCCATCACCAGCACAATTTTTCTCTATTTAATATCATATCCATCTGCAATTATTTTATTAAATAATATCATGCGCCTTAGGTATTTATTCCAATTAGACGATGCCATGTGTTTGGTTACAATTAAATTTCTGAACAAATAATACAACTTTAGTAATAAATATATTTTCTTAGTTGGAAAAGAAAAAAAAAAATTTTTTCCGTTGTGAAATAAACAAGTTAGCAGACACTGTAATCAAAATGTTACCTCCAATCCTTTTTTTTTTTGTATTTAATTTAGCTAGATTTTGTTTTAGAGAAATATACTTGCAGGGGCTAATGGCATAAAATTGATGGATGGGAAATGTTTACGCATCAATACCTTGATACTTAACACGTCAGTAATTGCCTTCTCAACCTTTTGTGGGTTTTAAACTTTTATCCCAGGATTTTTCACAATTTTGCTATCATATAAGCATTTTTTAGCATTAAAAATAAATTTAAAAAATTCACCTTTTTGGTGAGTATCCATAAACAATGTTATGCTTTAATTATATATTTGTATTCTCTTCTAATGTACATTTAAGAGTTAATCTTATTTTACCATCAAGTGTTCAAGAGAATAGGAAGTGTTTACAGGAGTGTTGGAGAGATTAAAACCATTGTAGGGAAGGTCTTTAATTGAGTCTTATAATATAAATAAATCCTACTTATTTTTTGTTTTGCATTTTGCTGGGGTCCAGGAAATTAACTGCTGCAATTTTTGAGGCATTACTGTTTTTTGTTTACTGTTTATATAGAATTATTAAATTAAAAAATAAACACTTATAAAAATACCATGGGAAAGGAGAGCTAACTCACTCAAGGATACTTTGAATAGAACAACTGAAGAGTTTTTTTTTCAAAGGGCCGAGATTAGGAATAGCCTCACGACGCTCTAAATCTATATTTAACCATTTTGTTAAAAATAAGAACTGGGAAAAGATTCAAAACATGTGGCAATAGATTCAAAACAAGTGACAATATTAATTTTTCCTTTCTCTGACGTCACTTTCCCATGTTGCCGGAAATTAAACATCTCAATTGGCTACTAGATTTGGATTTTTCCTCCAAAAAAAAAACATACATTTAAGTGAAAATATTGAACTAATTACTTAAAAGTTATATTTGATATTTTGTATCAATGATTTTATTAACATTCAGATACTGAATACACTATTTATCACAATCAACTGTTAACTCAATTTTGATAAAAAGCTCTTCACTTAATAGAACGAGAGACATGGGAAGACTATCTTGCTTTGAGCTATTTATGGCCCTGCATTCACTCCCTTTGGGGCTCTATCAACAGCCTCTTCTGACCTGCACTCCGGGCTTGATCTCTTTGGACATCTTCAACTGCCCAACTGTCAAGCCAGAGCTGGTCAAAAGGCTACCCCAGCTTTGTCCATGTCTGTGTCGAGTGGACATGTCCCACCCAAGTGACTTCAATGTGAGTACGCTTTTTGCTAAAAGTAATGGTTGTTATACTAAAGAATATTTTTTTTAATGTGTGGTAATATTTACTATAACAATTGTTAATGGTCAAAATGTTTAGTACAAATATTTTTTACTGCAAGTACTGTTAACTAAAAAGAAAAATACTACCATAAAGTTGTTTAATGCTTAGCATAAATTTTGTTTACTAAAACTATTGTTTGCTTTAGGTTGTGACCTAGTAGTACAAAATATTGACTGAATATTGGGTTAATATTCAAATGTTGGCTTAATGTACAGCAATGTTGGGTCAATATAGTGTGCTGAATGAGTTTTTACTTGATGAAATTGTTTTCAAAAGCATTTCCCAATCTATCCCCTTCAGACAAACATAACATTCTCTTCAATAGAAGTTTTGATTACTTCCTGTGGTTCACGTCTGCTGGAGCTTCGATTGGCCAGAATTTTAGCAGTCAAAACTAACATAAAGACCTTCTTTAAACTTCTTCAGGTAATTTAAAATATTCATGGTAATTTATTTCTCAAGAAATTAAATAACATTTGATTACCATTTGATTACCAAATCCTAGATTTGGGATAGTGTAAATTTTGAAAAACAAAATGGAATTATAGAATTTACAAATTCTCTGCTTTAAAAAAGATATTCAGATAATTCAATCTGCGACTAAAACAACAGTATGTTTTCTCTTAAAATTTATTGAGCAATAACCAACATATAGATCATTGTTTATCATTGTGTACTGGAAATGACAATCGTAACAATTTTGTTGAATGCCCCCTTTAACATATTTTTTTATATAGATGTGCTCCTCCCTCTAAGGGAAATACCTTCAGATGCCAATTTACAGTCTCATAAATAAAATTAGTTTGAACGCTTTTGTATTGGTTTGGAAATTTCTTTTTTTAAAAATTTAAGTTTGAAATAATTTGATCATACGAACCCTGCATTTATGTTTCTAAAACAAAACAATTACATTTTATTCACAAATGTCTTGGAAAAAGAACATTTTTTACAGTTCCTTGACAGATACAGTACACAATGACTTTAGTTGGGGAATAGTAAAGGTTGCTGTTAGAGACCGACCGATATTCGGTTTCGGCTTCGGTTTCGGCGCCGGAAATAGACAAAAGGTTAGTTTTCGGTTCGTTTACGGTTTCGGTCGAACTGATATTGATTTTCGGTCATCTGCCGAATATCTATTTTAATTTTCAAAATTCAAAATACTACGCTATTGTTGCATCTATTACTCTGCTTATTGATACTTTCATTTAGTTAAACTGTTATGAATTAATCTGTGTGAAGTAGGGATGTTAAACAAATAAAAGCTGTGTTAAGCATTCAAAGAGGTCACTTACACTTCACTACTCAGAAATGACTAAATATGTATCTGCCATTATAAATAAGCGAAGAGTTTTTGTGCCCATCTTCTATAATTAAACATAAATATAAGTTATTCGAAAACAAAATTTGTTTTTATTAATTTAATAAATATTAGAGACTTATGCAGTTGTTGTAATTACTAGGCTAATGTTAAAAAGATAAACTCCTTATGGTTAAATTGACAAACAATTAATGCAGGACATGTTTATTTACAACTGTTTAATATAAATTAATTGTATCTCTCTAATTAAACCTTGTAATGAATACCATAATGCTGGAATTATATAAAGAAATAATAATTGATAATTAGTCAGTAATATTTGTTATATTACAAAACATAACTTGTTTGGCATCACTATTGAATCAAATTTAGAAATTCATTTTAATAAAAAGGGAGATAATAAACCCGTTTTTTTGGGCTATTATTTTTAATATTATGTTTCTAATTTTTCTTTTATAAAAGACTAAATGGCCTACAAATTATAACTTTATAATGACCTAAATGTATAAAGTAGTTGAAAATTCTATAAATATTGTATGACTAAAAATTATATGCATATTTCTTAACCATTACATTAACTACCCAGTTTGTATGATTACTATATATAAATTCCATTTAATGATGCAGCCATACGGATTACAGTGACGGAAACAAATCATAGAAAATCTCAGTTATAAATGAGAACAAAATATAATCAATATTTGCTAGATTGGTTCTCCATACTGATCACCATTGATCTGAGCCTGAGTGGATTGAGCCTGAGTGGCAGGTCACTTAGTAATCATCCCCCCCCCCCCCATTTCCTTTACATGCAATCCATTTACTTGAAATGAAATGTTGGCATTTAAAAAATAAATGTTTATTCTCAATTGTCTAGTTGAAGGCCACTAAACTAATTATAATTAAACTTTTTTTTTTTTCACCTAATAAGTAAAATTAAAAGGGTAAATGAAATGTAAAATACTGTAATCGTATTGGCTAATTATAATGCAAAAAAGGTATCATCAACATTATTTACAAATGGTAGCAAATAAGCGATTGCTGGCATTCGTCACAAATGCAAGAGTGCTTACGTGAGAGAGGCGGGGACTGTGGATCTGGGTCTGACCCGGATCCAAAGTGAACTGTGGAAAACTAAATGCAGAACTGAGAGAGGTGAGATCTCTGGATTTGGCAGTGATCGTCTTTTGGATCCGTTCCTTTAAACAACCAGATCAAATGATCAGTTCTCTAATATTAGCAGTTGCTAGATCCTCATGATAATGTTTACAAAATAATTACCATAAATGTGAAAGTTTAGTAATAAAATATTGTATTTGGTATAAATTAGAGATGTTAAATGAAAACTGGAATTCCGAATTCCGGTTTTCAAACCCAAAACTGGTTTTGATTTTCAAAACCAGATATTAGTTTGTTGGTTGGAAGGTCATCATTACTTCAAGTAGCACAGCCTTTTTTTTTGGTTCTGATGGAAATATTTGTAATAAATATTAGATATTGTGTTTCTTTTTTTTTTCCAAATACCAACTATGGCTTGCAATAAAAACAACATCAAACCAATTATTAAGTTACAGTTACAATTCCTTGTGTGGGAAAATTTTGAAAAAAACTTCTTTAACTATGATGGCTTGGAGGTAAACAATGTTCCCAACAGATATGCCGGAGCAGTGGCAGTACCAGTGGATTGCATACGCATCTGTGTACTAAGAATCCTGGATTAACATCGTCATCCTCTTCATATGCTTCTTAATATTATGGTCAAAGATAATTGGAAATTTGATTATCACTATTGAAAGCTATTATCGGTTTTAATCAATTAGCCCAGATTTTTTTTAGTTCTAAAGAATTTTATGGTAAAGTGTACAAAATCATATTGTATTCAAACAAATCAACCTCTTAAATGCCCTGCAAACATTAATTAAATTTGAACTATTTTTCAAATATACCTACAAAACTACGCACATTTGGCTTTTCCGGCCTGTGACTATTGTGACGTTGCGCAGGGAGGAAGGGAGAAACCAAAAATCCGGCTTTAAACTGGTTTTATAGAACCAAAAACTGGTTTTGAAGAAAAACTGGTTTTAACATCCCTAGTATAAATGCAAATAAAAAGGATGATAATCACCAACACGTTAATTTTTGTTTTAAATATAAAACTCTATAACGATTTTCTCTAGAAATGTCTGTTCCTTTTGGCTTTGGTTTCGCTACAGAGATAGATTAATTGTCCTATAAAAAGTAATAAAACAAGTATAATAGAGCAGGTTGACATTTAGGCTGTTGGCACGCTAAATGGTTTAGAAATCCTAGTTTGGCACACCATTAGCAAAAAGTTGCCGACCCCTGCCCTAGTATGTCAAGGCCACAGAAACTGGTGAAGTCTGTTTCACCTGCCCTATGGCTCAAATTGGTCAGATGGGCTTACTTTACATTTTGTACAAATACATTACAGGCGGCCAATGGTCTAGAAAAATATTTTTTTAAAATAATGATATAATCTAATGTTTCTCATAATGAATGAATTTGTTGGTCAAGTCATTAGTTTGCCTAATAGTCTCTATTACCATTGCTTATTTATTAGGAGAACTGCCCCAATCTAGAAGAGCTAGATGTCCGAATGAATCCAAAGTTTCCACAACTTCAGACTCCTATCTGTACAGTTGATTTTGGAAGCTTCATTAAGGGCTGCCCCAAGGTGAAAGAGCTTCGTTTGGATGGACTCAACATTTGTGACAAGTTGACTGTATGTTGTTAGTTGTTTGTTGTTAAATTGTATGTTGCTAGGTGGATATTGCTTATTCTGTTCTAAATATCATTGTTCAAGAAGAAACAACTTGATTTGATCAGTTGAAATTCTTTTTAGGCCAATAATGTAAAACAGACTCAAACCATTAAACCTCAAGCTTTAATGCAACAAAGTTAACCCTTACAGTCCCGGGCGCGTATATAGCTGGAGTGAAGATATTCATGAGAAAGTAGGTCGGCACGGGAAGGGTTAACAAAGCTTATATTTATGTTTGTAAAATAAAAATGTTTTATAAACTCAAATGTATATATCACATCAATACAAGGCCGGTGGATGCATTCCTTATACTTTCATTGGATTGTACTAGAATTACTGGGTTTTGTTCATTCTAGAATTACTGGGTTTTGTTCATTCTAGAATTACTGGGTTTTGTTCATTCTAGAATTACTGGGTTTTGTTCATTCTAGAATTACTGGGTTTTGTTCATTCTAGAATTACTGGGTTTTGTTCATTCTAGAATTACTGGGTTTTGTTCATTCTAGAATTACTGGGTTTTGTTCATTCTAGAATTACTGGGTTTTGTTCATTCTAGAATTACTGGGTTTTGTTCATTCTAGAATTACTGGGTTTTGTTCATTCTAGAATTACTGGGTTTTGTTCATTCTAGAATTACTGGGTTTTGTTCATTCTAGAATTACTGGGTTTTGTTCATTCTAGAATTACTGGGTTTTGTTCATTCTAGAATTACTGGGTTTTGTTCATTCTAGAATTACTGGGTTTTGTTCATTCTAGAATTACTGGGTTTTGTTCATTCTAGAATTACTGGGTTTTGTTCATTCTAGAATTACTGGGTTTTGTTCATTCTAGAATTACTGGTTTTTGTTCATTCTACTGATATCAACAGATTGGATAATTGGAAACCAATTCAGGCATTATGAGGTGTTAAATGTATAAAGAAAAAATCTGTTATTTAAGGAATGTCTCATGATTGACACTGTTTTATTTTTTTTTTAAACAGAATGTGCCTTATGAGCCAAGTCTAAAAAAATTAAAGATATATTCCCAGTCTTCAGTTGTGTGTGATGCTTCTATTCAGCCAATCTTTAATTTGTAAGTAAAATGTTATGTAACTGTATAAATAAATAATATTTAGTTTGTATGTAAATTGCATTGCAGTTGTATGATAAGACAATTTTTTTTTAAATTAAAAAAGGGGTCTTTGATGCATGTATTGGGCAAACAGGTTTATGAAAGTTTTGGAAAATTTGGGCTGACCAAGTGTTGTACTCTAGGAGACTTGTGGAAGCTGCTTCACTAGCCCATGTTTTGAAAGGCTGCTTTGACTTACTTTATTGATTAGCTGTTTCTTGAAAAGCATTTAATTTAAGCAAGTGCATCAAGATCCATCAATTTGTTATTAAAGTTATCATTAAATATAATTAACTCTTTACTTTGTTATTTTAACTTCAATAGCTCTGGCTCTACCTAAAATATGTAGGGATACGGTTCTGCAACTTTGTGACCTATTTACACTTGTTCTTGTTTTGTTTGTTTGTTTCCCCCCTTTCCCTAGAATGTTTGGCTCAGAGAGTAAGCTGTCAGAACTGAAAATCAGCAGTTCCAGTTTTGTCCCTGACGAAATCGCAAACTGGGTGAAACAAGTGGAGTGCTGCTACATGGCTGACATGAAGTGGAAACTTCCCCAGAACGGGATACTGCAACAGTGTTTGCCATTGGTAGATATTTTTCTCATAGACAATGAGTTGGGCAGTGGGCAGAAGCAGAACTTTTTTTCTTCTCACTTTTTCTTGTGTCACTTAAAAAGAAGAAATTGATTGATTGAAGGTATCTTTATGCATTTGTCTGTCAATTGACTTTAAGGGCTCTGCACACTAAAGGCATGTAATAGTTGGTTGACATCGGAATGAAGAATTCTCAGCTTGGGTTCTTATTGCTGTGAGCCAAAGATCTCAGACCTCAATCAGGTCTGGAGGTGGTACTCCTGTATGAGGCACAAAATTTGTGGTTTACTAGAATGGGCTTTTTGTGATGAGTGGGGGTATGAATGAGTCCTGTGGAGCTAAACCTTATTAATCAGACATACCTCATATAAACTTCACTTATAAAAATATGTGTGTAAAAAATTTCAACTTAGACTCACTCCATAATAAACAGCAGGGAACCACCAAGCATTGTCAAGTTTTAATAAGAAATGGTTAACAAATCTAAAAAATTACATCATAAAGACCAGAAAGAATTACTACTTATGGATCATCCACACATCCCCCCAGCACATTATTGCATTGAATTGTTAATTTTATAACCCTGTTAACTAACAAAATCCTAACCCTAACCTTTACAGAAAAAGTTTTTATGTGGTGAAGATTTGGTTGCATGGTCAAAGAAATTGTGATGAAGCAAAATCCTAATTCTGACATTTTACTGTCACAAATTTCTCTCATTTTATGCCTAGAGAAATAGACTGGACTTTTCCATAATTTTAAATTCATTGTTGATATAAAAATTCTAATTGAAATTTTCAGCTTTAAAAAGGCCATTAATTTACTCAAATTTAAACGCAATATTCAAAAACAAGTTGATATGTGACTTTATCTTCCATTTTTCAGTGGAGCTCCTCCTTCAGAATCCTTGATCTGTCTTACAACAGGCTGGGCAAACTGCTAGACTCTGCTCTTGGTACCTATGATGAGCATCATGAAGGTGGTTATCCTTTGGAGGTTCTCAACCTTTCAAATACAAATGTTAAGCCTGGTACTGTTAGGTAAGTCCATCAGTTTGAGATCATAAAAGTGGGTTCATTCAGAAAACCTGGGTGTCATCATCGATTCACAGTTGTCTTTCGATGCCCACATTAGAAATCTATGCAGATGCTTTTATTTACAGCTGCGTAGACTTGGTCAGATACGGCCCGATTTGTCACTTGAGTCAGCAAAGAAGCTTGCCGCTGCCTTTATACTCTCGCGCCTCGACTACTGTAATGCTCTACTAATTGGGATACCTGACGATAAGGTCGCCAAATTACTGTGTATACAAGACAGTGCCGCTCGCCTAGTCATGCGTAAGTCAAGGCGAGATTCTGTGACAGTTCTCCTGCGTCAGCTTTATTGGCTCCCTTTGAAAGCCAGAATCGAATATAAAGTTGCGCTACTTTGTCACCAGTGCCTCTATAATAATGAGATGCCGTCCTATCTCAAGGAACTAACTAAACCGTATGTTCCGCAAAGAACACTTCGTTCTGCCGACTCCTCGCTTCTGGAAGTGCCTCGCTTCTCTCTGAAGACCGTTGGCCTTAGACTTAGAGCCTTCTCAACATCCGGTCCGAAAGTGTGGAATCTACTTCCCATTAAACTGAGGCAAACAAGCTCTATCGATATCTTCAAAAAGAACTTAAAGTCCCATTATTTCAATATTTATCTCAGTTAACATGCTTTAGAGCCCCATTGTCTTACCAATATGTTAGGTCGGCCATTTTTTGTTTTAGTTGTTTGATTTGTTCTATGTTTGTATAGTTTTGAATCATCATTTAGTTTTGTATCTCTTGGCTTATAGATTGTATCCGTGTTCTTAGTTATGTTAAATGCGCTCTGAGCTTGCATTATGTTTGTTGGTAGCGCCATACAAATGTCATCATTATTATTATTATTATTATTTGTGTTTAAACAAAAACTCAAACTTGTTGACTTTTAGAAGCGCCCAGAATTTCGTGAAATTATTAATTAAAAAATTTGTTAGAAGTGTTTGTTAATTTTCTATAGGGATTTTCCATAATCTGGTTTATTGAATTTCAAATTGAAATTATATAGGAATTCAGTTTTTCCGTCAGCAGGTAGCAACCCTGGTGACAGTACAGAAGTGTTCTGCTAATAATCTGTAGCATTTAACTGTTGAACCCATATCCTTGCTTTAGGTTTCAGAAGGGGCTTGTAAAAACCATTTAGATCTACTCATGAAGGCAATAAGTGACCAAGTTGATAATCACGTGTCATTGGTTTCACATAATTTATCATTCTATAATCAAATAGTTTTGTTTTTTTATCAACAGAAAGTTACTTACTTCCTGCAAGAGACTAGAGAGGATTGACTTAACTGCCTGTAGAGAACTGCCCAGGGGATCAAAAAGGATTTTTTATAAAAAGGAATTTGGCGAGTTGTTGAAGATGCTCTCCCCTGAGAAGAACCTGGACACAGAGTAGGAACAAAATCTCATTTTCCTAATACATTAAATGGAAAAGAAAAATAAGGTAACGCAACAATGTTTACCAATATTCTTCACCCAGTAGTTCATTACTTGTTTCTGTATTTTGTAAATATTATTGAGTGTACATCAATGCAAAGTTTCTGGCTTGTTATTGTAACCTTTTTTAAACATCACAGAAACACTCCTACCGCACACACAAATGATCCCATCACTAGAGACTAAAACCGGTATCTAATATTTCAACTAAGATAACTTCATGAGCCGTTTCCCTGGATGTGTGAAGGGATTAAATGTACCGAGTTGAACTATTTGCAAATAAAAAAAAAAATACCTAGTATGATAATTTGATTAGTTCAAACTCATGGCCTAAAAAAATAGTACACTTTAAAAAAAACACATTCTTGGTTGTGACATTCCGTCCTGTCATGTTAGAATAAAAGTTAGGAGTTCAGGTTTGGTTTAGGGCAAAATTTAGATATTGGTTATTTTTATTTTCATGGCTAAGTTCATGGAAAACATTTTTAAATATTGTCTAAACCTAAGTTTCACATTTTTAAATATTGTCTAAACCTAAGTTTCACATTTTAAAATATTGTCTAAACCTAAGTTTCACATTTTCAAATATTGTCTAAACCTAAGTTTCACATTTTCAAATATTGTCTAAACCTAAGTTTCACATTTTCAAATATTGTCTAAACCTAAGTTTCACATTTTCAAATATTGTCTAAACCTAAGTTTCACATTTTCAAATATTGTCTAAACCTAAGTTTCACATTTTCAAATATTGTCTAAACTAGGGATGTTAAACGAAAACCAGAATACCGGATTCTGGTTTTGAATCTGAAAACCGGTTTTGATTTTTAAAACCGGATTTTGGTTTGTTGGTTGGAAGGTAATCATTACTTCAAGTAGCACACCCTTTATTTTATTTTTTTATTGGTTCTGATGAAAATATTAAAAAAAAATAATGTTGGATTCACGCAAAACAATTCTTGAAATGCCTTGCTAATACTATTTAGTCTTAGCTATTGTGTTTCTTTTTTTTTTCCAAATACCAACTATGGCTTGCGATAAAAACAACATCAAACCAAATGTCGGCTCATCGTTTAGATGTGCGCTACTGTTTGATGTGCCTGAAGTGCGGCAGGGATTGCCCCTCCAGGGTTGGCCTACACAGCCATTCTCTGCGGTGCAGTTGGATACCTCACTCATGAAGCTACACCATTGTCTCTCGAGACTGATGGAAGCCGACGACGACTCTTTGATGTACGCAATGGAGAGAGAAACTAGTTTTGTCCTGTGACCCTGAACAATTCGGCTAGACACAGCGTCTGTGCTTTATTATTAACGGCAGCATTAAATACACATTCTTTTGACTTTTGATTTGCGCTACGTGATCCTATTCAATACATTATTTTACAAGTCTAAGTCCACGGTGCACAAATTATCACTATTGAAAGCTATTATCGGTTTAAATCAATTAGACCATATTTTTGTTTAGTTCTAAAGAATGTTCTGGTAAAGTGTACAAAATCAAAATGTATTCACACAAATCAACCTCTTGAATGCTATGCATACACTTATTAAGTTTGAAATATTTTTCAAATACACCTACAAAACTACGCTCATTTGTCTTTTCCATGCTGTGACTTGTGACATTGCTGCCGGAGGGTGGGGGATCAAAATCCGGTTTTAAACCGGTTTTATAGAAACAAAAACCGGTTTTGAAAACAAACCGGTTTTAACATCCCTAGTCTAAACCTAAGTTTCACATTTTCAAATATTGTCTAAACCTAAGTTTCACATTTTAAAATTTTTACATTTCTGGATTGACTTTTAATGTCCTGTTACGACTGGAACCAATGTTACTAAACTTTATTGACTGTATCATTAAAATCATTTCTGTTAATGTATAAATAAATATATACATATATATAGTAGATAGAAAGATAAAATCAACATTGTGTATGTATTATATATGTATATGTTGTAATTGTTTTTATGGCAGCATTATCACAAGATGGGTTTTGATTTGTATGATTCAGTGTTATGCAATTTTAGGTAAATAATGCTTTGATATATATAATTTCTTCCCCAAGTCTAGGGTACAAAAATGTTCTATTTTTATTAATCTAAACTGATACCATCTTGTTACTATAATATGTATTCTGATTGCCATTAAATACATCTTTTTTTTTATAGAGAAACAAAATAACATCTTATATTTTTATTTTTACTTTTTAAGAAACTCATATATTAACATTCTTTATCCAAAGTTAACATCTTTAAAATGTATACAAAGTGTGCATGTAGTACAGTTGATTGTGTGTCCAACTGGGTTTTTAAATTTAAGATTTACATAAATGAGTTATTATTCCAGTGCCATTGGCTGGTGTTTAGTATTATATTGGGGAGGAGGGGTATAGGGAGGCTAGGGCCGTGCATCAACTCATTAGCCTCTCATTCTCAGTACATCTCTTCACATGTTGTTCAAATGAAGGTAATGCTCGGCATGCCACCGACCTTCTTACCTCCCTTGGATCTGAAGCGCATCCCCGAGTGACCTAACTCAAATGGACACCCGACATTAGTTAAAGGAAATTAAAAAAGGCAAATAGGCACTGTGCTGGCCACACCCTAATCCACTCGCATGCATTGGCCAATCAAAGCTTTGCTTCACCAGCCTAATTAGACGGTGAAACATATTCTGATTTCACCATATTCTAAATACAAGTTTAGACAGAGTGCCTTGGGTAACCCACATTCCAATGAGTATTAAGCAGGGAAAAGTTAAAAATAGTCACATCACTGTACAATAAAAGTTGTAGTGTGATGAACAAGAAGTGGTATTTGATATATTAATATTTTATACAAATCAGACATTGGAGTATTAGCAAAAAAAACATGTTTAATCAACTTTATTTTCTGTAATTATAAAATCCGCAAGAAAGGAAGAACATGAAATTCCTACGAAAGCACTTGGAGTAGTAGGCGTAGACCAATGGCTGGACTGCCATCCTGGAACACCACAGTAGAATGTAGTGTAGCTCTTGTACTTCAACTGTTGGGGGAAACTTTCTCACATTGAAGTAGATGTACAGACTTGTGATGGGAAGCCAACATATCAACTGGGGAAATATGTAGCACATTGTCAATGAAAGCATGGTCACAACATATCAACTGGGGAAATATGTAGCACATTGTCAATGTAAGCATGGTCACAACATATCAACTGGGGAAATATGTAGCACAATGTGAATGTAAGCATGGTCACAACATATCAACTGGGGAAATATGTTGCACATTGTCAATGTAAGCATGGTCACAACATATCAACTGGGGAAATATGTAGCACATTGTCAATGTAAGCATGGTCACAACATATCAACTGGGGAAATATGTTGCACATTGTCAATGTAAGCATGGTCACAACATATCAACTGGGGAAATATGTAGCACATTGTCAATGTAAGCATGGTCACAACATATCGACTGGGGAAATATGTAGCACAATGTGAATGTAAGCATGGTCACAACATATCAACTGGGGAAATATGTAGCACATTGTCAATGTAAGCATGGTCACAACATATCAACTGGGGAAATATGTAGCACATCGTCAATGTAAGCATGGTCACAACATATCAACTGGGGAAATATGTAGCACAATGTGAATGTAAGCATGGTCACAACATATCAACTGGGGAAATATGTAGCACATTGTCAATGTAAGCATGGTCACAACATATCAACTGGGGAAATATGTAGCACATTGACAAGTCTTAACGTGTATGCATGCATAAAAGTTCACAAGAAAAAACATTTCCTGTCGAATTCGATCATTTTTTTCGAAACAAGTCTGTGTGCTAGGTTACTGGTTGTACGAACATTTGTTGGGGATTAAAGTTTCTTTCATTTACAAAAGATGTTTACAAAAGAAAACGATGTATTCTGAAAGTCAGAAGTGAAATTTCACCTTTTCATAATATTAAACTTATTGCTTAATGCAAAATAATTTTTGTTATTCGTTTTTATGAATACGAATTTTGTTTTTCAATAACCAAGAAAACGCAACTCTTGACTAATTTCTTTTATAAACAAGCTACATGCGACTAACATTTGAGTATTAATTATTGCCTAGTCACTTTTGATGTTAAAAACGGATTCCTCATAACTAATATTGTATCCTTTGTATAATTCTACAAGACTAGAACTGGCCGTCGAGGTTGAAATCAACTGTCAATAACCAGCAAAAGCATGCTTTTTTGTTTAGGAAAATGCCTAAAATAATTAAACATTTACAAATAGAACCAAAAGTTCACGATCGCACCAGTTCAAAAGGTCACGCCTAATTAAGACTTGTCAATTGTCAATGAAAGCATGGTCACAACATATCAACTGGGGAAATATGTAGCACATTGTCAATGAAAGCATGGTCACAACATATCAACTGGGGAAATATGTTGCACATTGTCAATGAAAGCATGGTCACAACATACAACTGGGGAAATATGTAGCACATTGTCAATGTAAGCATGGTCACAACATACAACTGGGGAAATATGTAGCACATTGTCAATGTAAGCATGGTCACAACATATCAACTGGGGAAATATGTAGCACATTGTCAATGTAAGCATGGTCACAACATATCAACTGGGGAAATATGTAGCACATTGTCAATGTAAGCATGGTCACAACATACAACTGGGGAAATATGTAGCACATTGTCAATGTAAGCATGGTCACAACATATCAACTGGGGAAATATGTAGCACATTGTCAATGTAAGCATGGTCACAACATATCAACTGGGGAAATATGTAGCACATTGTCAATGTAAGCATGGTCACAACATATCAACTGGGGAAATATGTAGCACATTGTCAATGTAAGCATGGTCACAACATATCAACTGGGGAAATATGTAGCACATTGTCAATGTAAGATGAATGAAAGCATGGTTCAACATATCAACTGGGGAAATGTGTCAATGTAAACTCGTAAACTGCTCTGCTAAAGCCTCTATTGCAATGCAAAAATTTTGTTTGGGGATATTTAAAAAGCGATTAGTGCAGTCTTTGCTGATTTTTAGAAAACAATCATACATAGGCCTACTGCGCCTCCTCCCCTATAATACACATAAACTAGTAACAAACAATTAGTTGAAATTACCTGTAACAATATAAGAAGTAACAAACTGACCAGGATACTCCACTCTGGGTCTCGTGACTTGATCGTCTCGAAACTGAACCATTTCTGGGCTTTCTTCAGGGACGGTCTCCAGGTGCTGTAGGACTTAGTCCTTTTTGTTGTTGTGGAGAAAGAAGACAGAATTTTTTTAATACAGATTATTGATCTACCTTCTATTGCATGACGGAAAGAACAAACAGAATTACTTCAACATTATCAGCATGAAGGAAAGAACAAACAGAATTACTTCAACATTATCAGCATCTTTTGTTGGGGTTTTCAGTTAGGACAGATAACCAAAATTCACAGGGATGGGGAGGGGTGCTGTTACCATCGTCTACTTGCAATTGGTGTCTACAAAGATCCAGCCACTTGAAGTATTAAAGAATGTGTCTACCATTAAACTTACTATTTTACTAGTAAGCTGGTTGCACGGTGTAAACTTGTACAATAAAACATTGTCGTTTCACATTGTTAGTGCTGTTACTGTTACTTCCCCTCAATTCAGACGTGTGTTGGGAACGGTATAGTCTACACTTAAAATAAAGAGTTACCGAATCCTGAAGTGGTCAGTGCTGTCCATGGCCAAAACCGGACATGCCGATGACGCCTCACACCATCCTTCAATGGCAGTCATGGTGTTCTTAGAATAATATGACCTCAGGCTTGCCCTTAGGTGCTCACTCGGCGCCATATTGTTACACGAAGAGTCTGCTAAAAATTCTGGGTTGTGAACAATATAAAAAAAAGAACTGTGTAAAGTCTCTGACGTTTGTAAACATGTTTAATTTACAGACGATAAGAAGCCCCCATTTGTAGTGATGTAATGTTTGCATACAATGTTACATTCAAGAACACACAATAAAGACTATATGTATATTTTTATTAAGTAATACTTTGCGGTGACGTGCCAAAAGGAGCCAAACATCTCTAGGACTGAATGTGGCATCAACTAATGTTGAATTTCAGGAGGGTGACTTTCAAGACGATGTCACTTAGTCACTACCCTACCATCTGTTCAGTGAAATTTTTTTATGTTGATTCTGATCTGGCTTAAAGCATAAAGTGGATGTGTTCATAAAGTTGATTTACCACCGACCAGGACCGGCTCTAGGGTTTTCGACACCCTAGGCGAAAACAAGTTCTGCGCCCTCATTAAAGTGCCTTCGGCGGGGGGAAACTGTGTAGTGTTAGGGCATAATTGTCTATTTTCTAGGACAATTTAAATAAAATACCATTCGCCTTACATTACCTAGTAGTTCGTCTGCCTATGCTAGTAGCGCACAGAAGTACTAAACATTAATTTAATTTATACTTTTAAATCTACAATTTTTTTTTAAAAATCATCCTCTATTAGCCCCCCCCCCCCCAATTCTGCGCCCTAGGCTGCAGCCTAGGTTGCCTATATGGACGAGCCGGCCCTGTCACCGACACTTTTCACACCAACAAAGCTAAGAGAAACAAAAGCTTCATAAAAGGAAGACAATACTTCCGCCGCTGAAGTGCACACATTATATGATATTCGGAACTATAGTCTTTCTTCAACACTAGAAGAAATTTAAAAAATAGAACTTATCAAGTCTACCGAAAAAGTGATGGCAATGCCCATCTTAACAGTTGCACACTTTCCCAAAACGCCCATTATAAAAGTGTAAGCAGCGCCAGAAAACAAAACAAACAACGATAAAAACTTACTCAGTTGTTTTTGCCTTGATTCCCAGAGCAGAGACTTACTCGCCAGTTTATCAGTATCACTAGGGAAGAAATTCTCCATAGAAGAAGCCTCAGTACTGGAGATTTTAGAAATCTCATCCCAGGAAGGACATTTTTCTTTTTCTAGACAGTACGGGCAGCGAGGACACTGCTCAGATTGAAGCCGGCTGATATCTAAGGTCAATTGACCCGTTAGAACATCGTCGTAGAGGCCGATCTCGGCCAGGTAGGCCCTGCGGGATATGCTGATACTTTCCAGGAGTTGGATCGGAGTCAGTGTAAGCCCATTCTTTACTGAAGCAGCATTCTCTCGCGTCGAGCTAGGCACCACCTCATTCTTCTGAACCGGCTCACTCGAGTGTTCAGATTGTGGTCCCTGATCTTTCCTTGGAGTATGAGCTATTCTTTCAGCATCAGCCGTCAGTTGACGATCTATTATCGAACTTGCTACCTCCGCAAATTGAGACTTAACAGTTGTTCTGTACGCCTTTTGTGAGTGTATATATTCATCCCCTGACTCCAATGGGCAAAATGTTTCGTGGTCTGTGTGCAAAGTATTGCATTTTGTGACATCTTGATCGTGGAGATTTGGACTCACTCGGCGACTTAACTCCACTGTTTGTTCAGCTTCATGCTCCGTGGGGACACCCATCTTTGAATCGGTGTCAATTTTCTTGCATGTTTCTGCAAGAGTGTATTCTGAATCTGAGGCAATATTAACATGGTTTATCACATGATAGTCACTCACAATATGATATAGATGGGATGTGCTAACACTTGTCCGGCCAGGGAAGCTGTCTCCCGAGCCCTCAACCATTGCTTCACCAAGTTTACCTGGATTCTTTGACATGATAAGCTTTTTCTCCGCGTCCGTTTCGTCAAACATGTGTTTGCACTTCCTCTCAGGTAAAATTCTTGTCTCATTTCTTTCCGCTGTATCGACTTCTGACCTAGAAATGTGGAAACCATTCGTTATTGGGGATGTGTTCTCCGTGTGTCCACCCTCCCCTTCAAATGGATGGACCATCGATGCGTCCCTGACACTGTAGAACTTCAGCCAATCACGAGTTACTGTGTCGGCCTCGGCTAAAGGAGTGGACGGCGAATGCGTCTGGATGACCATTGAAGTATGGATTCGGTTCTGCATTTGCACACCGGAGCTATGTACTTGTTTAAACGTCAAGGTGTTCTTTGTAGCCATAGAAATATTCTGTTCATCGGATATTTCCGTTTTGCGTAGTGTCGTTAATTCAAAGCATTCGGAAATTGGTGAATTTATGGAGTCGTTTTCAGTTCGGGCACCGAAATAATTGTTGCATTTGTCTTGTTCTGTCTGAATAAGGCGATTCTCAATATGTCGTTTAGGGTCCATAGGTTGGTCCGTAAATTCCGCAGTGTCGGTGTCTTGAAACAATTTCGGAGCGGATTTAATTTTATGATTCAAAGAACCTAACAAAGCGTCCTCCTTTTGTTTATCAGTTATTGTAATCTTGTTTTTAAAATCTGTAGCTGTTTTATCAGAAGAAGGTTGGTTTGGATTAACCAGGCTTTGGTCATGCTCCACTTTGCAAGTAAAGATCTGGGATATTGTTTGCCCTTTGTCTTCAGGGACTCGAAAAGTCAATGGCTCTGACATAGCTGTGTTGTCCAATTCAAATCTAGTCAACATCACGTCTTCTCTGATGTCGTCGTCCTCCGGTTCCTTAACATCCACGTCGTCAGAGTTCTCCGGAAACTCTTTCAAGTTCAGTGCCTCAAAGTTGGTGGCCTCCTCTGTGATGCTCATACAAGAGCGAAGCGTGTATAAGGAATCCGTCCTCGGTTTAAACCTGGGCATCGGGATGTCCGTCGGCTCGTCCTCTGAAAACGAGCACGACGACTGCGACCATTCATCCTGACTGTTGGACGAAGCCTCCACCTCCAGCTTGTCCAGCCCTCTGGGCTCTTGGTCAAAGCCTTTGCTTCTGTCCGTTTGCATCTCTAGGATCCGCACCGTTTTCCTGGTCTCGCTTCTGCAGCGATCAAACATCCCACACCTCCTTCCCACAACTCGCTTCTCCGGCCTTGAAATTCTGGCATTGCTCATTGTATCAGTAACCAGTTCCGTGTTCACATTATCCAGAACAGACGGGGTAGCGCCAACGGAATTGGTATCATTCCCGAGGTTTTTCAAAGTAAGATGCAATGCGCTCTTTTGCTTCCTGTTGGTTTCATTGATTTGCCCCCAGTCTTGCAGATTTTCGCTAAGCGCTCCGTGCTCGCAAAATGGTGATAGTCTACTAGATGCTTCAAATGTCTGTACGTTGGGCGATTTGCTGTCGCCACTTTTTGTCTTGTCTTCTTCTTGATATAGCCTGACGTGGTAGGCTTTCTGAATGGTCGGCGAAACATCTTTAGGGGTATACGAGTTCAAAGGGCTTCTTGGAATGAGGCACTGTGAGGATGTCTTAATGTCCAGGAAGCCTCCCATTACAGGCTCCAAGTCTGGATCAAATCCAACAAAATAAGGTCTTTTCAGCCTCTGTCTTCTATAAACAAGCGATAAAAAATATTTTTTTACAACAAATTAAAGTAATAATTCTTTCTTCGCCCATTTATTTTATTTCAAAAAAGAAAACTAACCTGAAATCTAGAAGAATGTAGATGAGTGAAATTACTAGTACCAACAGCATGAAGCCATGGATGAAAGCCATTTTACTGACATAAAAAGGACGATCCGGGAAAAAACACAGTCTCATTCTGCCTTTTTCTAGAATGATCAAAATCTGTTGAGAATAAATACAATGATTTTTTTAGATAGTGGTTCTGTTGTTGATGTCATTTAATAGAACGTTACTTTGTCGTGTTCAGAATATATTCTGATATAACTATATGTTTAGAAGATATTGTGAAGACTATTATGTAGTTTTTATAAGCTATTGGGATATGATCAGCTAGTATTACCCTGTAGTGTGAAAGCTTTTGCGTAGCAAAAATAGACCATGAAAAAATATTCTACAATCCCCCCTACGATATAAAAATCATTTAGACGTGGTGAAATATTGAATGAAGACATTCATTTTTAAAGTTGATAAAGTATCATTTAAAGGCAATAATTATTGTAGTTCACAAGGGTTTTAAAGCAGATCAGTTTCTTTGGTCTCTTGCATTCAGGGGGATTGTGTGGCCTGCACTACAACCAATCGAAATTACATATCACCAACTATTGGTCAGTACTGGCTCTTGTCTTTTTTGGTCCGGAAAAGGTACATTTATTTTTTCAAAGTTAGATTTGAATCATATCTTTTTAAGATATGCATTGGGACCCCGTACCCTTTAAACGTGTATCGGAGTCAAAGTTATATTTGAATCATATCTTTTTAAGATATGCATTGGGACCCCGTACCCTTTAAACGTGTATCGGAGTCAAAGTTATATTTCATTTGTTTATTTGTAAAACGTGATTCTGTACGTGTATTTCGTCTATTTCAACAAAAGACAATGCAGAAACTTACATCTGTGATGAGGAAACTGACTGTAATGCTGACTGCCCAGGCCACGGCAAGCCGAAGGTTGTGCTGTTGCCGGATGTGGCAGTAGGTCAAACGTCGGAGAAATGCCTTGTGCCGGTCATTGCACATCATGTGAGTCAAGACCAGCTGTTGTGTGGGCATGGCGTTGACCAGGATGCTGAAAAACTGCAAAGGCGGAAACTAGGTTTTAAGTCTAATTTAATCGGGAGTACGCTTTCCATTGATCTTTTCGGAGACTTAACATGCCATACGTGGTACCCGAGAGTAGCTCTACCAGAGTTAATACGGGAAAATTGAATTGATTTTTGTCTTGTTTGGGAGAATGTGTGAAAGTTTGTGAAAACTGGTCACGGTTTTGGGACAATTAGTGAATTTTCAAAAAAGTGAATAGCTATGTGGTTAAGTTGAGAAGTCCATAAGTTCGATCATATTAAAAAATTTTTTCTAAAAAATACTAAGTCAATCTTAATTTTTTTTATTTGGACTACCTAGAAACACTACGAAACATTAAGGTATTTTAGACATATCGCTGAAATTGGTTTGTGAATTTGAAAATGATTTTAGAGTAAGGAGAAAACTGTCAGTCAGTGTCTCCAAGGCATAAACTAGAAGAAGAAAGTTTAAATAGAAGGTAAGATTATAGTAATAAGAGACTTATTATATTTTGACCCAAGTGGACAGTTTCTGAAATTTAAGCCCAATTGGAGCTACAGTCTTCGGGCGATTGGCCCGACCTTCGGAAGGTTAATTGACCCACCTCCCGTCATAATATCAAGCTCTAACTTGTCACACAGACGTATTTTATTTGACAACACATTGCTTTACATTTTCAGCCACACCTCTTCTTCCAACCCCCCAAATCATTTCTGAACTTGTTTTTAAAAGTACACTCTGGGATGGGCATTTAAAATCCTTATTGAACGCGGTTTACTGACACTGAGCTAAATGATTCCCCCTTTTTAAAAAAAATCATTTAAAATTAAAATTACGTTTTGTGTTTATCTTTCTTTGTGAGTGGCGAAGATAAAAATCTTCAGAAGGGCATACAAAATTCATTATTTGAATGGGTTTTTTAATTACTGTGCAACAAATATTCTTTCCTAGCCACAGTCTTATTTTAACATTCCCATTTCCCACTGGTACTATTTCTGCAGACATCCATGAATTAGACACAATTGCACTGAAGATAAGTACAACAGAGACATGACATGTCCATAATAAATTTGTTCTTTTTCATATTAAAAAACAAAATGTATTGGAATTCCATTTCATATAATTGTAACCTTCCGTCGTCGACACACCTTTTCTCGTAAAGCGAAATAAAACAGCCATTCACTAATAGAATATATTATGAATGTATATAAACGGACAATAGCCACCTTCTCACTGAACTGTCTTACCCTGCAGAGTATCAACGAGTCTTCAAATAAAGGCTTGTGTAGGGAGATGCCAATAATCTCGGACACCAAAACCAGACCTAAACAACAATATTACAAAGCTGATATAAGTTGATAACAGAAAAAACCACAACAGCAACAGTCATGCTTGGGTGAAGGTGGGGAAGGATTCGATTCGCCTCCATGCAGATCTTTAGCCTACTCAAGAACTAACGGTTACGTAGTGGCATCGCCCTATACGTTTTGATAGGCTAGGCCTATATGGTAGAGGTCGTTAGTTTTAACAAGGTGTTTAAAAAGCCGGCTGGCCGTGCGGTTAGCTGACCGGACTGTCAACCAAAAACCACCTGACGCGTCGCGGGTTCTATCCCCGCCACCGGCAGATCCCTGTCGCCCTACAGGAATTTTGGGACTAGATAACGTTAATATTGAGTTGTTATCACGAGCGCTTAACCGGCAGCAGTGAAACCTCTCACAGATTAATAGTCTTCTAGAGCGCACTGAGCATGCTAAAATAGCATGGATAGAAGCGCTATATAAATAACCATTATATATTATAAAAAACATTTATAAATGCAATGTCCTTCTATAGCCAACATTAGCAAAACAACACATTTGTTATAAAGATATAGGCTAGACTATAGCTAATTCCGAACAATAAACTATAGGTTTACTATAGGCGTACTTTATAATTAAGGTGTCAATTTTATTACTACAAATTGATTAACATCAATGGACATACTCAATTTATATGTTATTACCTATTATCAGTTTAACATTCGACCTGACCTACAGATATGCTACTCTTGTAGAATTAAAAAGTGTTTAAACTTTTTATACCCATGTAGATCTACTTACTCATAATGACGTCTGCCAATGCAAGGGAAACAACCAGCGTGTTGAACACGACGCGCAGTCGTCTGTCTCTGAAGTAGGCGGCCATGACCAAGCCGTTGCCAACGACGCTGACAACCAAGATAGCCGCCGCTGCAAAACTGGCCTTCGGGGGGACTCTGTAAACGGCGTCAAGGTAATCAGCGGTGGCCAGGTATGTGCTTGCATTTTTGGACAGACTCACTTCGGCCATTTATCTACTGACAGAAAAAAAAAAGAAGTGTAGGCTATTGTCAATTGTGTCTCCAAGAGAAATTTCACAGTTCAGCAAGAATATGGGCTCATACCCTGGATCCTGTCAGTTTTACAGTTTCAGCCAACGGATAATTTCGATTCTAATGTTTTTGTCAATTTGGCGCAAAAAAAAAAGTCAAAATGGCGCAAAATATTTTTGCTGATGGTTGACGGGGAGAAATTTTCGAATTTGTTGTTAATTAAACTACGAATCTAAAACATCTTAGCTGTTCCATAAAGCAGACATGCTGTTTGGTATTAAATCCTATGTAATCTTCTATTTATTTTGATAACAAAATGTAAAAGAAAGATTTACTTTGGAAGTCAAATACTCAGATAATGCAACTAAAGGCCCTATAATATATAAACGTAGGCCTATAAGCCTATATATAGCGTTGGTATAATACCAATGATTCTGGACATGTTAATACTATTATATGCCTAACTATAATCTTACTCTATCTTTAGCCAACAGATTTATTCTATTCAAGTGCCCTCTCTTCCCACGTGCAATTCTGACCTAGTCAGAAAACAAACAAACATCATTTTAAACCATTCTACTATATCACGGAGAAGCTGATATTTCCTGTAATCACTATTTAGGCAACCCATTTTAAGACTTAGGCCTAGACTAGTGCAAATCCTTAGGCAAGAGAATTTATAAGAATGTGTCCTTGTAAAAGCAACTAGCAACATCATGTCAATCGTGTTTGTTTTATTTTAACTCTGTGTTTGTTAGGATTACACTTAGGTTATTGTAAATATCTTTGGTCAATTTTTACATCTTTATTATGTTTAATTAACATGAACATGATCTAACCTGAGAAATGTACTCAAAATCTCGGACAATCACTGCATACAGAGATCTTCTTCTGAAAACCGTTTTTGTAAATCACAATCAATTGTCACCATCTTGAGCTAAAATGTCATTTCTACAATGTTTATCAACAAAATTTTATGGTGCTTTCAAATTAAATCCCATTGTAAATTTGCGCACCAACAATTTCAACAAGGTTTCCTGCAGTTAAAAGTCATGGTATCTATCATGAATAGATTACGCATAGATTAAATTTTATGACATTCTTAAATGATTTTGATTTATCGGACAATCATCAACATCAATCCCATGATAGTTGTGGTCGAAGCAGGGGGAAGCGAATGGTCAGCTCAGCAGTCAACTTTCTCCACTTTAGCCTATCTTGAGCGGTTGTCATTAGTTGAGTCAACTGCAGCCCTGTCCTATACTTTACATTGTCGAACCAGCATCTCCGCTGACGGCCTCTCCGACGTCCACCTTCTACTGTGCCCTGGAGGATGGTTTTTTGGCACGTTATTGTGTCGCAACATATGACCGAGCCATTTCAGTTTGCGCCGTTAGATTGTTGCCTATTTGAAATCCAAGACTTATAAACTCAAATCACGAATAAAAGTAAGGCGCGATCGCCTTCTAGGGTGAAGAAACGTCTTTATAATCTATAAACGTACGTATTTAATTTATTAGTGAATAAGTATATTTTATATTTCTGATCAAGTTTGTCGCTTATTGTATTTTTTTTGTAGAAATAAGAAAGAGAGAGAGAGATATTTCCACAGAGACGGAAACAAACTTTCAATAATTGCCCTTAGATGGACACCAACTGGAAATAAGAAGTTTGGAAAACTACTGGAAACATAGAGAAGAATCAGGGTAGAAGAAGTGATGGTCATACAAACATAGAGAAGAATCATGGTAGAAGAAGTGATGGTCATACAAACATAGAGAAGAATCATGGTAGAAGAAGTGATGGTCATACAAACACAACCTGGCATGATATCAGCTCGCCCATGATAAGGAAACAAGTCGGGGTTTCGCTGTTGCCTTGTGCATAAATTCGCATGTGTGTGTGTGTGTGTATGTGTGTGTAGGCCTATATGCATGTGTGTGTGTGTATGTATGTGTGTGTAGGCCTATATGCATGTGTGTGTGTATGTATGTGTGTGTAGGCCTATATGCATGTGTGTGTGTGTATGTATGTGTGTGTAGGCCTATAGCCTACCTAACAGTCCTAATAGCCTAACAGCCTCAAAAGACTCTTATCGTCTCCGAACTCCGAATAACTTATCAATTGAATCTGTAATGACCAATTGAATCTGTAATGACCAATTGAATCTGTAATGACCAATTGAATCTGTAATGACCAATTGAATCTGTAATGACCAGACAAGAACACCATCACCATTTAGAAGTGAGATCTTAAAAGTAAAATATAAGAATAAAATGTTACGAGTCATTAAAAAAACCAATGAGAATCAAATATACAGACAAATCCATTTATATATATATATATATATATATATATATATATATATATATATATATATATATATATATATATATATATATATATATATATATATATATATATATATATACAGTGCTTTTTTGTGACGGTACGCACCGGTACTTGTATTTCAACGATTATTATTAATTTATTATATTATTAATTTGTTAAAACTGAATTATTTTAAAATTGCGCGCAATAAGAATTAAAATATAAAATGCGAAACTGCTTTAAAAGTTAGGCAATCCATCACTGAGTACCGGCACCTATTAAAAAAAACAACACTGTATATATATATAAATAATGATTTTATTGTATAAATGCACATGAACAAAATAAACTATTTTTTTTTGTATACATTTCTAGTCACAAACTAAAAAAAAATGAAATGTATTCTTTTTACAAACAAAAGTTACATCTCAAGCTATTACAATGCTTAGATAAACATAAAGATAAAAACACTTTTCTTATGCCCTATGAACAACTGCACATAAGTTCTTTCTTCCAGAAAGCCAGAACAAACCAGGAAAACCAGTAACCTACTATCATTTAAAACACTAGGCATAGTATAACAAATATAGTATAATAGTATAATCAAGACAGGAGGCAAACACTGATCAGACTAAGACGCAATAATCTTCATTAAAGAATGAGCGCTGTAACACCAACAGCACACTAAATTGGCCAAATATCGGCTCAATATTCTACCAATATTTAAATATCGGCCTATTGTTGCGCCAATATTGGGCCAACATAGTGTGCTGTTAGGGAACATACAAGATAAGCACAAAGATTTAGATTGTGATCACTATTAGCCTACTAGTATTCCCTTTTTTTTTTACTCAGCATTAAAATTTCGCAATGTGTGAGGGATGTTGCACTAAAAACAATTAAATGTTATATTGTAAACAAACATAACATTTATTTAAGGAAATATGAATGTTTCAAACAGCACAAATAATCTATGATATGATATGGAATTGCGTGAGGGATGTGGCATTGAAGACAATTAATGTTATATTGTAAACAAACATAACATTGATTTAAAGAAATATGAATGTTTCAAACAGCACAAATAGTCTATGATATGATTATATTAAGTCTTGAGACAAAATTATCAGGAGCGCTTTTTAAGCTGCACCCACTTTTTTAAACCCACAACTCTGACCTTTTGACAATAAGCATTGTCAAAAGATGGCTAGATAATATGGAAACAATTTTTAAGAACGCCAAAAGATAGCGGTTTGAATGGGTCGTTAGCTGGTGTATGGATAAATGGATATATGGATATTCATAAACAAGCTTAAAGTTTTAAGTTAATTAAAAGATATAAAAGACAGAGATCTAATACGAAAAGCTATCAACTGAAAGAATGACTATCTTCCCAACTAAATATAGATCTATGTAAAATGTAAATTAAACGAACATGTGAAGTCAGGGGACTTGACTGCTCTATTTCACAAGGTTAAAAAAAATTGCAAGAGTTGTCTATCTTATTTCACCACTTAGGTTTATTGCAACTCCATTACAGATAGGATGTTTTTATAATGACGACAAAACTTAATCAAGACTGTTAAATAAAATATATAATTATTGATTTTGTTATTTCTCATGTTATATTTTGTAATTTTATAAAACCTAAAGCTTTATTTGACAAATTTAAACAACCTACGATACCAGAGATTTTGGTATTGAAACTTCAACATCAACTTTTTTCTCTAGTTGAATAGGCTACTAAATAAATGTACGACTATTTAAACAGAAATATCAATGTAGGCTTACATCGATACTTGTTTTTTTTTCTTAGTTCACATAATAATGTGCCTTTACTTTCAAATTACTCCCTTTTAGTTCAGCTGGTGGATAACGTCTGATTCAACAGTGCACTCACATCTAAGACTTTCAGATTCACGTCACACTCTGTTTAGCTCTGTGTTTAGCTCTGTGTTTAGCTCTGTGTTTAGACCTGTGTTTAGCTCTGTGTTTAGCCCTGTGTTTAGCCCCGTGTTTAGCTCTGTGTTTAGCTCTGTGTTTAGCTATGTGTTTAGCTCTGTGTTTAGCTCTGTGCTTAGCTCTGTGTTTGGTCATATAATATTTATATAAAATTCAAATATTTTTACAGTTTGATCATTTCAAAGTTATCAAAGTTATACATTTTAAGCCATTAATTATTCTATTATAAAAGAAACATGAGAAATATAAGCTTAAATAAAACGGGTTAATTATTTCCCAATAATTAAAAAAAAAATTTCCACGTTTGATTCAAAAGTAATGCCAAAAAAGTTATGTTTTGTAATATAACAAATATTACTCACTAATTATTATTTCTTTACGTTATATAATCCAACTTTATGGTATTCATTACAAGATTTAATTATTAAAGGATTAAAATAGTTTATGTTAAACAGTTGTAAATAAACATTTCCTGCATTTATTGTTTGTCCATTTAAAGTGTTTACATTTTAAACATTTATAATTACAAAACTTACATAATATAGTGCTATTAAAAAAGTCTTTTATATTTATCAAATTAATAATACAAATAAATTTCTTTTAGAATTAGTTCTACCTGTACGTATAATTATGTTTAAATAAAGAAGATAAGCATACAAATTATATTAAATATAATAGATTGTATGAATTAATGAGCGGTGATCTGAAAGTGTGTCGCTATGTCATTTAGAAAAATTGCTTACAACAGTCAGTTTTCCTAATTTAGATCCGGAAAATGTAGTTGTTTTTATTACTTTCTTTCTTTTAACTCGTACTGTCCGTCTGTCTGTCTGCTTGGTTGGTTGCTTGTTAGCAAAACTTTGCATCAATTATTCGACCACTTCCCGTCGTCCGATCGAGCTGAAACTTGGGCAGCAGACTTGTCCCGACTAACAATACATTCTTTCAAATTTTCAGCATCATAGCCCATGGAATAGTCACGAATTCCTTCGACCAATTTGCGAATCGAAGTAAATATTTTACGTAAAACATGGCTGCCTCTACTGGAAGAGACGGAAGTAAATATAAAACTTTTCGGATATGTTCGTTAGAATGAAAACGACACAATGTAGCCGAAACAAAGCGAGTTATCTTTGTATGGTTTTTGCGGGCCAAAGCTAGAAAAAAAAGAATGCGCAAAATTTTAGTGTGGAAATTCATAAGGTATGATGTCACTTATATTTATTTCAATCTATCAAAATTATAATTAAATATAAACTTAGTTTACAATTTAAAAAAAAATAGTATAATAAAAACTTTGTTTTTATGGGTTAGTTTAAAAAAAATATATAAAAAAAATACACCTCTTGGATGTCTTTCTTGCCATTGAAGATCGCTCTGCGTGCCAAGTTTGGCACAAGTGCCTTAAGATTGTCGACCCCTGGACTAGGCCTATATAAAGTATTTCTAAACAGATTTTGCCATTTTATATGATATTAGGTTTTATATCATTTCCCGTTCCGTCCCTCTTAGGAGACGTCTATTAGTCACGTCAACAATTTTCAGGCCATCCCCCACCCCTCACCTTTGTCAACAACAGTAACTGTCAAACTTGCAGAGATCCCCCCCCCCCTCCCCATAACATTAGCCTATGTCAAACAAGTTTCATATCGCATATTAAGTAACACAATGTCAACAAAAAATGAGGGAGGGTTAGAGTTAGCACTGTCTGGCTTATCTACAGTCTTTTATTTTTAGAAATATGTTATTTAATGTTAACCTGTTTGTTTTCCTCAGTAAGTTAGACATAACATGTCTGTTTGAGAATTTCAATGAAATAAACTCCAGGAGAAAATAAACATGTGAAATTATTGAGCATTGAGCATCATTATAATTCAGCACAATGGGCGAGAAATATTAAAGTAATGTTTTATTAGCATAATGGCCGAGAAATGCTTAAGTAATGTTTTATTAATTAGCACAATGGTCGAGAAATGTTTAAGTAGATCTAATGTTTTATCAGCACAATGGTCGAGACTAATGAAAGGCCACTGTATATTAAATATATAGCTTAGTGCTCAATTATTGTAACTCTTTTCTTGAGAAGAGACGTAAATAAAAATTTGATATTTTTAAAGATGAAGAGCTCATCAAAACAGACAGTTGTGGAAAATATCAACTCCGATTGTATCCTAATGAAGGAAAGATTGTTAAACTTGGAAGAAAATCAAGTAAACATGAGTTTGCCGAAACGCAAACTTTCAAAAATTTTAAAAATTATCATTGCCGTAGCTATTTTGGCCGTAATTTTAATCATAATAACGGCTCTCTCATCGCGAGGTCAAAGTAGCATTAGTCCTAGCCTATTTACGCATAAAGAAAAAGATGAAAGTGTTCTTTTTGATGAAAGTGTAGGGGCATTAGTATTCTCAAAGAATGACGCAAATGAACATTTTCCCAATGAACATTATCTCAGTATATATATTCCACATAAACTAAAGAAGTTGAAAACTTCATGCCATGAGTTCATTGACAAGTCTAAATTAGGCAATCACAGGGCTGGGCACATGGAAGATGATTTGAAATCTGAGGGAGACACAAAAATATGTCTGTCCTTCGAAAATGACCTAAAGTTAGCTGTATATGAAGACAATGTTGGTATTTCATGCCACACTGTACACTGGGTCTCCGAAAACAAAGAGGCTGAAATTGTTAATTGCATCAGTATTGCTGATGATAATTGGTATGGCGGCGGAAGTCTATCCATCCAGCGATGGCCTCTTAACAGAGTCAATGTTCCTCTACAGCCTTATATCACTAGAAAATTTCAAGCCGATCAGACAGATGAAGCAAAGTTTGATTCATTTATTGAACCTTATTTCATCAGTGCATCGGGTACAGCAATAACAGTAGATTCCTACCAACCCTTATTTGTCTCTATCAACCATAATAATGACAAAAGGCTGTGTTTCAAATCAACTTATCAGAAACCATATGACCTTTATCAGCTAAACGATGATAATATTTCTTTGAAATATACAGTTTGTAAAGATCGTCGTGGCCGTACAACTCACTGGCACCTTTTGGACCACAAAGTTTTGGCTCATTCAACTGTTTCTCCTGCTATAGACATGCTGCAGAAACCAATCTGGAGTACACGTGGTACAAATATAGATAATATCAAACAATCACAAGTACTAGCACTAGTCAAGAACATCAAAGATTATAATCTTCCTTATAGCCAATTGTTTATAGATGGTAACTATTCAAAATCTAGCGGTAATTTTTTTTTCAATGAAAATAGATTTCCAAATTCACATCAGTTGATAATGGAACTTAGATCTGATCTTGTTAAGGACAAACTTCACGTTGGAACTGAAATTTTGCCACATGTTCCAGCATCGAAGGAATTAATGGCCTACTTTATTAAATTTAAAGAAGAAGCTCTCACTCTGGACTCACAGTCTCCATTGTATCTCAATGTACTTAATAAAGATGCAGTCTCATGGTACACATCGCAATTAAAGGATGTTTTTGGGGAGTTGACTCTCAAAGGGTTTAGATTTTCTGGTGGGCAGGCTTCCAACATTTTAAGAAACAATGCCAATTTTGAGTTCCAGAGCAACATTTCCTTTCATTTTAATAAATTTACATCTAATTATGCTGCCATTGCTAGTGAGTTTGGTAACAGATGCTTGATGGGCAGCGGCTATAAAAGTCAAACTCATACAGTCATTGCAGATGCTGGACCGATGATGGCATCTTGGGAGCATAAGAAAGGTCTGAAGAGTATCATTCCAACTACTTTGACCTATGGACTGATGGGGTATCCTTTTGTCTTGGCAGGACCTATAGGAGGAATAAACATGAAAGACAAAATATCCGGTGGTCAAGCATCAATGCCAGATAAAGAACTTTACATTCGTTGGCTCCAGCTTGCAGTATTTCTGCCAGTGATGGAATTCTCTTCTGATGGTCCGTGGCTTTATGGGGAGGAGGTTGTAAACTATACCAGAACATTGTTAGAATACAGAGTAAAGGAGTTGTGGCCTAAATATCTTCATCTTGCTTCAAGGGAAGCTACAGAAGTTGGTAAGCTCAACATTTATGAAAAATACATGTTAGAAAGATGTTTTCTTTTCATGAAACCTAATGCTAAAGATCTTTTTTGTTTATTTTATAAGATCTTATTTGTTGTACTTACTTTTATATGCCTTTACTCCCACATAAGATAGCATGTCCGAAAACCACCATGTCTCTCTATCTGCTACAAACCAACTGACCTCATTCCATGACATGCACTTACTTTATGTTTTCTGTGATATTCCTTCCGCAGTGTTTTTATGGTCAGCGCCTTTTTCTATTCCGTGGCGGGACCCATCTGTCAGCTATAGCTATTTTTTTTTATATATGTAATAATTTAGCCTAAAATATATATTCTTGCAGACAAAAATTTACTATTTTAATATTTTTCATGGTTCCCATAAAAGTTTTTTTTCTTAGAAACAAAATTTGTAATCAACACAGACGGCAGTTCACTGAGAGCATGCTGATAGCAGTCTTTACTTTGACAAACTAGTAATAAGGACCTAACACTGGTCTCCAGATCCTAAATAATTTTCAGGGAACTCTAAGCAACCTGGCTTTGTCTTGAAACTATATAAGCACTTAGATATAGTCAATATTTAACAACTACATTTATATATAGTCAATATTTAACAACTACATTTAGATATAGTCAATATTTAACAACTACATTTAGATATAGTCAATATTTAACAACTACTTACCATAATGGGGCATGGTAGCCGAGCGGAAGCAAGTTTGACTGGAGAGCCGAAGGTCCCGGGTTCGAATCCTGGTGCAGGCTAGGATTTTTCCCGGGTCTGGAGGGTGTCCCTGAGTCTACCAAGCTCTGATGGGTATCTGACCTTAGTTGGGGTAAAGTAAAGGCGGCTGTGCATAGTGTTGGCCACACAATCACCTAGTATGCCAGAAACTGGTGAACGCTGCTTCATCGGCCCTATGGATCAATTTGGTCCGACTGGTACTTTACTTTTTTTTACTTACCATAAGTGCAAACCAGAAATCACCTTGTACATTTGCCTCGGCAGAATAACCAATTTTTCTGCATTAGTTTCCTCGGCAAATAATACACACCATATAGTTTTAAAAATCTTTTTTTTTATATTTCAATAAAAGTCAAACTTTTTATTGCATAATTCGTACTTGATCAGTTTAACCAAAGTTCTAACTACTGCTATTTTAAATAGATCAGTTTAACCAAAGTTCTAACTACTGCTATTTTCAAAAGATCAGTTTAACCAAAGTTCTAACTACTGCTATTTTGAATAGACATGTAAGTGGGGATGGTGGGGGAAGGGGGGGGGAACTAAGAGAGTTATCAAGATAGTAAGCTTTGCATATAATAGCAAAACTTGATTTGCCGCTACTACTCAGTTTATACCTAGATTTGGCTAATACTACTTCAAAATGCTTTGATTTGGTAATGGTGGAAGTGGAAGTTGTCAACTCTATTAAGCCCTTCTTACATACACACAATGAATATTTAATTTATTGTGAGAGAACAGGAAGCCATCTTGAAGAACAGCATGTTGAAATAAAAGCTGAATTAAGTTTTCACCTTTTACAAATCTCATACCCATACAGGACAGGTCTTACCGATTCCAGCCCCACTCATGGCTCCCAGTTGCTTATGGGGATTGAGAATAGCAAATAAAATCAAGGGCTTTAAAATTTATCAGCTAGGTGCTAGTAATTATGGTATATTTAATGTGTGACCTTACATTGCCAAGCCGCCTTGTGTTAAGTTTTAGAGTGGGTTTGAGAACTTATTACACTTATTACACTT